>CALSFV010000652.1:0-600000 GCA_943737045.1 Parapristionchus giblindavisi
TCTAAAATTAATTTGTTTGCTTCCTCTTTTTTCTAGCCTAAATCTCAGTTGAAATTTAAAGGGAGCGTAACCTCACTCAATGGTCTCTTCGACGCGCAATGCTCTCTCGTTGTTAGAGAACAGAAAAATAGTGTGCACAATGAAGAGACCATTGAGTGAGGTAACGCTCCCTTTAAATCTCAGTTGAAATTTGGCATCTGCAACAGATTAGGGTGGTGTGACGGAGAGAACGAAGGCCTATTAGCTCCCACCCTCAGGACACTTTTCCAATGTTTATGTAATACATTATTTACTCCACATTTCCTTCCAGTCTCTGCGACAGTCTCCCCTGTCTCGTCCGTGTCTCTGCTTATCTGACTCTCTTCTAATTCTCTCTCTCTCTCTCTCTCTCTCTCTCTCTCTCTCTCTCTCTCTCTCTCTCTCTCTCTCTCTCTCTCTCGCCTCGCTCGCCTATTTCTCTGACCCTCTCATTAGTTTTCTCTCTCATTATCGCTAATCACCCGTCTCTCCTATGACTCCTTCTCTCAAGCCTTTTCTCTGCTTCTCTACCGCTCTCTTCATATTCCGTGCTCTCTGCTCCCTTTCTGTCTAAACATCGTACACCCCGAAGCAGACTCTGTTGAGCTCACACATTTTGTTTCCACTAATTCGATTTAATTTATATTTACTGTATCATACGAACTTTCGCCGTATACTTTACGTTAGATTTAAATTTTTTTTGCAGCGCTACTTTTGTTTTCCTCGATAATATTTCATTGTCTACAGTAAATTTGCTTTATAGAATATTGCCTAACAATATCCGGCACTACTTCAGAATAGGGTACCAGTTCTGAGGTAGATTCCTAGTGCAACCGTACGAAAAAAGAGTACAGCTTCATTTTCCCTATCTGACATCACAATGACGTATCGACACGCAGCCGTTCTCTACGTTATAATTGTTTTCTTCCGGATTTTCTCGGAAATATCTCACTTTTTTTCTCATAATTATCACGTTCAATTTTAAGAATTGAAAAAATTACTGTCATTTGTAATATTATCTAGTCTGCGGTGTCATTTAAATTTGTACAGTTCCAATTTCCCCTCTAAAAAACTGATTTTCAATGCTTTTTTAGCTGGCTTTTGGTCGGAAAGAGACGAAAGGAAATCGACATACAGATCATCATCATATATCATATCTCGTTTTGAGGGATGACGAAAGGGATTGCCCCATCTCGTTCCCCATCCTTCGCTAGGCAACCCTCACCTTCAGAGAGCAGAGGGTGATGAGGGATGGAGAGATAGAGAGAATCAGACGGGAATAGAAAGCACAACATAAAGTATAAGGCTTCCCTGGTGTTGTTCTCTAGACTCTAGTTCACTAGAGACTAGTTCACTAGTCAATTTCCTCAGTTAATCTCTAGTTCACTAGTCAGTTTCCTCAGTTCGTCTCTAGTTCACTAGACTCTAGTTCACTAGTCAGTTTCCTCAGTTCGTCTCTAGTTCACTAGACTCTAGTTCACTAGTCAGTCTCCTCATTTAGTCGATCTTGTATAATAGGTAGGGATTATTGATTGAATACCTACTGGTATTCTTTGGTGATCCAACGATATGATGTTCATAGGTGTCGTGGCAATATCTAATTATAAAAGTACATTTGCATGTTTAACTATGATCTATTTCTATTTTAATTCAACCTTTTTCATCACCAGTCGATCGATACTAGGATATTGATTATTATAAAAGGATTAGTGTAAAATCAAAATGGGCGAGGTCTCTCATGCCACAGATCAACGCCAATGGAGGTAATCCGCTAGAGATCCTATTTGTTCAGCCTCTCTCTCTCTGTTTCATACTTTATCGATTCGAACTGTTTCACTCTTCACGTGGCTTCGTAAAATTCTCATCGATTCGGAAGTTTACCTCCTTTTATCACATCCTTTTATCAATTTCTCCATATGTGGTGTTACATTTTCAAAACGTGCGCACGGCGTGCGAACGTTTTGAAAATGTAACACCACAATAGAGATATCCCCAAGATAATTTGAAACTTTGGGCCATGATTACACTGCCTCTCCGTAGAACGAGGGAGTCCAATCAGAGCTTAGATTCATAAATTATCTTGGGATATTCTATTAATTCATTTTTGCTTTTTTAAATTCTTTAAATACCATGTTTTTACTACTTTGTAAATGTCTAATCGATCCTCTTGATGATTCAGTACAAATTCCTCATTGATGAGTGTTTACTGTTGATTAGCAACAATTCCCTCATTGCTCACTTGTACTCTACTTAACTTTGTTCCTTAGTGGCCCACAAACATCCGTCTACGGTCTCTCTATTGATATTACGCTTTAAGTGACACCCCAAGCTGATTTGAATATCGCTGCTCTCGCCACACTCTCTCGCTTTGTTTGTCTGCGAGAGATTGTTACCGTTTTTTTTTTAAAGTTTTACTTAGCTTGGGGTGTGGCTTTACCATTAACCATTAAGTTGTGAATTAACTTAAGTCAACTGGTACTTATCGCGTGACCTAACTTAAGTTAACTGGTACTTACTGCAGTAACGGTGTATGGTTGTGAGTAGGGAGTGTGCTGCAACCTCCAACCATTGAGAGGACTACGACGGATGATACGGTGGAAAGTCGTAACTATTGTGAGACAATGATTAATAAAGTAGTTAAATTACAAATTAAATTATTTTAATAGTTTTATTTTTCAAAAGTAAATATGTTATTTATCATTATATCCGAGATATAATTTTTTACTCTTCGGAAGTTACTATGGCGAAATGTGGAGAGTAAAAATATTGTTGATTTGAGCTAATCGAATTGCGCGATTAATAGTGACTCATGACGAATATACTTTTTTTTTAAATATTGCGAAAAACACTTTCCTAAATACAAAATTCTTATATTTTGCAATGAACATGGGTTAAATGGCGGATTTTTGGCTATATAAACCAACTTAGCAAAAAAATAATTAAAATATTTAATTTTATTATTCAGTTGCGGGCGCCGAGCCCTAAACAGCTCGGACGAAGCTCCGCGTGTCAGTCAATGTGGCATTACACGAAGAAATGTGCCCCCTTCATCCTAATCATTCTGATGGGCTTCGTTCTGATACGATCGCTGAGGTTGGAATTTTTTTTATATAAATATTTTTTTAATAATAAAAGTGATGATAATGTCGATCGATGCTAAATTTAAAATAAAAAAAAAAACAAAAAAAACAATGTAAACTTACAACCCTACTTTTTTCGTTAGTTCCGTATTTTTCGTGAAGATAACGCTAAAAATATAGAAGTTGTGGGCGAGTGACATCGAGATTTCATTATGTTTATTTACTAATTTACTTACATTTATTTATTTATTTATTTATTTATTTATTTATTCATTTACAGTGGCCCGAGTATGTACTGGTCGTACCTCCAACACACAAACGATCGGTTATTACCAAGCAGTGATGCAGAGGTTAGATTTTATTTTTCACAAAGTGTACTTTTTTTTATATTCTCAATACGTTTATTAAAACAAGACGACACACCTTCAGAAATCCTCTGAAAAATTAAAATTTAAAAAATAAGCCTCTCAATAATAATAATTCAGAGCGGTCCAACAATCATTATTATCACGCCCACGCATAAACGGCCCGAACGGTTCGCCGATATGACTAGGTAAATTTGTTTTTTTGGGAATTATTTTTAAATAATATTATTTTTAAATATTTTAAAAAAATCTATCGCAATTTTTTTCATATTTCTATCATACAGTGTAGCCTAAAAGTCATGGGACGCTTTTTCAACTTTTTATAACTTTTGATCCAGGAAAGCAATCAAGCTGATCTTTTGAGTCAATGTACAGAATTTACCAAGGGATACAACAGTGATGTGTTGGTGTAATGAAATTATTTCACTGTTGCATAGTACTGATTCTATCGAAATACACTTTTTTTGAAAAATTACATATCTTTGGTGAAAGGCGCTGTTCTTCTGAACCACTGTGAGAGTGTAGACATATAATTGGGCTGCACAGTCAAACAATCCGGAATGGCTCTGACTCCGATTTCGAGCTGTAGCTTTGTTGCAACTTTGACCCGCAAAATATATAACTCAGCTTCTAGATGTGCTAACGACCCGCTCTAAGTGCTGAAATGATGCTAGTGGCGAGCAACGTTTATCTCCAGATTATGGTAGTCAAAGCTCGACATTTGCCCTCAGGGCATAAAATAATTTTGTTGAAGGAGGACTGAATTTGAAACCCTACCGTTCAGAGGGCGGGTCTTCTAAAAATATGGCTCCTGCGCAAGCAGCTTTGTAATGTATCATATATTTATTTCCCTTATTTTGGTTTAGTCCCGATTCCTTTTAGACCCGTAGCTAAAGTTATGCTGAGGTCTACTCGATTTCAGCGATCAAAGATCAAAATACAAAGATCAAAGATCGAAGTTCAGCAATAGTATAAAAACTTTTGTGAACATCTCTAACATGCATAGGTGCTGTGAAAATAAAAGATTTCATCAATAGAGGACCGGGAACGAGAGAAGTGAGAGAGAAAGCACAAGAGCGTGCACCGAGTAGACCTCAGCATAGCTTTAGCTACGGGTCTAAAAGGAATCGGAACTAAACCAAAATAAGGGAAATAAATATATGATACATTACAAAGCTGCTTACGCAGGAACCATATTTTTAGAAGACCCTCCCTCTGAACGGTAGGGTCTCAAATTCAGTCCTACTTCAAAAAAATTATTTTATGCCCTGAGGGCTAATGTCGAGCTTTGACTACCATAATCTGGGGATAAACATTACTCGCCACTAGCATCATTTCAGCACTTAGAACGGGTTGTTAGCACATCTAGAAGCAGAGTTATAAATTTTGGGGGTCAAAGTTGCAACCTTGCTACAGCTTTAAATCGGAGTCGGAGCCATTCCGGATTGTTTGACTGTGCAGCCCTAGTATATGTCTACACTCTCACAGTGGTTCAGAAGAACAGCGCCTTTCACCAAAGAAATGTAATTTTTCAAAAAAGTGTATTTCAATAGAATCAGTACTATGCAACAGTGAAATAATTTCATTACACCAACACATCACTGTTGTATCCCTTGGTAAATTCTGCACATTGACTCAAAAGATCAGCTTGATTGCTTCCCTGGATCAAAAGTTATAAAAAGTTGAAAAAGCGTCCCATGACTTTTAGGCTACACTGTAATTGCTGGAAAATTAGTGTATAATCGCCAAAAATCTTTATTCTATCGTCTGATTTGTGAAATTAATTCGAAATAAAGTTGAAATTCTTCGTTGCAGGTTTTCTCAAACCTTATCGCACATCAAAAACCTCCACTGGGTGGTAGTCGAAGACGCCAACGTTACGGTATGCGGTTGATCTTTGATCTTTGATCTTTGATCTTGTTGACCTGCGGAATAATTCAGTCGCCGGTGGTCGAACGAATTCTGCAAAGATCCGGTTTACCGTACGTCTACTTTCACGCGACAACGGAACCAGGAATGCCCAGTAAGTATATTATTATTTATTTATTTAATAATTTATTTCTTATAATTAATTTATTAATTAATAATTTATTATTGATAATTTATTGATAATTAATTTATTTGTTTATTTATTTATTTATCGTACACCTCAAGGGTGATATTATAGACAATGCCAATTTTTATTGCTCGCTTTTTGAAAAATCTAACTGTATTCTTTACTCATTGTAGTAATTTAAAGTATATGGATTAAAATATATGGACTTTTCAGAGCGCGGTTGGACGCACCGAAATCGCGCCCTGCAGTACATTCGGGAAAATTATAAAGTATGTGTTTTCATTAACACGATTCATATCATAATCCGGAATAGAATGAAACCAAAATTTTTATTTTCCTAGATTATTGATTCTCGTCTTTTCCTCATAAAAATTAGTGAACGAAGCACAGCTTTGTAAAGAATGATGACCTTGATTATCTTTTTTTATTTATTTATTTATAATTATTATCAGAATTACAAGCTGGGAGCCGTCGTCTATTTCGCGGACGACGATAACTCCTACGACATTCGCCTCTTTGACAACTACATTCGGAAAGTCAAACGACTCGGCATCTGGGCTGTCGGTCAGTCAGATTTTTTATCTTTGATCTTTGATCTTAGATCTTTGGATTCTGTTTACACGAGGGTGTTATTTGTTGTGATGGGTGTCGTAAAGTGAGATAGTTTATTGTTGATCTATTTGGTCCGCATCTATTATCGTCTATAATATTTACTGTCGAGCGATTTTCATTCAACAATGCGAGAGATTTAAAGGGTATTGAGTCTGGTTGACAATGAGTAGAGATGATAAATCGGATAAAACGATTTTCAATCGGGTGGGTTTCACTCCTATGACGAGTCTCATGCAGAAACCATTAATGAACTTTAAAAAGGGGACTCGGAGTGCACGAGTTGCCAGAGTGAAAAAAAATTAATTGTTCAAATAAATAAATGAAAATTTTCAGGCCTCGCTGGAACAGCCGTGGTTGAGGCGCCCCGAGTTGCAAACAAAACTATAGGTTAGCAATCTTTTTTTCGATTAATAATAATTCATTTTTTTCTTTCCTTATGCGGTATATTAAAAAAATCAATATAAAACTAATTTATCCTGAAATAATGGATGATTTTCATTTTCGATCCCTGTTTGTTTGTAAATTTTCTGATTTTCAGTCGGATGGGACGTGGTTTTTGCTCCCGGTAGAGCATTTGCCACCGATATGGCTGGATTTGCGCTAAATCTAAATGAGGTCTTACGGGTGCCTACGTGAGTGCTTGTCTTCATTGAAAAAATTACGATTTTCTTGCGACATCTATGATATTTTGCAAAACTTTTTCACATTGAAAAACTAACGATATACTTCTTTCGGTTATTGTTGTTCGATAAAACTGTTCGATCGCTAACTGACTTTATTAAAAGATTGCCTTTGTAGAGCATCGTTTGCTCAACGATGCGCCAAGCAATCTCCCGAGACGTGTTTCCTCGCCCAATTCGGAATGAAGGCTAGTTTAAAAATTTTCTTAAAATAAAAATAGAAAGTAGCCACGGATGGAACAGGAAAACTAACTGCTGTTTTGTAAACCTCTCGAAGCCAATATCCAACAACTTTTTTTATTTGAAATTTTGTGGAACCCCATCTTCGAGTTCAAATTTCCCGATCGATAATCTCATATTTTTAGAAGGAAGAAGCCGAACCCTTTGGCTACGATGATGATCCGAAAGAAGTTCTCGTTTGGCACACAAAAACGCGGAATATCGGCACGCGAGGCTCCTCTCACGGATACATTGTAGAATAGGCTCCGCCCCTCCCAAACCACGCTCTTTTTTATATGAATAGGCTCCGCCCCTCTCAAAATAAGCCCCTTTTTATATGAATAGGCTCCGCCCCACCCCAAACCACGCCCCCCCCCCTTTTTGTATGAATAGGCTCCGCCCCTCCCAAACCACGCCCCCTTTTATATGAATAGGCTCCGCCCCTCTCAAACCACGCCCCTTTTTATATGAATAGGCTCCGCCCCACCCCAAACCACGCCCCCTTTTGTATGAATAGGCTCCGCCCCTCCCAAACCACGCCCCCTTTTATATGAATAGGCTCCGCCCCTCTCAAACCACGCCCCCTTTTTATATGAATAGGCTCCGCCCCTCTCAAACAACGCCCTTTTTATATCTAATTACGGTAGTATTGATTGCCTATAATCCAAAGGACCATGACAAACTCAATAATCGATGAATTGATTTCTCCCCGAAGGATTATTGTTTGTGTATTTCTCCCTGTTTGCCTTTTTTCCACAATTCGGGTACGATATGTATGCATGCTTTTAGTAGATCACTCATAGTGTACTGTAGGTTACTGTAGGTTCGGTATTGATCGCAAACTGACACTAGGTCAGTGCGAAGTGCGTGTGTATACTGTGTATACTGTAGCTCCCTCTCGAAGAACTGATTACTGTATTTGTATTTCCCATTTGTTTGCCTTTGTTCCCTGTGAGATTCATTACGGGTGTTGCTATCGTTGTCTTATTTGACTGTGTCTTCATGTACAGACACACTATGTCCACTGGTGAATTCGAAGCCACGGTAAATATTGTTTTCAAAAGAATTATTGTACTGTTTTAGGCATCGTTACAGTTGCTTCACATGCCTACGCCGTAACCTCCGCCGTAACGGCGTAGGCCCGTAAGGCTAATGTAACGATGAAATCGTCATGGACACTTTTTATCGCCGAAATAGACATTATTGTTGATGCTTTATCGTACATTATTCAGTGATCTGTAATAGAGATCGTTATTAAAAAGATTTTACCGTGTAGGTGGAGAGGACTCCGCTGACTCCGCCCACAAACGATCAACAGAAAGTTCGAGGAGAATAAGAGTGTTCGCAAAATTGAGGGAAGCATAGATTGCTGCTAGCCTCGAAATTTGTCGGCTAGAGAAAAGAGAGAATTGCGATTTTGAGAGAATTTGAGAAAAAACTGGCGAGTTTCCCGGCAGAAAGGAGTTTTGTATTTTTAGTTTACTTTGATCTTAAATAGATTTGACACACCACTGATCCAGTATTCGTCTTGTACAATAAAGAACAGAATCAAATCTCACGAATGTTGTCGTTGGACCATTAAATTGAGATATTCTTCGTCAGCATCTTTAGAGTGTGATCAATGTGGAGCCGTGTTTTGATGAGAAAATTTATTATGACTGCAAGTGGGCCAAGTGTGTATATATTAATTCTGTACCTGTTCAAGGACTTTTATATCTTTTTTTTCTGATATGGATTGAATACCGTAGATGCGCTTTCTAGAATGGGCCTGATGTAGATTGAATATGCTTTAAGGAGAATTTTAGGGTTATTAGTTCGAAGAGCTCGCATAATTATATGACAAGCCGACTTTGCTTTGATCGAGATTGATCTAGAATGTTCGGAAAATGTTAGGCTTCAAATGTTTGTATTGTCCGTAGAAAATTTACATGTGTAAAACTTCAATTAAAATCTTAATTCTCATTCTTCATATGTTTCACTTTAATAGAATATGTTTCAGCTGCTCTACTAATCTATAAATATCACATTTCAGCAATGAACTTCTCAGAGAGCATTGACCGTACAAAATACACTTGATTATTTGGTACGAGAGTAGCCAGCCGCAGTAACAATGAATTTCTATGTTTAGAGAGACAGCAGAAGTGAGATAGTAGGTAGATCAGATAGAGCGAGGAAAGAAGGGAGGAAAAAGAGGTAGGAGATCGATAGTTATTTCTCTGTTTAGCAGCTAGTAGCAATGCAATTACGCAAGTACATTTTATGCGGACAATAATTGCCTTGCTATTATTAACTGATTATAAAAAAAACGCAGAAGTATTCTATCGATCATCCACCCTTTGTTTCCCTTCCCTTCTCGCGCTCTCTCTGATCTACGCACTATCTCGCTTGGACTCTCTCTAAACATAGAAATTCATTTTGGATGTGGCTGGTTAATCTCGTATTAAATAAACAAGTTTATTTTATACGGTCAATATTTGCTTTTGCCTCGCAATGATAAATGGTTGAACAATGTTAATAAATATTTATCGTTTCTTACAACTTACAGGCAAACAAAAAAAAGGAAAATCAAGAATAGTGTACTTTAACCTTTAACCTTAGTGGCATCTGTTCAACATGGGAGAACTGCATAAAATTCAGTTTTTTTTTATTTAGCCTGGTGCATGACGAAATAAGTATTGCTGATATTTTGACATTTGATAAATTGTTTGGACCATATCAGTGTGAAAGTTGTTGAAAACGGCTCCAAAACGTGATTTTTACCGTAATCCCGTCCAGGATTTGCGAGACCACTGGGGCCATAATGATTATGCCCATCTTCATGGGTCGACAAACCCTAATACACTAGTTTTGAGGGTATCGAAATTTAGCCTGGTTCGGCTTTTATGCAAACGGCATATTCTGTCATCAATTTATAAAAGCACAGGGTCTTGCAAAGTTAAAATTGAATTTTCTAAAGAGTTTTTTATCAGTAAAACCTTGAATGAAATGAAATTAGGTTGTCTGACATGGGAATGGTCGGAACTCACATATGTCGATCCTCATGAAAGTTACAGGGTTTACTAATACGACTACGCTGATTCCAAACCAGCTTACAAACCTGCGAAATGTTTTTCTGAATCGAGATATAGCCGCCGAAAAATTCTAGTGATTTTCAACTGATTCCATCGCGCATGTACAGGTTTTTTTGTGAGAGAGTTTTGAGTGCGTCTACCAGATCATTAGACATTTGGATTAATTCGATAGTCTCGATCAATATTTCCAATTCATCAACAAATTCAGTAAACATTTTAAAGATGTCTATACTTTAGGACATTAAAATGAATATAAAATCACACTATTTCAATATTTGGAACATATTTTAAAAAAGAAACCGAATTTCTTATAAACGCGTTTTTTTTATTTAGTACAAAATAATTTATGATATATTTTTCAGCATATAATAGGTTTTTATTCGTGATGATAATTGATAAATTCTAAATAAGAAAGTTAAATCGAAATAAAATGATTTCAGAAAATTCAAAAAAATCATAAACGTGACACAAATCAAACTAAATTTAATTAAATATCATACTGTAACAACTTTCGTCAATTGTTTTTACCTTCAAGTTTCAATCATTTTGCAAATATATTTTTCATGTTCCGTCGTAAATGATATAATTTGTATTTCGTTTATTTGCTTTTATTGTTACCTTCAACTTTCTTGCAGACGACATCACTATGACTGAGGTCGTGACTGCTAAAAAGGAGAAAAAGAAGCTGAAACTGAAGAAGAAAGTGGTCGCGAAAGATGAAAATGGCGACGCCCTCACTGTTCGTGTGAAAGAAGAGAGGAAGAAGGTAAGAACATGGTCATTCTTATACTCATGAGCTGTTATTACGGACCACTGGGTTTTTTACAAGATTCATTTAGACAGAATTATACAGTTAGACCGAGGTTAATGTTATCTCTTTCCCTGTATCTTACAATTTTCTTAATTTTGATTGAATTTCACAATTGGTTTCATTGATTATCACTTTAGATTGATGATGAAGAGATTGCCAATCGACTTCAAGCGTACGAGGTATGTTCTTTCGTGATAAACCACAAAGAGGATAGATAATTTCTTTCTCTCTATATTTTAATTTAATTTATCATACTTTCAAAAGATGTGATAACATTTGAAACAACTAAATGAATGAGGTGAAAGGGAATTTTGTCAGATCAGGTGTGGTAGTGCAAACTGATTCATAAATATCAAATTAAATGCATAATGTAATTTTACACTATTTTTGGGTGGATGAACATTAAAGTTTAGAAATAAAAGGAAGAGTATGAAAGTTAATGCCTTATGGTGTTTCGTCCAAGAGATGAAATATGATAGTATTAATAGCATTGGTGAAGTATAGTTGATACTTGCGATTGAGAATGTTTTATTTTAAAATATTCAACTGCTGTCGCTCCTTGGGCTTAGATAAATTATTATTATTATTATTATTATTATTATTATTGTTATTATTATTATTATTGATTCATTCTAGATCTCAACTGATCCAATCTCGAACAAGTCAAGCATGAATAAGGCTCCCAAGGAAGAATCAGCGGACAATGTTGACCAGGTTTACTTCAGTTTCTTATCGTACTTCCCTTCTGAATTCTCACCTATACTATAAAATGCTAAATTAAACTTACGCATATCGATCATACATTTTCGGTGCCCTCGCGATTGTTTTTTAATATTGTGTGTTGATTTAGAATATTCGTTATTTTTCGCTTAAAAATCTGCATTTTTTGCTTAGTTTCGTATCAAGTGACCTGAAAATGAGCCATATATCGGTCACTCCTCGCATTACGAGGGTAGGAAAATGCATGATATCGATTGATTTATGGAATAGAAAGATAAATTTAATTAGATTTCTTTAGAAACAAGAGGAGCCTCCGAAGATCGAATGTCCCGCTCGGTGGAAGTTGAAGGAGAAGAAGAAGTTGAAGAAGATCAAGGATATCGTGGCTGAGGAAGTGAAGGAGGGAGAAACCGGTGAGGATTATTTATTTATTTATTTTTAATAATAGTAATAAAAATTATTAAACTTAAATTAATTAAAATAATTAGTCATGACTTTACCCGTTCCATCCCCGCCTAGCGATGATCGCTTGACGTGAATAAATTTATTATTATTATTATTAATAAAAATTGAGTGGAAGAGTAATGTCCGAAACAATCTAAACATGCTAATGACACTAACAATGTGCGTTTCCTCGACCCGGAGCATTCAGGTTACTGCCAATTTATTAGAGCTCAAAAATGAATAGACTAATCAGTACGACTTCAGCTTTAATGGAAAAAAATCACAATGAATGATACTATATTACTATTATAATAGTACCATTAATGATTGTTATGATTAGCCCACTGAAATACCATTGCCCGCTATATCCTACGCATGCGCGGATAGATCGACCATACATGGGCGCCGACATCAGGGTGTTCCTGCAAAACTAAACCCATGTATGGAAATGACACCAACAAGGTGCATTCGGAATGCCCCCAAACCCGGAACATTCAGGTTACTGCCAATTTATTAGACCGCAAAAATGAATGGATTTTTCAGTTGGAACATCGTATCTCGTGGAAAAAAATTGCAACAAATCACATCGTTATTACAATTGCTATCATTAATGATCATTATTATGAATAGCTAACTGGAATTTCAATACCCTCTATCATAGTCGGAAAAGTACGTTACAAACTATGAAGCATTGCAGCATTTTGGGATTTTTTTGTTGTTGAAAACCTACCCGAATTTGTATCGCATGTAACGTAGCTAGCATAGGTGGGCGCGCTGGGGGGGGGGAGGCTGTGCGCAAATAGGAGAATTGTAAGGAAAGGCCATGCGCGTGACCATTTCTTGCAGTTTTGATTGGAAAATAGCTATTCGACCTATTCTTATATCCACATTTTGGACGAATAGGAGTGCCGAGCATATCTCGGTCCAGTCAGACAATCATGGTGATCGTATGCAGTTGATATTAGCCACATTTGTTTATATCAGTCGGTGTCAATTCATCTCTAGTTTTACATTAGGTGGGTGTAAGAACAGCAGCTGATATTTGGAAACGTCGCCCTTGTACACAAAGTGTATTTGCAGAAAATTTGAAAGATTTATCTTGTCAGGCAAGGTATTCACGACACTCGATGAGCTGCGACCGACGTTAGAGGGATTCAGAAACGAACAACATCTTCGACGATGGATGAAGAAGCAACTACTCTGTAAGAGGTATGATACTCAGTCAATGAGAAAACGGCTACGCAGCCTAATTATTGATGAATGTACCTATCGGATTTGTATGACACTCAACTTGAACTCAGTCACCAAATCCTGTAATCTTTAAACTCACTAGGCTATGGTTTCAGTTTTTTTGGAAAGTTACCTAATAGATTCTGGACCGACTTTAACGCAAAGATTTGATTGTTTGAATTAGAAATATGTCACCAGATAGTCCCCCAGTTCTGCAGGGTTCCAGGGAGCCTATTTAGTTGCTACCATTTTTGATATTCAGTCAATGTACACAGCTAAATGTTTCAGAATAACGAAGAAGCTACGGAATGAGGCGTGCGATGAATGGATGAAGAAGTATAAGTTCGCCCATATCCAGAGGGTACGGATCTTATTTATGTTATAATAATAATAATGATAATAAATTTATCTGACTTGGAATGCTTTATTGATTAGCTCTTTGAGCACAAAGAAATTACTATTTGCTTTTTCAATTAGTCTTATCTTTCACTGCTGAAACTGCAATGTTGCGGGACATCTCGGAGTAATGCTGTCAAACATCTTCGATCATAATTATTATATTTAATTCATAATTACAATATAACAATAAATTTAGTAATAAGTAACAATTGCTTATAATAACAATAATAATAATAATTATTATTATTACTATTATTATTATTATTATTATTATTAATATTATTATTATTATTATTATTAGAAATCGGACGCGGAAATGCTGTCAGGAGCGCCGACGAAGACTGAACAAATGGAGCTGCTGGCGCAGATGGAGGGAACACTCGAGGACGTCAAGGTTTTTATTATTATTATTATTATTATTATTATTTATATATTTAAATCGTTCGAAGGCGCGAGATTGAAACTAGAAGACTACAGTAAAGTTAGCTCGAATTTTATAATACACCATGTCTACAAGAAGCGCTTTACTCACGTTTGAGCCAAGAAAGTGTAACTATATATAATGGTCTTAAAGGCACCTTTGAAATGTTTCTTATGGTGTTGAAAAGTTGCGAAAATGATCAAAAAAGAGATGAGAGAATGAGGAAACGAGGAGTGTCTTTAAAAATGTTTTTCTTTTCTTTTTTTGAAGATTGCATAGGCGTAGCGGCCGAAACACTATAAAGCACAATATATCTTGGCTATATTTTTTAAGTAAAATTTACATTTTATGTGCATGCAAACCTATACGTGCACATCTGTTAATATTGTTAATTTAATACTTCGTATATTTAATATTTCGTAATTCGGGTAAATACCTTGCAATCATTATCAGGCAGCCGTGGAGAGACTGCGTAAGAGTGGGCGCATCAGCTACGCGGAGGCGTCTACCGTAATCACGAATTGGAAGAGACGAGAGCATCGAAGAATTGCACGACAATTGGAGCATGCACCGTGAGTCCTAGCAGGATTTCTTGGGTTACGGTAGAATATGGCTGGGCTACGGTAATAGGAGAGGAGGCGGTATCTGCAGAGGCTGCAATTCAGTGGATTCTAGTATGAGCTACGTGGCATAAATTTATGGTCCGTACGTGATCTTTGATCTTTGATCTCTAATCTCTTCTCAATCAGAGTGAATCTCGAGTGTTACAACTGCCGCAAGATGGGACACGTACTCGCGGATTGTAAGGCGAAGAAGCGCAAACTTGTCGAAGGTACGGTTATTTGTTAAGATCTAAGTTACAGTAATCCACAACTACAGTAATCGATAAAGCACCCGTAATTTGTGTGCGGTTCTTTATAACTACTATCCAGAAAAAAACCTGGATATCAGGCAGGTGGAAAGCATAGGTCGAACAGCTAGGTTATCGGATTTCAAAATGCGGTCAGATTTTTGACAAAGTTTGACTTAAAATGAGGTCAAGCTTGTAGCATATTTTGTAACATACTTTTCGACCTATGAGGTACGGTATTTGTTAGGCTCTATGTTACAGTAATCCACAACTGCAGTAATCGATAAAGCAATAATTTTTGCGGTTCTTTATGGCTATCATCGTACATGGGCCCAGCGTGTACCATCCAGAAAAACCTGGATATCAGGCAGGTGGAAAGTGTGGTTCGGATAAAAGCTCATTTTAAGGAATTTTGAAGAAAAACGGAGAAGAAAATCTTATATAGCCATATTTACATGAATCGCAGTGCCTCCAATATCGCGAATATTTATTTAAACTGCCCATGTATGGCTACTATTATCTAGAAAGCTTGACAGTGTTTATCATAGGTTGAAAAGTATGTTACAAATTACCAAGCCTGACCTCATTTTGAGCCAAAATTTTCCAAAAATCGAAAAACCTGACCGCATTTTGAGCCAAACGTGCCAATAATCGAAAATCTGACCGCATTTTGAAATCCGATAACCTAGCTATTCGACCTGTAGTGTTTATGAATGAAGCTGAATAATCCTGTCAAAATATTGATTTATTGATGTTGTGATTGCAGGTGCCGGTATCTGCTTCAAGTGTGGATCACTCGAGCATGACATCTACAAGTGTCCGAAGAAGGATAAGATTAAGGGTGAGTACGGTAATAGCAGAAGTCGCTGTGGGACTTACAGTAATCAAACATTGATCTAATGTGGGGGGGGGTGGGGATTTGAGTCCCGGGTGACATTCTGTAGTTGGCAATGGATGAGTTTATATTAATAATAATAAGTAATAAGTATGTAGTGAAATTGATTGTAATCATAAATTTAATACGAGGATTTTCCCACCATATATGGCTCATTTTCAGTTACTTGATGCGAAACTAAGCTAAAAATGGCAATTTTTAATCGGAAACCAACGATTTTTAGAAAAATAAACCCTCTATATAAAAATATCTGCGAGGATATCGAAAATGCATTATTGTAATCAATAACTAAGCCCTCATTGATTTTTTGCAGGATTCCCGCACGCGAACTGCTTCATCTGCGGTCAGGTCGGTCATCTGTCGCGTGATTGTGAGAAGAACGAACATGGTATCTACATGAAAGGTGAGCGGCGAAGGCCAGACGGGTTTGGTGGTCTACCCATCTCATCGTCGCAAGCATTATTCTAGTACAACTGTAGTTATTGTTACACAGGAATACTGTTCAGTCTTTGTCGGTCCTACCGAGAAGATTTTCCGCGTCCGTTTTCTAGAAAATTTTATTTAGTTACTTAAAATTATGATTATATCGTGATTATGAATATATAATTATGATTGTTAGGATTATGGGTTCCAAGAATTTTACATATAGATATTGGACCCGCAAGATTGCAGTTTCAGCCGCAAATGATTAGTGAATGACCAAATTGGAATGCGATGTGTATATTGCACTCTCCGATAGTATAACAATTGTATATCGCGCATCAAGCATGGCATTTTTAAACTTTCGATGTTGATATTCGTCATACGGCAAATATATCACTATTCTGTATTTCTGGCTGCCAATTTGCGAGTATGGCTAAACGCATGAGCAAAAGCACAACAAAGTTTAAAAGAATTTATTAGAATAGACTGAATTCTACATTTTTTATGAAACCAAACTTTTGTCATGTATGATTGATTATAGAATGATCTGTCGAAAGGTTTCCCATGTATGGTATTCGTGATTATTTTGCTTGTATCACCGTTGGTTGTATAGGGACAGTCGATGACTAGACATATTCGATTAAGTCGATCAAGCGATTAGGATAAGTAGGTCGGTACAAGTGCGCTACTTCGTTCTCTTATCAATCAATCTATCACCTATCTGTCAACTGCGTGTACTTGTAGTACGAACTTTTATAACTGACCATGTGGAGGTGAGCAGTGCTGACTCAGCACAATTGGACTGAAAACTGGGATTATTGAAGCTGAAACATGGACAAATGAGACAAACAATCCTTGTAATGCATAAATTTATTATTATTATTATTATTATTAATGGTTTTTTTCTGTCTGATTTTTCGCCAATCTGCATAGATTTACCATGTGTGTCCGGGGGGATTACCTTGTCTGTGTGAGTCAGACGGACGAATCTAGTAGGGCTAATGGCCTTTTCTAGACTTGATCTGGTATGAATGACTCATGAATTGTTGTTGTAGTGGGGGGCATTAGAGAGCAGACTTTGATATTACAGTGCTTATTGAACTATGATATCCTTTAAAAATAGAAATAGATCATAAAAGATCTGAAAATGTATTCATATATTTAGGTATCAGTAAATCAAAAGTCTTAACCATACATTGCCATACCCTCGCAGTGCGAGGATTGACCCACTATATAAGGCCCATTTTAGGCCACTTGATAAAAAATGAAGCTAAAAATAACGATTTTTAAGCAAAAATAACGAATTTAGTGAATCAACCCACCCTATTTAGAGAATTTACCCACTATATAAAAATAAACGGCGAGGGTACTGAAAATGTATGGTCTTAACTAGTAGGGGCGCGATGCACGTTTCGGCCATAAGTTCTAGACAGTTAACCCCCCCCCCTCAACCTCTCCTATTACTGTATCATCTTATTGTCTCATAGAATGATAGACATGTTTACAATGCTGATTATTGATTGATTGGACCATGACTGCTGAGCGTGAATTGTGATTCGATACTATACATCAGATTACTTCTAACTCTCTTATTCCGAGTGTTCCTCCAGTCATTCTCATGTGATACCATGCATGGGCGCCGACATGTGGGTGTCCCCTGTAAAATTAGGACTTCGAAATTTTGTGGAATGCCCCCCCCCTGTAAAAATTACGTTTAGGGAAATTTTAAAAAAATGAAGGCCCCGTGTAAAATTAACCATTTCTCGTTCGGATGCCCCCCCCCCCCCCCCTGTAGAATCGAGCTCAAGGTACCCCGTCCGTGTATGGTATAAGCTGATTGTCTCATAGTTCTGATTATTGATTGATTGGACCATGACTTGTCATGAATTGCTTATCATGAATTGTGAGGTGATACTATAGGCCAGATTACGTCCAACTCTCTTATTCCGAGTGTTGCTCCTCGTCATTCTCATGTGATAGTAGTTCAATCCGTCGTCCTCTAACCCCGACATTTAACTATTCATCCACTCTAAATCTATGATGATCGGAGGAAGAGGAAGAGGAAGAATAAGAGAGAGGATAGATAGCTCTCACTTTCACATTAACCCAATGGAGAAGGGAAGAAGGAGTGATTAGGGTCGATGTCGAGAAGAGGGGTAATGGATGAAGATGAAGAAGAGTATCGATAATCGTTGATGAATTGAGATTAGTGGAGAGATGGCGGGATATGAGCTCATGGGCTATGGAGTAGTGCTGATTGTGTAAGGGTATTGATTGATTGATCTACTTCACAGTCAGACGTGGGAAAAAGGCTGAATAAAGGCGACGGAAATCGACTAAAATGGACGAAAAGTTCTTTTGACTGGTTATTTTTTGAAAACTAGCTGTGATCTGTATGACATCCATATTTTTCTGCCTCATAAACAAATGTGATTTGGACGGAGAATTTTATCGTCACTTGAGCTGCCAGGTCCTTTCTGATGCCGTTTTGAAACTTGAAACTTGCTTGGTGTTTATTGTTCTAGTTGAGACATTCTGAAAGGAAACTGCCGGGGGGTGAGGTGATATTTGTGGGTGCCTCTTTGGACTATGACTAATGTAAGGCCACACGAATTGATGGTGGTAGGTGGTAGGTGGTGGGGGAGAATTTAGTGTCCCCACTTTGACCACACCTATATCATTGAGATGAAAGAGGAATGATTAGGATGGATTTGATGGATGAGAGATAGAGTAGATTGTCCGACCTTTTCTCCATTTGAGAAAAAAGCGTGTTATCATCCCCTAATGAGCTAGCTATCAGTTATCAAATTAGATGTGAATTAGTCGTGGTAATGTGGTTGTTATGAAGTGTTGTGCGATGGAAGAAAGGAAGAATGATGGTAGTATTCTATGTGAGAACCGATGGGGATAACAATAGATGAGAGCGTACGTAAAATCGGGTGGGTGGGGCACAAAAAAATCATTTTTGGGTGAATTTTACCCAAATCCTTTTCATTTTTGAGCGAATTTTGGCTAATTCGGGTGGGTGGGGTGCCAAAACCGGGTTGGTTCTTGTCGCTAGCGACAATGCCGCCCACGTATGGATGATAGAGATGAAGTGAAGAAGAACAACGAATCATTATACGTCTAGCTAGTATTTCATATGATAAATAAATTTAATTAAGGAAAATATGAGAAGTGATAAATATACAGACGAACTCGTTCTGTGTATTCCTATCACCTTTCTTGTGTGTCTATCATTATGTATCTCTGTCTCCCTCCTAGTCTCCTCTTATCTCTACATATCATCATTCTCACTAATCATTCGGTTATCATCACTTGTCATCCATGCACATATACACACTTTGATACGATTAGCGCATATGGTGTGGATGAGGGCTGTTCGGGGGAAAAATATATTCGGAAAATGTAGGAAAATCGGAAATCCTAGCCCTGGTGTAGATGTCGTGCGTGCAGTGAACTAATAATGATATGCAAGACGGCAACTTCATGATTAGTGCAGAAGTGTGGACGCGCCTCTAGTCGCTCTGTTGAAACGCGACTGTGACGGGTGCACATTCTGACATAGGGACGTTTGAGAACGAATTTGGATAGATACTGTAGTAGTCTTATCATACATGAGCGGGGGTGCATGGTGCTCGACTGTACAGGATTCATCCGAACAGAATATTGTAAATAAAGGTTAATTTTACAGGGGGCATTCCACAATTTTTGAACAGCCCGATTTTACAGGGGGGGGGGGGCACCCCCATGTATGGTGTAGATGTAGTGCGCGCAGTGAAATAATAATGATATGCAAGACGGCAACTTCATGATTAGTGCAGAAGTGTGGACGCGCCCCTAGTCGCTCTGTTGAAACGCGACTGTGACGGGTGCTCGTTCGTGTAATAGCAGTTCTTTGAAGAACGAAAACTGTATAGATACTGTAGCTGTTTAAAAACTGAATACCTTTACTGGTAACAGAAGCCAATCGATATATCGATATTTATACAATTATTGATTGATTTTGCTGCTTCAGGCGGATGCTGCGACCTGTGCGGCTCGAAGATGCACCTGCGCAAGGATTGCAACAAGCAGGCGCTAAAGGTATACGGTATATATCGGGGTTAAGGGACAGGAGTACGGTAGGTATCTTTGGGTCATAGAAATGATTTCTGTTCGGGTACCGTATCCGGGATTGATGGGCGCGAAACATACATGGGCGGGGTACCTGGAGCTCGATTCTACAGGGGGCATTCGAACGAAAAATGGTTAATTTTACAGGGGGCCTTCACTTTTTCTTCAAAAATATCACCTAAACGTCATTTTTACAGGGGGCATTCCACAAATTTTGAAAAATCCCTAATTTTACAGGGGCACCCCCATGTTGGCGCCCATGTGTGGGGCGAAATCGTTGTGATTATTTTATCGATCATATTTTTGCAGATTGAGAAGAAAGAGGACGGTGAGGAGGAGACGGAAGAGGGAGAGGAGGACAAGGTGAAGAAGGAGGCGAAGGAGGAGGAAGATGCCGGTGAGTGAGATTACGGTAGTGCAATCAGGTCAAACTTTTGATCTGATTACGGTAGTGCAATCAGGACAAACTTCTGATCCAGTGGTTTACTGTAGTGCAATCAGCACAAACTTGTGATCCAGTGGTTTACTGTAGTGCAATCAGGACAAACTTGTGATCCAATGGTTTACTGTAGTCTGCCATTACGGAGCTAGCTATAGGTTAAGGAGCAGTGTGGGCCACTGTTTGGTACTGATAGGTTTGCGTATTGCTACTGTAGATCATTATTGATTATTGTCGTACCTTGGCTGACAAGTATTATTCTTATAATTAGTGCCATAAAATTACCCCGTGTTTGGCCTTCTGTAGAAGGGGATAATGGACTCTATGCCCCTTTTATTAATCACTGTCCTTCTGAGACGATCTCTCTCTCTCTCTCTCTCTCTTCTAATCTCTCCCTCTCCCTTTCCTACTCCTTACTCCATAATTCCTCCTTTGGGTAGTGAATTTACAAGGTCGAGAGATGAGAGATATGATCTAATGTATCTCTATTCCTCTTATATGTCTTTATTCTATCTACCTAGAGAGTGTGCGAGATTGAGAGAGTGCACACAACGAGTTAGAGGGTATTTTTATAATAAATAAATAAATAATATCTCTAACTCTGTGACACACTCTCTAGGTAACTCTTTTGCTTCCTGCGCCTCTCCAATTCGTGCGCTATCTCTCACTCTCTCGCTTGACTATTCTTAAATTCATGGAGAGTAATGAAAGGGGTAATACTAACACTTACATGCATACGAAGTTTATCACACGTTTGCCTATTTATGGTAAATAAATTACTGAAAATATTATTAACTTTCAATCTATCCTTGATTTTTCTTATTCTTTCTTTCTTTCTTTTCATTTCTCCTTCCATATCTTGTATTCCTTCCTATCCAATTCCCTTCTCCAACTATGAACATGGCTTTTTCTCTTTTTCTCTGACTCTCTTCAAGATTCTCTACTCTCTCTCACCATCTTTTTTATATTATTTTTGTTATGATTGCGAGATGTGTCTGTTTCTGTGTTTATTACCTCTTCGCCTCTCCCTCTCTCTCTCTCCCTCTCTCTCTCCCTCTCTCTCTCTTCCTCTCTCTCTTCCTCTCTCTTCCTCTCTCTCTCTTCCTCTCTCTCTCTTCCTCTCTCTCTCTCTCTTCCTCTCCCTCTCTCCCTCTGTCTCTCTCCCTCTCTCTCTCTCTTCCTCTCTCACTCTTCCTCTCTCTTCCTCTCTCTCTTCCTCTCTCTCTCTCCCTCTCTCTCTCTCCCTCTCTCCCTCTCTCTCTCTCCCTTTCTCTCTCTTCCTCTCTCTCTCTCTTCCTCTCCCTCTCCCTCCTTCTTCACATCTCTCTCCTAGTGCTCGATCACGTATGGATTTGTACATGCTTTCGGACATAGGACATTGGAAACACGAAAGTTGAATGATCGAGGATGAATAGGAGACAGTGGTGCACGGAATCAACAGTGACCGTATGCAAGAACAACGGGAAAACCGTTTTCCGGGAAAATGTGACGTCATTAGCGTAGGCGGAGGATTTTTGGAACACGCCTCCGCCTACGCTAATGACGTCACATTTTCCCTGAAAATGGTTCTTGCATACGTCCACAGGATAATTTACATTCCATTTTTACTTTCGTTCCCCTTATATCCCCGTCATCGTGACGATGCGAATTGTAAGGAGTGTTATAATAATAATAATAATAATAATAATAATAATAATAATAATAATAATATGGTTTTTGTATGGTTTTATTACATAATAAATTTCTCATTTAATCCCCCATGTCCACTTCACAGTTGTTCTTTGTAACTGTGTGTGGGATTGGTTGGAAGAAATAGAGTGTAAGAGGGAGGAATTGATATGAATGAATGAAGATGATGAAAAGAAGAAGGAGAAGAAGAGGAGGAGGAGGAGGAGGGGATAGGTGTAAGGAGATGGTATATATGTATGTAAGAAGAACGACAAAGGATGAGGAGAGAGAGAGAGAGAGGGAGAGAGAGAGAGATAGGGGGGATGGAGAGGGAGAGAGAGGGGGAGGGAGAGAGAGAGAGAGAGAGAGAGAGATGATAAGTGTATCTTGGTCTTCGCGAGAAACTAGACATGAGCCGTGGAGGATCCCCAAATGTGTGCGGATTACGGTAGAAATGAGGAGGACTGGGGGGGGGGGAATAGACTGAAAGAGGTGTCTGTTTGATAGTCCACGTGTGCGTGTTTGTGTGTTCTTCTAACTACAATCCGATTGCGAAGATTAGCAAACGTAGCCCCACCACGCACGTCTGTCCGTATTAATTTACCCTGCAATATATGATCATAGGTCGAATAGCTAGGTTATCGGGTTTCAAAATGCGGTCAGGTATTTAGATTTTTGACAAATTTTGGCTCAAAATCCGGTCCGGCTTGGTACTTTGTAACATACTTTTCGACCTATGTGTATGCTCCACAGCATACAGTATAGTCTGAATAGATTTGAAGAGGAAGCTGGATATCTTCCTCATCCCATTCATTTAATTTGTTCCCCCCCCCTCTCCTAAATATACCCCTGTACGAGTTGGCTGGCTTTTGCCATGGTCGTTTTGTCCCTTTCCTTCTCTCTCTCCCTCTCTCTCACTCTCTCCACCTTTTCTTAATTTCGTCTCCTTTTGAATCGTCTATCCCTTTGCTTCTTCGCTTGTTCTCCATCTCTCTTTCTCTCTCTCCCCCCTCTCTCCCTCTCTCTCCCTCTCCGACTTGTTACTTTCTCTATACCATTAAGTGGTGTGATGATGGTAGTGGTGCAAGAAGTGGAGATGATATGGTGGGGAGGGGAGAGGAGAGAAAAGGAGAGGGAGAGGAGAGAGATAGAGGGGGAGGGGAGGGAGAGGGAGAAAGTGCCAAAAAGTCTCCCCAATGACTGTCTCGTTCTGCGTTTCTATAAAGGGGATGAGAAGTGGTAAAGGTACATCTCAAAGAGTGAGAGAGAGAGAGATAGGAAATAGACTGAAATGGTGACGATGAAAAAGAGTTGTTGCGTGACCCGTGAAGTTGATATGCACACCACACCCATCAATACGCTTAATCTGTAGAGGTATCCATGAACGTGGGGCAAACCGTTTGCCGGCAAACGTGACGTCACAAGCGTAGGCGGAGGCGTTTGCCAGAGATCCTCCCCTACGCTTGTGATGTCACGTTCGGTCTGTCAATGTTCATGGATACGGCCTCCGGATGGCGATATTGAATGGATATGGAAAAAATGATCGGTAATGAATTGTGTGAGAGTGTATTCATAATAGGTGGCGAGACGCGAATGTGCCGGGGTGATCTGTCAGCATGATGGAAATGTATATGAATATTTATTCAGTCAATTGAAAGGATTTTAGCAATGGTAATTGAAAACATACGTCTGTTAGTTAACATGCGTGCAAAATATCATATATGTAAGAAATTGTAGAATCAGAGAGAGAGAGAGCAATATGGTGTTACTAATCCTGCGAATGTGGCACTGATTTATAGGATTGAGAGTAGTTGTAGAAGAGATGGAACGTGGATATGACAGCCCCCCCCCCTTATGTCTGTCTCTTCTCTCTGAATGTCTGTCAATCTTCTTGTTTGTCTGTCACTGTGTCTGTCATTTTGATGTCATACACGTGCCAAAATTCCCTGTCTCTCCTTATCATCTTTATACTCGCGCTGTGATATAAATATCGTTGTCATTAGATATGACCTCATCATGCGCATGGGAGTGTGTGTGTGTGTGAAAATGTTTTAAATGGCGTCACCTTTGACCTGCTAAATAATCGCATTCTTTACATCGTTTAGAGGCAGAGAAATGGGGCTGGGGTTTCTGCTTTCCCGAAAATTTCCGATTTTCCGAAAATACTTTTACCCCGAAAAGCTGTGCGCATACAGACTCTTCCTTATTCATTCTTATTTCAACATTTCCTCTCTTCAAATGACACAAAAGGACGTTATTCATATGTGTGTGTGTGTATGGGCGCTGATTCAGAAGACAAAGACACTTGGGGATGGGTATTGATTCATATGGAATGTAAAGAAGGTACGGTAGATATTTGGTTGTTGATCTTTGATCGTTGATCGTTGGTCTCTCCTACGGAATATATATTGATTCAGGGCTAGAGTGATCTTTGGACTTGGATTTGCCAAGTAGGAATATTGCCCTGATCAGTGCAATTGAGTGTTGATTGCTCTATCCACTATCGATTGATTTAATCTTTGATTTACCGTAATCCGTATTTCGTTGCAGGATCCGATGAAGGGGACACGGAGAAGGTAGTGAAGAAGGCGGCTAAGGCTGCTGCCGTGCCCAAGCCAGCGCAGCAGCACGTCACTGGAGACGATGATGATTTCGAATTCGCAGCGGGTGACGAGGGGGATGAGGACGTGGGAGAATCCACCCAACCTCCTCCAAAGAAGAAGAAGAAGTTTTACAAGAAACCAAGAATATAGACTGGTCACAGAGAAAAAATTCCCTAATGACGTCTCTCTACGGAATTCTTACCTCATAGGGGACGAATTCCCTTGTCTATAAGGGAAGAATTCCGTAGAGAGACTTTTCTAGGGAATAATTCCCCTATAGACAAGGGTTTTTTTTTCTGTGGGTGTAGTTGGCTGTTATTGATTGATTCCCCCTATCATTGTTACGCCTCGTTTGTTACTGTTGTTGTTTATCTGATAAAAAAGTGAATATTACAAAGAGTGGGCGGAGTTTGCAGGGGCGGGGCGTGGTCCTAAAGGGAAGTAAGGGGAAGATGTTCATCGCCTGAGGTTGAATAGTGGGCGTGGCCTCAGACATGCAATAGTGGAGAGAGAGAGATAGTGTAGATGAATGTAGAAGAGAGATGGATAGATCAATCAATGCCCCCCCTACCGACCCGTTATCTTCCTTATGTCTCCATCTCTCTCTCTACCTCTCCTTATCTGTCTATCTCTCTACCTCTCCCTCTGTCTATATCTCTCCTTCTCTGTCTATCTCTACCTCTACCTTTCCCTCCCTCTCTCCCTCTCCCTTTCTCTACCTCTCCCTTTCTCTCTCTCCCTTCCTCTACCACTACATTCCCCTTTCCCTCCTTCTCTCCCTCTCCCTCTCTCCCTCTCCCTCATCACTCCTTAACTATGATTGGAAAGGGAAGGTGACTGACTCTTCTCATTTCTCCTCTCCATTGCGTTTATTGTGTTTATCATACGGATTGCTTTCTCTTTACCTCTCCTCCCGTCCGTTAATTGTGTCCAGAGCCGGAACCTACATCCTAATTTCCGGTCGTGAAGGTAAAGGAACTCCTGTCCTGTATACCATCACCCCATCCGGATGGCGGAGCGGTGCAACTGCTGCCCGCATGGCTACCACATTGACCTGGACTTTGTCACCTTTGCCGAGCAGGTAGGCGACGACCGGAACCGGGACCGGGAAGTCGGAGTGCCGGAACCGGTTTACGGGCGAACGGCAATGAGATTCAGGGGTTTTGAGGGTGTTTTTGTTGCTTCACTTGAGTGTGTACTAGATCTATTGCACACATTCTCACACTCTACAAAAATGAGAGCGACTGTCGCTAAGTCTGAGAAAATCATTGAAGGCACACCCCAAGCTGATTTTACTCTCCGCATTGGCAATACTCTCTCGTAGACAAGGAAAGCGAGAGAGTGTGGCCAGAGCGGAGATTTTCGAATGAGCTTGGGGTGTCGCTTCAAGACCTCAAACTTTAATAGATGAAACTGTAATTAGACTTAGCGGCCGAAACACCATAGGGGGCATTCCTAGTTAACTTATTTAATCAAAAATTTATGTTCAAAGTGCATACATACTTATTCTTGTACATCTATTAATAATATTAATTTAAATGACTGCAATCGCGCCCTTTAAGGTCGCTTCGGGCAAGCGTGCGCCCGCGGCCTCGCGGGCGGCTCAGCTGCGGAAGGAGGAGCGGTCACGCGCCAGTCCTGTCGGAAGCCTTATGAGGTGGGAGCTTACTTAGAGCTAGCTAGAGCTTACTTAGAGCTTAGAGCTTGTAAGGCAGCTTACCTAAGCCTAAGGTCGGTTAAGGTCGCGCAAAAGATCGCTATCGCACTCTCTCTCTCTCTCTGTCCAAACCTGATATTGCGATAGCATTTTGAGGGAAAAAGATGATGAAGATGATAGTCCGAAATGTTTACACAACCGTACTAATCTATTTCGTGGTCGAGATAATAGTCTCTACCGCTACCTCTGCTTCTGTATCTCTCCCTCTGTCTCTCACTCTACTTCTCCCTCTGTCTCTCACTTTACCTCTCCCTCTGTCTCTCACTCTACCTCTCCCTCTGTCTCTCACTCTACCTCTCCCTATGCCTCTCTTGTTTATGTACCTCTGCCTCTCCTTTATCCATGTTTCTGCTTCTTCTCTCCCTCTCTTCCATCACATACTCATAACACTCTTAAAGCATCTCGTCTGTCTCTTAATTTCGGGATCTTTCCAACAGTGAAGGAAAGTAAAAGTGATCTCTCCCTCTCCCTCTCCCTCTCCCTCTCCCTCTCCCTCTCCCTCTCCCTCTCCCTCTCTCTCCCATCTTACGAAGGTCACAAATCCTCTACATCGAATCATGCATTCATTCATTCATTCCAATAAAGAGAGGGAGGGGTGACCATTTCGCGCAAATTCTCCCATTGTTATACACATTGAACACACACACACATCCATATCCGTTAAATAGTCCCAGAATTCCCGGATCTCCGATCGATGTCTAATTGACGGCTGCGGATCTTTCATGTGTTTGCGAAAGCGATCAGTCGAGAGAGTCTTTATATAATACTTATTTATCACAAATCACAAGGAACTTCACATCTTTATGGCTAATATGATTTCAATGACAATTCTTCTATGATAAAGATAACTGAGAGAGACTACAGACAAACGTTGAGAGTAGGGAAGGAATAGGAAAGGTAACAACGGTGATACAATCTAGTAAATACATGCTGGGGTTTTGTCTAATTTATTTATTTTTATTTATTATTAAACATTTACGAAACAAGCCAGCTCGAGACGTTTACCAAATATGTGAGGCATATTGTGAGGCATTTTTGACCCATTATAATTCACGCTATTTATTTATCACTTGCTGTCACATTTATTTAATGTGAAATAAATTAAATTAAATATTCAATAATGGGGAGTACATCTGATTTGAATGATATACATTAGAACTTGTTATGTGATACTGGAGAGAACCGTGAGAGACTGTGCTACATCCGGGAAATCTTATCCGGACCGGGAATTAAAAGACGGATGTGAGATAGGACAGAAACAAGTGAATCAGGTAGATGTGACAGATAGGGAGAGGTAAAGATGACGAAAGTCGCGAGAGATATGATAACATGGTGGTTAGAGTCCCGACGAGAGAGTGTGTGAAAACGAGAGAGTGCCGGCGAGAGAGTGTGTGTTAGGAGGAGCGCCCAGACATGCCATAACAAACACTGACCAAACACAGAGGCGAAAGCAAGCATATCGATTGATAACACCTCTTCTTCCTTACCAAGTTCACTATGAGCACAACCTGATTTCGATATCATTGATTACCTCTGATCGATAAAATCTCCATAGACACCATTTCTCTCGTTCTCTGACTCTCTCTCGCTCTCTGACTCTCTCTCGTTTCACACACTCTCTAATCACTCCTTATATCTTCTCCCATGAGAAAATCGCACACCTTTTGTATGATTGGAGTGTTATGTTTCACGCTTGGGATATCCATGAAATGCGCAGTGGATTCTTGATTTTTTAGAATCTATGTCTATTATACTATTTAAAAAAATTACAATATGACCTAAGGCGATCTGATATCGTTTATGTTCTTCAGGAATTCAGGTTATGCTGATGAATGTTCAACATAACATATATATTTTTATTTTAATTTTAATATTACCTCATAATCTGTCTGCCTCTCTCCATTCCCGTTATCTCTCTCAGCATTTTTTATATATTTTTTAAACGATTGAAATTTTGACAACTCTTGTATTATAGAATTACAAAAGTTTTGCACACACCGCGCCAAATGCCGAATATAGTAAACTTCTCCACCGTTGAGAAAAACGCACTCCAAATTTTCGGAAGGTCTTTTTCGAACGTTTTTTCAATGCATATAATTTTATTTTTATTGAAAGTCCTGTGAAATGATGAGGAAACGCCATAAAATTCGATAAACTAAGAGAAAAAAGTGTGTCGCGCGAAGAAGTGGGCGGAGTCTGATTATTGCGCGGCAAATAGAGGAATTTGTATTGTTCGGACAGTTTTAATTCTATAATATCTCTATCTAATTATTTCTAACTCTTTGCCTGTAGTCTCTTGATCTAAGCTCTCTTCCTCTGCCTCGCTTACTATTGTTTAGGGATCAGAGGGTAGCATTCAGGAGCAGAGAAGATCTCTAGGAGAGAGGGAGAGATCCAAGAGGGAGAGGGAGAGATCCAAGAGGGAGAGGGAGAGAGGGAGAGATCGAATTACACATCATAAGGGAACGAAGAGAGCCATTCATAATTTGTCTATTTGTCAGCTTTGAAGTATTTTATAGCTAACGAAAAAAATGGAAAAAAACAACAGTAATGACTACAAACACGGCTACCATAGCATACTGATATTTTTCGATAGTTTAAAGTAGAGAAGAATGCCGGAGTTCTAGCCGACCTCTCTCGTAAGCAGGACAAGTGAGAGAGTTGCACCAGAGCGGAGAGTTTCAAATTATTTTGGGTTTTGCCGAAGAAATTTCGAAATTTTATAAGAAAATGATCAAAATGTGAGATGTATCTGTGTATGTTTATACGGTTGTTGTATAGAGTTCAATATTGTTTATATTATAAGAATTATATTATTATTAAACAAAAGGGTGGCTACATCTGTTTCTGCGACATGTTTATGCAAATCAATGAATCTATGTAGACGAAAGAAAGGAATTCTCCGGTTTTGTAGGGCAAGATTATAGTAGAGAGGGCGAAGGGAAGTATATGAAGTAGCGCGCTAAAAGTAACTTACCTTTTACTTAATTTTTTTGTTACTGTTTAGCTATTTCGTGTATTTATAGCATAACAGTAAGTTACTTTTTGCACGCTACTTACTGTAATATTACCCTGCAAAACCAGAGGTGAAACGAAGACCAATATCCGAACCTGGAACAAAGAATTTTACATATTTCTTACTTTTAATTTCATTATTATCGATTTTCAGTGATTCCATCGAGAATATGATGTCAGATTTGGAGGAGGTCCTGGGCCGAGAGACCAGGTATACGGTAGTCGTTAAGTGTACGATAGACTACGGTAGATACCAGATGGGAACATAACTTATGGTGGAATTTCGCCTATCTAGTAGATCCGTTGAGTAGCTCTTCCGTATCGGACAGTTACGGTAGATTACGAGAGTTTAAAAAAAATCAATAATTAGCCGAATCAATCAATAATTAGCCGAGTCAATCAATAATTAGCCGAATCAATCAATAATTAGCCGAGTCAATCAATAATTAGCCGAATCAATTAATAATTAGCCGAATCAATCAATAATTAGCCGAATCAATCAATAATTAGCCGAATCAATCAATAATTAGCCGAATCAATCAATAATTAGCCGAATCAATCAATAATTAGCCGAATCAATCAATAATTAGCCTAATCAATCAATAATTAGCCGAATCAATCAATAATTAGCCGAATCAATCAATAATTAGCCGAATCAATCAATAATCTGCAGACGACCTCCTCCCACAATGGCCCATTCTGCGCACTCGACGATGGTGAGAAGTGCCCACTTCGAGTCCTCCAATGGCTACATGTCCGATTCTTCGATTTATCGATCGAGTAAGTTAATTTTGAAAATCAAATATCGTCATTTCAATTCAGTTTTTTTTTACTTCTTGAAATATCTTTATGGAAAAAAAAACCAATCAATAATCATCCCCCCTTAAATGTTAACATGAAAAGAGCATTGAAAGTAAAAAAAAACACATACCGAGGTCTCGAACACAAAGAAAGCGAGAGAGCGTGGAGTGTTTCAAAGTAACTCGGAATGTGCCTTTAATGGAAATAGTAAATATGTTTCACATGTTTTATATGACTCCATATTGTGTTTATGTGTATTGATCTCAGGGCATATCGGTGAAAACAAAAATTAAATTATTAATATAATTGGATGTACTATTATTGGTTTACGTGCACGTTAACAAATAAATCATAAAACTAATACATTAGTTAATAATGTGCCTTATGTTGTTTCGACCGCTACGTCTAATAATTATTTCACTAATATATTTATATCCGAAAGGGGAATTGGTAGTGACTAGATCACGCGGTAAAGTATGCCCGAAGAAGAGATTAGGTCCTCCCGATTGAATTGGCCTTGAAAGATCACTGGCCTAGCAGTGATGGGACTTCGTGTGCCTTGATTAACGGGTTGTAATAATAATAATAATACTTTATCTATCAGCACATTAAATGCAGAGAGGGCCAAAACAGGGGGAATCTTCTTATCCACAAGATTTATCCTTTCGTCTCTGAGAGAATTCATCTCCATTCAAGAAAACGTCGGCATAAGAAACTTGATTATGATAGTCAAATAACCCACGAAAACTTGTTCGTCCAATAGGCCTGCTTGACGAGACGGAAATACCGCTCCTGACTTTCCAAAGTCTTCTAGGAAGGGACTCAACTGTTAATCCTTTTCTCTGGATGAAATAGGCGAGTGTAGTCGAGAGTGGAGAGAGAATAATCCAACCGACCGAACCGCAGAGAGAAAAGGCAGAAGGGTAACGGGTTGTACCTTTACCTTTTTACCTATGGTATTTCAGCACCCATCTCGTTCCCGAGCGGCTTCTCGACCGTAGCTGGTGCACCGGCGCCAAAACCGCCAAGTCGCGGCACTTCCCGCGGCGCCTCGTCGACGCCAGCGGCAGGCCAAGGACCGGGCTACTCGACGGCTATCGCGCGAGCTCTGTCTGAGGCGCGTCTGCGGCCCTCCGGAACCGAATCACCGACGCCGCGCACATACTCCCCGCTACCCAGCAGAGAGGTATGTACTCACACAGAAAATTTACTTAAATTTATATTTTCTTACTTTTCATTTTCTTAATTGTAAGAAATATCAGCCAAAATTGCTCTTGATTAGTAAGAAATTCAATTTCTGATATAAGAAATCACTTTCTAAAAACAGAACATCTCGTAAGAGAATTTTCTCTGTGAGTAGTAGCGTGTATAGCTAAGTGGCTACTTGTCAGCGTTTGTAACCGTGCCGCGCGGGTCCAATCCCCTTTTGGAAAAAAAAAACTATGCACGATCAAATGTGCTATTTTCACTGCCATATAGATCAGAGCCGGTAAATCCCCACATCCAGAACCGGTAAATCCCCACACCCGTCTTGTAGATCATTGATCCGGTCTCGCCGACATGGAGACGCCGCGCCTTCAACAGTACGCCCACGACGCCACTCGTCCAGTCCGCCTTGAGAGATCACAGTGGACTTCCACCTCTTGGTGCGTACTTTTACATTTTTACACTTAAACACTATACATTTGAAGTCATACCCCGAGATAATTTGACACTCTCCGCTCTGGCCACACTCTCTCGCTTTCATTGTTTGCGAGAGAGTATTGCCAATGCGGAAGGTAAAATTAGTTGGGGTGTGCCCTTAAACGCACATCATCTAGATCAACTATGCGGTAGGTCATGCGATCTGATTCAATTGATCGATATTCATAAAGCCTGGTCCAGCTTTCTTCACCAATTTATCATTCCTTAATTCGGGTCTTTCTCTTGATCTCGCATACATCCATTCTGTCTTTTACTATAAAAGAATTTGTCAAATCAAATTCGCTGAACTATCTAGATCGGACACCATTGTAAGATTTCGCTGTGAGATTGGATAAGGATACAGTATTTTCTGAATATCGATTGATTCCAGCTCCCTCCACGCCCTCCTCAATCAATGAAATGCACAGTATGCGGAGATCGCGTGAGTCTGAATCCTCATCGACGTCCAGAAATCGATATTTCTCCGCGAGTCCAAAGATGCCTCGGGTACGGTAACTTTGCTGGCGCCAAATTTGAATTTCAAAAAATATATTCGGTATTCAGGTTGAAGTATATTCTATAAAACATGCGTTAGTACTCTAGTGAACTATGTAACATGCAAAAAGTTATGCTCTGGTATTTCCAAACTGGTAGTTTACTTACGTAACGTCACATACTAGTAGTTTACTGCTAGTTTACTACAAGTGAAAGAACAGTTGACGAAATGCATTACCGTATTATACACCACTTCTAGTAAACTTACGTTTAACTAGCCGTAGACTTGCAAATCTACTGCTAGTGGGAAATATAAGTAAACTACTAGTGTGAAAATACCAGATTGAGATCTTTTGCAGCGTCTGGTTACGGCGACGCCTATCGAAGAGCCGGACTTCGCTTCACCGCCGGCGCGGCCAACCGCGTTGTACGCGGTCGCGCGGACACCAGGCGCGGCTGAGCCGCTCGCGGCCATCACTCCGTACTCTGCGGCGCTGACAGCCGCGGCGCGTTGCGATACGGCGGACGCGTCATGCTGGACCGGACCAGCCACTCCTGCCAAGCCATGTCTGGAGTGTGCCCAACTGCGAGCGCTTGTGGAGCAGATGAATGAGAGGTACGGTATATTGGGGAGGATTCATAGGTAAACTAAGTAAAGATCAAAGATCAAACGTGGTCTAAGATGAATATGAGAGAAGGGAAGTATATGAGATCACTATGCTATATCTGTTACATAACTTGAGCAGAGGTTCACTGTCTAGAACCTATGGCCGAAACAGTGTTCCTCAAATTAGTATTGATTGTGAGTACATTTGCATGACTTATAAATTCATTATTCGCTCTTTCAATTATGTATCATAAACGGCTCGAATAAGGCATCTCTTTATTTAAGATGTACTGGTTAATGTTTCGAAACGAAAACAGGAATGCGCCTGCTTTCGCACACAATTTATCCTCTACCTCATATTAATGGGGTGGTCCCTCGACAGCTGTTGATCTCTGCATCCATCCATCTATCTATCTATCTAGCCTGTCCCCCCCCTGCCCCTCGTGCCACATTCTTTAAAGGGACAGAACAATGTATAATGTGCAAAAAAAGAAGATCCATTTTTAAGACACTAGATTCAGCGTCAAGACTAGTTGAAGGGAACGTAACCTTACTCAATGGTCTCTTCGACGCGCAATGCTCTCTCGTTATCAAAGAACAGAAAAATTGTGTGCGCAATGAAGAGACCATTGAGTGAGGTATTAACGCTCCCTTTAACCGATATTGATGAAGAATGATCGAAATTGAAATGAATTGAACACTGGGGGGTTAATTCAAGCAACTATGATCTCTCCCACACCGTGAATAGCAGTATAGTATTGGAAATTTAGAGACTCTGCACTAGATAATGTAGTCAAAATATTAGCACTAGTCTGTTTTTGGCCCGGGGAAATTTAAATTGAACTTGCTATCCCTCATTCATTCTGTCCCTCATTCATTTGGCGCCTGTAACTTCTTTGGCCCCGGGACCATTGAAGCATAACAAAGTGATTTTGATCAAAGAGTAGCTTTGACTCTCCCTCTCCATCTCTCTCTATCTCTATCTCTATCTCTCTTCTCTCTCTCCCTCTCCCTCTCTCTATCTCTCTCTCTTCCTCTCCGTCCTCTCTCTCTCTCTCTATCCCTCTCTCCCTCCCTCCCTCTCCCTCTCTCCCTCTTCCCAACCCATTACACATTTAATGGGTATCGAGATGGCGAGAGTTGTTGTATTGTTGTTCGTTGACAAGGGGGGGGGGGAGAAGGGGACAGGGGGCAGCTGAGATCAGATGAGGAATATGGAGAAGAAAATGTAGTTGAGGGCACAAAATTATAATAGCTTGGAGTTATTGCTGATGGAAAGATAATTTGTCGTTCAAAATCGCATACGTCACAAGTGTATACATCGTACACCTACGATTTTGAATTCATGTTGGTGGACGAACTCTTTACCAAGCTTCATGGATAGAAAAGAATTAATGAATAATTCAAATTTTAATTCTAAAATATGCATGTTCTTCATTAGAAGAACAATTGTCCAAGATAGCAAGAGAATTTGCGAAAAAAAATAATAAATAAGTAGATGCAGATATATGTATGATCGATTTCAGACTGAGTCGGGAGAGTGTGGATTGCAGTGTGCAAACGGTGCGAAAGCTCTTCAAGGAATCCGGAATCTCCACTGAAAGTAGGATCAATTTAAGTTTAATTTTAATTAAAATTAAATTTTAAGTTAAAATTTAATTTAATTTAATTTAATTTTTAAATTTTAATTATTGACATGACATTTGTGGCATTGAGCAATTACATTTACATTTAATCAACTTTATCAGCTAATGGGTGTTACGTAGCTGGGTTACCATGAGATTTCTCCATTCCGAACGATTGTACCTCGCCACTTGCAAGAATTGTGGTCCAGCTGACTTCACGAAATCATCCCTCCATCTCTTGACTGGGCGACCTTGCTTCCTCTTGCAACTGGGGGTCCAATTGAGCACATTCAGCGTCCACCGATCATGACTCAATCTCGAGAGCCTCTCCAATATTGATATTGATATTAATATTGAGCAATATTCAGAAATATTCTCATTGTAGCAGCCGCGACAGTCGATTCGGCGACGGATCCGGTGGTGCGCCAATTGACGGACGCGGTCGCAGCTACGGACGCGGCTCTGACGACCGAAACAGAAATTCAGACTGACGTCATCGTTGAGCAGGAAAAGAAGATGGAGGAGAGAGGCACAAACACCCTCGAGATTCAGGTTCATTTGTGATCTTTGAACTTTGAATTTTAAACTTTGATCTCACTTTTGGTTCCTTCCACATCATTTGGTTACACAAATTAGGCTAATCATGGAGTAATTGAAACAATCATTTCCTTTATCACCTGGGTAAATAGGATGGTAAATATTCAGTACTTCTTATCACGTTACACGAGGTCAGGAATGACTAGTCTTCTTATTCCAAAGAAGTCGGTAAAAGGGAGCGTTACCTCACTCAATGGTCTCTTCATTGCGCACACTTTTTCTGATCTCTAACAACGAGAGAGCATTGTGCGTTGAAGAGACCATTGAGAGTGGTTATGCTCCCTTTAATTTCTTGATATCAATTGTTCTTTCAGCCTCTCGATTGCGTTGACCGTGGGTCCGATGCGTGTCCTACGCATACCTCCGCCGCTGAATCACAAACTGGTGGGTATTAACCAAATCCTTTTTATATTTAATCGCAGGCAATCTTTTATTTGTTAGAGTCACACCCCCGACTATATTTTACTCTCCGCTCTTGCAACGTTCTCTCGTTGACAAAGAATGCGAGAGAGCATTGTGAAAGCGGAGAGTTTCAATTGAGCTCGGGGTGTGCCTTTAAGGAAGGAGGCCCTTGAGTTACTCTTTGTGCTGTTTTCAAAACTTATTGACAGACAAATAACGAAAACGCGGAAAAGTCATTAATATTGAAATTAAAAGAGACAAAACGCTAAAATTTGCTATAGATCACCTTTGTATGACTAGTCTCCTGAAACGATAAAATTGAATAATCAATTACAAATCGTATTTGCTAGTATACATCTGATCAAGCCACACACCGAAAAGTCCCTCGAGACTTATTCGCTATATGGTGCAAAGGCTAAATTAATAATCCAATTCCGCGTGGCAGGCAAATTCTTCTATTGCCCTTCGATAGGCCAACTCTTCTCTTGCCCTAAGAGGCAACCAATTCTCCTATAGCCCAAGCAGGCAATACTATCCTATCAAGGAAATCTATCCTATAAAGGAACCTACTATCATATCAAGGAAATCTATCCTGTAAAGGAAACCTATAAACCTATCCTGTAAAGGACCCTATCCTGTAAAGGAGCCTATCCTGTAAAGGAGCCTATCCTGTAAAGGAGCCTATCCTGTAAAGGAGCCTATCCTGTAAAGGAGCCTATCCTGTAAAGGAGCCTATCCTGTAAAGGAGCCTATCCTGTAAAGGACTCTATCCAACCTATCAAGTACTACACTATATCCTACAAGATGACTTTCACAACCGAATACGGTGCGATCTATGCAGAATTACATGAAGCTGTTTCATTCATTGTAGCCAAATGTTCAAAGATGAGAAATCTCATAGACGATATCAATCAATGCTATTCTATAGATGACTTTAATGGTCTATCCTTTCAATATCGATCAGTATCATCAAGTTTAGAATTGAAATTATCCAATTACAGACTCCACCACGATGAGATTTCTCTTTTGATTACTGAAAGTAACTCTCCAGATGAGTCTGAATATCTACGTCAATATCAGCAGTCTCGTGATCCAACCAATACAACAACACGATCATCGTTATCGGTCAGTTCACTTGTCGAATCCCTGATATATGACGCTACATTAGCTATTGACAGTGCCCGTAGCTATTTCCTCTCTAAGATAGAACGAACTAGATCATCTACTAGTATGACTAGACGACGTCGTCGTAGGAATTCCGACATCGGTACAGCTCGACCTGATACTACTCTTAGACCTCTCGATAATGTCATTCCAACACCTTTGCCAAGAACGTCTATTGCATCAACTAGTCCAATCGATAATAGCTTTCCCACACCTATGCCTAGACAGTCAATCAATACATCATCAGCTATTCAATCAACGAAACCATCGATCGATTCAGATAATTCATATCATTTGAACAAACCCAAAGATACTCCTAATGATGATATCACCTCACATATTAATCATGTCTCTATTCATTCCGATAGTGAACAGTTAATAGATGAACCTTCGATTGACTCAACTAACTTGTTAAATGATAATGATGTCATTACTACAAAGGAAATATCCTTAGCTATCGAACCAATATCTCAACTAGAAACTGTAGCAGAGAATCAAGTGAGAAAACATGAAGATGCTATTGCTGATTCTCCTTTATCTGATACCATTCAATATAATTATAGTGAATATGCAGTCAAGTATTGTCTACGAGACAATAATCTCTCTGATAAATATGATAATTATGCAATGGTATGCAAATCTCTAGATCACAATTTGACTACACTACCCAAAATTCAAGACCATCGATCGTTTCATGATCAATTGATAAGAGATCAACAATCTATAGGTCAAATTGAAGAACTATCAAGATATCGATTTGATCGCCTTATTATCCATTACTTAGATCATCAGTCAGTTCTTCCTCCAGATAAGATAACTATACCATTATGGATTAATTATCTATCTTCATCATCATCTCACGATAATATCATATACTATCGATTCACTGTGACTTCATTAGATATTAATCAATCACCATATACTCTCATCAAGACTATTCAATATTATTTGAATAAGGCTAAAGCAGATCATGGTAATGACCCGACATTATCCGAAATAGATTCTACTCATATCGATAATATGGTGTTGTCAGTTGAAAGCAATGAAGTAACTCTTGGATCTCTATCCGATCGTATGATTAAAAGACCATATCACTTACTTATTTCATTAGAAATATCGATTAGTACAAGTAATCTACCTTATGATAATACTAATGATAATACTACAACTCATAATCATGATAAGGTAGAAGTAGTGAAATCGAAGACGAGTGTTATGATGACCTGGTCTAAGGTGAAGTCGTATAAAGCCACCTTAAGACTATATGATTGGACTACTCATTCTGTAATCATCATTAGTGTCGTCCTCTATCATATAATCTCTTCTATCATTATCTCTAGCCTTTCTTTATTATATAATCATCAACTCTTACTCTATTCAAGTGCCATTCTACTACATTCTCATCTCTACTATCTTATCCTCTATCTCTACTATTCAATACAGATAGATAACTTCCAATTACGTACTATCAAGTTATCACACTATTCTTGTAGTGGGGAGGAAGTCTACTCCTATGAAGGATTATCCTTTACCATACCATACTATAAGTGTCTTATTCGATTTCAAAGTTCTACCGTATACTATTCAAGATTATTCATAAAGTAATGGTTACTCCATGAAGTTCAATCATTTGCCTTTTTAAACTTAATAGTATTTCTACGAGTATTCACTATGATTCACCTCAAGACGATACTATGATCTCTATAAGCGCATGAATGTTTCTTATATCTCATATCAACACTTCATTCCTAATCATCGTTTCCTACATATAGTCATCTATGATCAATAATCTTTGATCTTTTAATTGATATAAATATCTTTCCTCTTTACCTATTTATGTATCCTCAATACAAGTTTAGTCGATCATCCTTATCCAACATCAATACCTTTGTGTATCTTCATCTATCCTCTATGCTCTACTCCTTTTTCTGGGGCGGGAGTGTAGCGATTATGATCACTACTGATACGAACACGAATCAGAATTGCGCTCTAGCGCACTCTCCAGCGCGCTCTCTCACAGTCTCCAGATGCAAATTGAGCAATGATGTGTCTATGCAAATGACAATGATGACTTGGCAGTTCTTTCTTCATTCTCTCCTATCATTCAACTTCATGACACGTATGTCACTTCTCGCTGCTATTTCAACCTTTATTATCATTATATCTTGTACAGCTCATGCTTCTATGTCATTCACACGTTTACCTCTTCTTCTCTGACCATTTATTGCTCGTCAAGTACAAATATCTCACGTATCTATCATCATTCATCCATATATTCTGACTGTCTACAACCTATCAACTATATTCATTAACTCATGGATATCCTATCCATTTCTTCCTTCATCTTTCTTCCTCGATGCTCATCCTCTATTCCTCCGTTCATTGATGTCCTATTCGATTAGTCATCGCTCTTCTTCTTGATGTCGTCTTCGTTCTTCCTTCCGTCATCCATTTGTCCCTTTGGTAGTCTTACCCCCTTTGTTCTTTCGCTATTCATATTACTATTGTGCAAATCTATCGTGTCCCCGTTTTGCTTCCCTTTTTCGTATTGTGGTTTAATTACCCAAGTTTGAGGTGCAAGTCGAGATGTCCTAAGGCAAGTCCACAACGGACGTCCTAATCAATACATCTGCGTCGTCACTATCAACAAGCTTGTTTGTATTGTAAACCTACCTATTTATTATTATTTATATCCTTGTGTTTCTAGTTATATTAGACGATAAAATTGTATAATCAATTAGAAATCGCATTCAACTAGTTTCACACCTTATCAAGCCACACACCGAAAAGTCCCTCGAGACTTTATTCGCTTTATATAAAGCGAATAATTCTCGAGGGACTTATTCGGTGTGTGGCTTGATAAGGTGTGAAACTAGTTGAATGCGATTTCTAATTGATTATACAATTTTATCGTCTAATATAACTAGAAACACAAGGATATAAATAATAATAAATAGGTAGGTTTACAATACAAACAAGCTTGTTGATAGTGACGACGCAGATGTATTGATTAGGACGTCCGTTGTGGACTTGCCTTAGGACATCTCGACTTGCACCTCAAACTTGGGTAATTAAACAACAATACGAAAAAGGGAAGCAAAACGGGGACACGATAGATTTGCACAATAGTAATATGAATAGCGAAAGAACAAAGGGGGTAAGACTACCAAAGGGACAAATGGATGACGGAAGGAAGAACGAAGACGACATCAAGAAGAAGAGCGATGACGAATCGAATAGGACATCAATGAACGGAGGAATAGAGGATGAGCATCGAGGAAGAAAGATGAAGGAAGAAATGGATAGGATATCCATGAGTTAATGAATATAGTTGATAGGTTGTAGACAGTCAGAATATATGGATGAATGATGATAGATACGTGAGATATTTGTACTTGACGAGCAATAAATGGTCAGAGAAGAAGAGGTAAACGTGTGAATGACATAGAAGCATGAGCTGTACAAGATATAATGATAATAAAGGTTGAAATAGCAGCGAGAAGTGACATACGTGTCATGAAGTTGAATGATAGGAGAGAATGAAGAAAGAACTGCCAAGTCATCATTGTCATTTGCATAGACACATCATTGCTCAATTTGCATCTGGAGACTGTGAGAGAGCGCGCTGGAGAGTGCGCTAGAGCGCAATTCTGATTCGTGTTCGTATCAGTAGTGATCATAATCGCTACACTCCCGCCCCAGAAAAAGGAGTAGAGCATAGAGGATAGATGAAGATACACAAAGGTATTGATGTTGGATAAGGATGATCGACTAAACTTGTATTGAGGATACATAAATAGGTAAAGAGGAAAGATATTTATATCAATTAAAAGATCAAAGATTATTGATCATAGATGACTATATGTAGGAAACGATGATTAGGAATGAAGTGTTGATATGAGATATAAGAAACATTCATGCGCTTATAGAGATCATAGTATCGTCTTGAGGTGAATCATAGTGAATACTCGTAGAAATACTATTAAGTTTAAAAAGGCAAATGATTGAACTTCATGGAGTAACCATTACTTTATGAATAATCTTGAATAGTATACGGTAGAACTTTGAAATCGAATAAGACACTTATAGTATGGTATGGTAAAGGATAATCCTTCATAGGAGTAGACTTCCTCCCCACTACAAGAATAGTGTGATAACTTGATAGTACGTAATTGGAAGTTATCTATCTGTATTGAATAGTAGAGATAGAGGATAAGATAGTAGAGATGAGAATGTAGTAGAATGGCACTTGAATAGAGTAAGAGTTGATGATTATATAATAAAGAAAGGCTAGAGATAATGATAGAAGAGATTATATGATAGAGGACGACACTAATGATGATTACAGAATGAGTAGTCCAATCATATAGTCTTAAGGTGGCTTTATACGACTTCACCTTAGACCAGGTCATCATAACACTCGTCTTCGATTTCACTACTTCTACCTTATCATGATTATGAGTTGTAGTATTATCATTAGTATTATCATAAGGTAGATTACTTGTACTAATCGATATTTCTAATGGAATAAGTAAGTGATATGGTCTTTTAATCATACGATCGGATAGAGATCCAAGAGTTACTTCATTGCTTTCAACTGACAACACCATATTATCGATATGAGTAGAATCTATTTCGGATAATGTCGGGTCATTACCATGATCTGCTTTAGCCTTATTCAAATAATATTGAATAGTCTTGATGAGAGTATATGGTGATTGATTAATATCTAATGAAGTCACAGTGAATCGATAGTATATGATATTATCGTGAGATGATGATGAAGATAGATAATTAATCCATAATGGTATAGTTATCTTATCTGGAGGAAGAACTGACTGATGATCTAAGTAATGGATAATAAGGCGATCAAATCGATATCTTGATAGTTCTTCAATTTGACCTATAGATTGTTGGTCTCTTGTCAATTGATCGTAAAACGATCGATGGTCTTGAATCTTGGATAGTTTAGTCAAATTGTGCTGTAGACATTTGTATGCCTTTGCATAATTATTATAATCATCAGAGAGATTATTGTCTCGTAGACAATACTTGACTGAATATTCATTATAATTATATTGAATGGTATCAGATAGAGGAGATTCAGCAATAGCATCTTCATGTTCTCTCACTTGATTCTCTGCCACAGTTTCTAGTTGAGATATTGGTTCGATAGCTAAGGATATTTCCTTTGTAGTAATGACATCATTATCATTTAACAAGCTAGTTGAGTCAATCGATAGTTCATCTATTAACTCTTCACTATCGGAATGAATAGAGACATGATTAATATGTGAGGTATTATCATCATTACGAGTATCTTTGGGCTTGTTCAAATGATAAGAATTATCTGAATCAATCGATGGTTTCGTTAATTGAATCGCTGATGATGTATTGATAGACTGTCTAGGCATAGGTGTGGGAAAGCTATTATCGATTGGACTAGTTGATGCTATAGACGTTCTTGGCAAAGGTGTTGGAATGACATTATCGATAGATCTAAGAGTAGTATCAGGTCGAGCCGTATCGATTTTCCTACGACGACTTCGTCTAGTCATACTAGTTGATGATCTACTTCGTTCTATCTTAGAGAGGAGATAGCTTTGAGTACTGTTAATAGCTAATGTAGCATCACATATCAGGGATTCGACAAGTGAACTGACCGATAACGATGATCGTGTTGTTGTATTGGTTGGATCACGAGACTGCTGATATTGACGTAGATATTCAGACTCATCTGGAGAGTTACTTTCAGTAATCAAAAGAGAAATCTCATCGTGGTGGAGTCTGTAATGGGATAATTTCAATTCTAAACTTGATGATACTGATCGATATTGAAAGGAAAGACCATTAAAGTCATCTATAGAATAGCATTGATTGATATCGTCTATGAGATTTCTCATCTTTGAACATTTGGCTACAATGAATGAAAGAGCTTCATGTAATTCTGCATAGATCGCACCGTATTCGGTTGTGAAAGTCATCTTGTAGGATATAGTGTAGTACTTGATAGGTTGGATAGAGTCCTTTACAGGATAGGCTCCTTTACAGGATAGGCTCCTTTACAGGATAGGGTCCTTTACAGGATAGGGTCCTTTACAGGATAGGTTTATAGGTGTTTTCCTTTACAAGATAGATTTCCTTGATAGGATAGTATTGCCTGCTTGGGCTATAGGAGAATTGGTTGCCTCTAGGGCAAGAGAAGAGTTTGCCTGTCGAAGGGCAATAGAAGAATTTGCCTGCTAGAAGGGCAATAGAAGAATTTGCCTGTCGAAGGGCAATAGAAGAATTTGCCTGCCACGCGGAATTGGATTATTAATTTAGCCTTTGCACCATAAAGCGAATAATTCTCGAGGGACTTATTCGGTGTGTGGCTTGATAAGGTGTGAAACTAGTTGAATGCGATTTCTAATTGATTATACAATTTTATCGTCTAATATAACTAGAAACACAAGGATATAAATAATAATAAATAGGTAGGTTTACAATACAAACAAGCTTGTTGATAGTGACGACGCAGATGTATTGATTAGGACGTCCGTTGTGGACTTGCCTTAGGACATCTCGACTTGCACCTCAAACTTGGGTAATTAAACAACAATACGAAAAAGGGAAGCAAAACGGGGACACGATAGATTTGCACAATAGTAATATGAATAGCGAAAGAACAAAGGGGGTAAGACTACCAAAGGGACAAATGGATGACGGAAGGAAGAACGAAGACGACATCAAGAAGAAGAGCGATGACGAATCGAATAGGACATCAATGAACGGAGGAATAGAGGATGAGCATCGAGGAAGAAAGATGAAGGAAGAAATGGATAGGATATCCATGAGTTAATGAATATAGTTGATAGGTTGTAGACAGTCAGAATATATGGATGAATGATGATAGATACGTGAGATATTTGTACTTGACGAGCAATAAATGGTCAGAGAAGAAGAGGTAAACGTGTGAATGACATAGAAGCATGAGCTGTACAAGATATAATGATAATAAAGGTTGAAATAGCAGCGAGAAGTGACATACGTGTCATGAAGTTGAATGATAGGAGAGAATGAAGAAAGAACTGCCAAGTCATCATTGTCATTTGCATAGACACATCATTGCTCAATTTGCATCTGGAGACTGTGAGAGAGCGCGCTGGAGAGTGCGCTAGAGCGCAATTCTGATTCGTGTTCGTATCAGTAGTGATCATAATCGCTACATCACCAAAAATCATGAATTTCGATCTGAACACATGAGGTGAAAGAGCAAAAATGGGGTACATCATTAAAACGCATCAAAACAACTGAAGAGGGGAGAAAGTGCTAAACAAAGAAAAACAAGTATTTTTTATATCGTTCTTCTATATAAAAGGGTCGATCGACCATTTCTTCGCTGTGTGAGTTAGCATTTAAAATATATATCATCCACTTTAAGTTTACACATTAATCCGATATTCAAAAAATTACGAAAAGAAAAGAGAAAGGTAGCGCGATTGGAGAGTAAAAGTTTTTTTTCTGTTTTTTTTAACTGAATTTAATTGTTTTTAGAGTTTCTCCACCCTTATTTTCAGATTTGGATCCTCGTGAGTGCACAGAGGAAGAGATGATTGATTCATCATGGTTGATTCCAGTGGAGAAGAAGATCATTGGGAAGGATGAGAACGAGAATGGACTCACTCCTCCACAACAATCACCCGTGAGTTATTATCAAAAACTAATAATAATAATAATAATAATAATAATAATAATAATAATAATAATAATAATAATAATAATAATAATAATAATAATAATAATAATAATAATAATAATAATAATAATAATAATAATAATAATAATAATAATAATAATAATAATAATAATAATAATAATAATAATAATAATAACAATAATAATAACAATAATAATAATAATAACAATAATAATAATAATAATAATTTATCCTGTCGGCATATAATATGAAGATGTGCTATGTTCAAAAACGACTGTTATGTTAATAATATTTATCAATATTAATACTGTGGGGGGCATTTATGAAATAAATGATAATGGAAATAATATATTTTTGTGGGTTTCAGGTAAGCATGAAAATGCATAGAGAAATACATTAGGGACGCATAAATACAATACCACAACGAGGTGGTAAGGTTGAATTAACTGATTATGATGATATCACTATAACTATAATGATGATTTCATCGATGAAAGAATACGGATTGTTTGAAATCATTCATTGCCAACATATAATAGTGGGGATACACAAAACATTACACAATATAATTGTACATTTAGGCGCGTTTTCCCATTTTAGTGTTAAATGTAAACAATAGCCAATATTTGTTTTCTTTTTGAGTAGTAGAAACGCCGAGGCTAAAAGTTGTGAAAAAGACGATAGGATGTGTGAAAATTAGTGTTCTTTTTCATTTATTTTCGCAGTTTTTGAACCGTGCATTGCTCACTTGTGGAACACAATAATGGAATAATTACCGTATTCGTAACTCATAAGTATTGGATGCTACGATCAAGTAATCGCAGCCTTTTTTCTTACCTCCTGACTTGTATATTTTTTTTTCATATGTATATTTTTTAAACATTTAATTACGAATCTTAAAATACCCTCCGAGGTCAGATAAATGTATTATTATTGTCCGTATAAAATGTACTTGCATAATTGCATTGCTACTGCTGCTAAATAGAGGAAGAACTATCGATTAACTCCAAACTCTTTCCTCCTTTCCTTCCCCGCTCTCTCTGATCTACCTACTCTCACACCGGTGCTCTCTCTCTAAACATAGAAATTCATTGTGGCAGTAGTTGGCTACTCTCGTACCAAATAAACAAGTGTATTTTATACGGTCAATACCGTACTTCTCGGTTCACTATTCGAATTCCCCGATTCAGGTGAGTGATCCGCCTCCCGACTACGATATGGTAGACGATGTCGAGTTGGATGACGTCATCGAACAAGCCGACGAGTGCGACTATAAGGGTATTTTGATTTTTTTAAATATTTAGTTTAATCGTGTATTATGTTTTTACATCATTGTAATATTTTTTGTGACGTCTGGGCCGAAGTCATGTAAAAAGCGAAGTGAATTGTAACAAATAACATCTTTATGATGTATGATAAATAAAATAAAATAAAATAAAATATTATAACTAAAACGGATTGAAATCTCGTGGGTTTTTCACATTAGCACTAATAGGAAAGCTCTCGGCGAAGGCTAAAGTTATAACAAAGATATATAAATTTTAAAAAATAAAATAAATAAATAAATAAACAAACAAAATAAATAAATAAAATATTTTTTCCAGTCGTCGACTCAGATGCTCGTACCGAATCTCCTGAAGATATCACTATTGAACAGGAAGTGGATCATAAAGAGCTATCAATCGATAATGTAGATCATGATAAGATTGAGAAATCAATCGATAACGATAAGAGTGAGACTAAGGAAGAAGATAAGAACATTGAAGATATGATGGTTGAGGATGAGACAAACGCTATAGTACCTGAGGTGGTTGAAGAATCAAGAAGACTCGGAGAGGAAGAGGTACGAAAATAATAATTTTAATCCGCCTTTTTTTAAAATTTAATGTGCATTTTTATGCTCGCAAACGATGTGCATTGGCGTTAAAGTAAACCGTTGATTTATATTGCCAGAGTGAAACTTATTCCTTTTGTAAAAAACGCAGTTTCATGTGTGTTCTCTGCGCTCTGTCTTTCACAATGAATATTATATGTGATAGTGCGACAGGGTTTAAGATTTGTTAATTTACTAGTAACCTATCCACTTAATATCCAAATATCAACTTAACCCCATTCGGTGCCCTATAAAAAGATCTAAATGAACAAATATTGATTGATTGATTGAATTATGATAATTATGTTTATAAATATATTTGAAGGTTCAATCGTTGAAGAAACTGTTGGTGTCAGAGGAGCCAAAGGCGTTCGTAAGAGGAGGAGTCTTCCGATCCCTCAGGGCGAGAACGAGCAAATCCAGCGATGAAGTATGATTTTATTTTTAAATTATTAAAATTATTATTAATATTGATCTATTTTTAAATCCATTGAAAATTGCTCGAATCATAGAATGATTAGAGCAGTGCACAAATATTCGAGTTGAAAATAATTAATTTTCAATTTAAAGTAATTTAGGAAGTTTGAAATTTCAAAAATTATTAAATTTGAACATTTAATTAAATTTCTTAAATATATAAATAATTAAATTTCAATTAAAAAAATTCAGGAAGACGTGCAATTGTATCATTCTTCCTCAACTGAGACATCGACTCCGACTGAGAAACCTACTGAAGCTCTTAAAGGAAAAATCGCATTGAAGAAGGTCTCACAATAATTTCTCTCGCCTTTTCTCTGGGGAATATCTCTACTTTAAAACACCAAACTAATTTTACTGGCCATACTCTCTCGCAGACCAGAAAGTGAGAGAAAGCGGAGAGAGAGACCAAAGCGGAGAGTCAAATTAGCTTGGAGTGTGCCTTAAACCATGCAGATTACTGTATATTTTAACGGTACTGTACATGCTTCAAACATGTTCTTGGACATGAGATTCATAGTGTTTTCTAGATTTGAAAAAAACATTTATAATAATATAATATTTATACGTATTCATGAATAAACAGTGAACCGTGTGATCGAAGAAAAATAAACGAAGATGATGATAATGCTGACGATAATGAATTGGTCACAGGTTAAAATAGTAAAAGAGAGATTTTGCAGCCAATAGCCACCGACACCGCTTCTCTTCCTCCAGTCTCATCGATTCCCGAGCCGCAAGCTGCACGCATTCCACGCCCAAAATTCTCAAAGTATCACTTTTTTCTTCTTTTTGTTCTTTAATTCTAGACAATTTTTGAATTAATAATACTGATTTATGCCTGAAAATTTGTCTATTTTAAATATTTCAAAAAAATTAAATTGCAGATACGCTCCGGATCATCTGGTGGAAGCCGAGACCAAGGACGAAGAGGAAGAGGCTGCGGATCGACTCACTCCACTGAGGTTTTGATTAATTGAGATATCATAAATGATAAATTTATTACTTATTCTTAAAACGACACCCCAACCTAATTTGAAACTCTCTTCTCTGGCCGCACTCTCTCATTTTCTTTGTCTGCGAGAGAGTATTGCCATGCGGAGAGTAAAATTAGCTTGGGGTGTGCCTTTAATTCTCGCTCCATTTTCATACATCGTTCTTGATAAAAAACTAAAATAAATAATCCTCAATAAAAAAATCCTAATCCACGTTCACCAATACATAGATATATTTGGTACGTATAAGTGATCGGCCTTTTTACTCTATTTCTAATATTTTAGGGCTGTGTTCAGTATAACTATTCCAGATCCGAGCTTCGTTCGCTCGGTTCATGGCCGTCCACTGGCGCCACCGCCGCGCCAATCAGCGTACCGCCTCCCGTCATCGAAGAGGAGTAAGTGCCACTGTACTTTATCAATCAATATTATCATTTCAATCAATAATCTCTAGATGATTATGATTATTATTATGATTAGATGCATTATGATCTGGTCAAACGTTGCGAAGTGAAATGAAGTCAGAGAAACCTCTCCTGGTTGCATATACCGTCTTCCTCTTTTTTCGACTATAGAACACCATCATAGGTCGAATAGCTAGGTTGTTGCTTTCAAAATGCGGTCAGGTTTTTAGATTTTTGGGAAATTATGGCTCAAAATGCGGTCAGCCTTTGGTTTGTAACATACTTTTCGACCTATGAGGATCATATTTGGGGGATTTTCGTGATCTCGAATCAATATTGCCCTTCATAGATTGTTTATCTCCCTCTCTCGCCTCCACTAAGGGGGTGGGAAGAGTGGGGAGGGGAGGCGAGAGAGGAGAGGGAGGGGGAGGAGAGAAGAGAGGACGAAAGGGGGATAGTAGTGTTGGCACGGTATCGATGGTTCTCACTTGGGAGTGAAGAGATAGAAGGGATTGACGGGTAACGGTATTTGTTTAGCGGCACTCAGAGTTAGTCGAGAGAACGGACTGAGAGGAAGAGGGAGAGGGAGAGAGAGGGAGAGGGAGAGAAAGGGAGAGGGAGAGTGTTTGCCGGGTCAGAACCGTCGTCCTCTCGAGAATACAACAAGATCCTCATCTGCAAAGACAAATCACAAATGTTGGCAAGTTGCCAAAAAAGCATAACGTAACGTTATAAAAAGCATAACGTTTCTGTAATAGAATCAGAGCTGTGATCTAGTTACTACGGTATTTTTCGTGGTTAAGAAACGGTAAATGTATCATTATAATTATTCTTTATCAACTGATCGTTTAACACTACGATGACCGAATGTCTGGGAATCTACGGTTAACGAAATATTCAATTGTTACGATATAGCAATATACAGCGACTTTTACCTTTGATTGAAATTGTTATACTGAGTTATCTTCATTGTGTGGAATAGTATGTTAGTATTGACTGGTGATGGGCTGCTCACCCGAAACGCGTCTGACCGATAAACTAATATGATCCACAGTGCAACACTATGATGAACGAGTGTCTAGGAATCTACGGTTAACTAAATATTCAATTATAACGGGATAGCAATGTTCAGATACTTTTGCCTACCGTAATCCCATTTTCCCTGCAGGACCTGCTCGGACTCGGAATCGGATGGATCCGAGGGATCGTATGAGACCAATGAGGATGGACCATTTGAGGTGGAACTTATTTATTAATTTATTCATTTGATGCGCCCGTGACAGCAAACACAGAAGCGATAGGAGAAATAAAAATAATAATAGAAAAGACTTGGGTGACAGGGGTTTTATTGCGACAACTAAAATCTTTAATAATTCCTCTCCTTATTTCAATATTGATGTCATGCCAATTGCAAAAACGTTAAAAAATAACCCCACATAAATATTTTTGGGCATAACTCAATCATGAAAAACTGAATATTGACACTGCAAAGAGAAGTTCAAAGATAAACATTTATTATTCAGCCCTCTGAGCCACTCCTCGACGCAATCAAAACGCTAGATCGACACGTCACAGGCGCCAAGCAGAAACAGGAGGCCGTGGTGAGTCATAGTTACCGTAACCCTGAGATCATAATCCTACTGTAGCATCCAAGTATCGATTAATGACACTTGATTACTGTAGGAATGGGCGATGAAGCTGGTGCAGCACGAGTGGCTCAAGACCGCAGCGAGTCGCAGCAGCAAGGTCGACCGGTGAGTGATTAAACTATGGTTTATCGGGATGGTTAACAACTGGGTAACCAAATGGTTAACCAATTGGCTAACCAATTCGGGCTGGTTAACAATTGGTTAACCAATTCGGGATGGTTAACAATTGGCTAACCATTTCGGATTGGTTAACAATTGGTTAACCAATTCGGGATGGTTAACAATTGGTTAACCAATTTTTGTTCAGAATCGCTGCGTTCATCTCGTGCGTGAAGGAGCAATCGGAGAATCTGCACGAATTCATCATCAACATCGATGATGCCAACGTGAGTCCCCCCCCCATCGGTGCTAACCAGCACAAGTCCGGAGGAGGAATCACATCGAGTGCTTCGTACTTATTTATTTGTTCAGGCCAATACCGCTCTGCACTATGCAGTGTCGAACGGGAATCTGGCCATAGCATCGCTGCTACTCGACTATCAAACTAATGTGAGTGAACTTCGTAGTTTGATCTTTGATCTTTCATCTCTGATCTTTGAACTTTGATCTCTTCAGGTTGATTGTGCCAATCGCGCAGGCTATTCTCCTCTGATGCTCGCGGCTCTAGTCGACATCAAAGACCCCGCCGAAGTGAACATCATTCACCGGTTTGTAGTTTGTTCTTCGATTCGTACCCTTTGATCTTTGATCTTTGATCTCAGACTGTTCCGCGCTGGTGACGTGAACGCTCGGGCGCAGCCTCACGGTCAGACCGCGCTGATGTTGGCGGTGTCGCATGGCAAACTGGAGACGGCTAAGCTGTTGATTGAGTGCGGAGCCGATGTCAATGTTCAGGTATAGTTATAATAATTTGTCTACACCCGAGGCGCAACAGCAATTGAAAGAAACAATAGGTGGTAAGATATGATTGACGACTCCCCGGATTCAATGAGAAAGTGATATTTCGACGACATTGGGGTGTGCATAAAAAGACGTTTAAATATTTGAATATTGGGGGCGGTTCGGATAATAACTGGTAATTGGAGTTTGAAATAAATAATAAATATTCTAATATTTCAACGAAACATAAATAGTTTTGAACTTTCAAATTAATTTTTGTCATTAATGAAAGTGACCATTTCCTAATAATACCACTATTGATTCATCTCTCACCACTATGGTTAAAGTGACACGTCAAGTTAATTTGAAACTCTCCATTCTGGCCACACTCTCTCGCTTTCTTTGTCTACGAGAGAGTATTGCCAGAGTGGGGGGTAAGGTTAACTCGGTGTAATTTAAAGTTAACTCGGAGTAATTTAAAGTTAACTCCGGGTAATTTGAATTTAACTCGGTGTAATTTAAAGTTAACTCGGGGTAATCGTTAAAGGGAGCGTAACCTCTCTCAATGACCTCTTCATTGGGCACACTATTTATCTGTTCTCTAACAACGAGAGACCGTAGAGCGTTGAAGAGGCCATTGACAAAGGTTTCGGTCCCTTTAAGGACGAAGAGGGCTCCACCGCCCTGATGTGTGCGGCAGAACACGGTCACAAACCGCTCGTCTCCCTCCTCCTCTCCCATCCCGCCATTGACGCCAGTCTCGATGATTGTGTATGTTTCATTCTTGATCTTTGATTTTTGATATTTGATCTTGGAGTCTCGTCCGCGCGAAGTTTACTCTCGGTATATTTGTTAGTCATGCACAAACAGTTGGAGTATCAAAATATTGGCTCAGAATTGTGATCTTTGATCTTTGGTTTTTGATCTTTGATCTTTAAGGACAGCTCCACGGCCCTCTCAATCGCCGTTGAGAATGGTCACAAGGAGATCGGTCTGATGATCTACGCCCATCAGAAGAGACACAACGAGACGAGCATATGAAGTTGACGACGACGAATCACAGTGGTGTGCCACACCGCGCACACGTCGGCGACGTTTACTAATAACCAAATACACCACGACTATTGCATCCATTCACACATTCACCTACCTCAAGCGAAAACACACGCCATTTTGCCATGTCTTATTTATTGTCACTCACTTACCGTAGTCTTACAGTAGGCAGTACTGTAGCTGTGTATCATCCCGGTCATCTCACGATAGATGATCTTTGATCTTTGGTCTTTGATCTTTGTAACTTTCATTCGTAGCTTGGGAGCTGGCGGATAGGCGTGCTGGACTAAGTCTTTTCAAATTTTACCGTTTTTGTCAATGATCATTCCCATTTTCGTTATTTTACGTGTACAAAAATGTATTCCATAGCATTCTTTGCCAATTATTCGACACATTTTATCATGATCTTTGATCTTTGGTCTTTTTGCATCATTTTCACTTCGTTCTCATAGATATTGATTGAGTAAGATAAAGGTTTTGAAGAGTTAATGTGTTCGAGTATTTCGACGCAATTTTTGGTTTAAACGAAATTTTATTATGCTATCACTGCTTCAGTAGTAAACTTATTAATGGCAATTCCATATAAAAGTCAGAATGAGATCATGATTTTCTTGTAATGAAAGCCCCTCGTATTTATTTGCTCGTATCTATGTGGGTTCATCAAAGTCAATACAGATAGGATTGTTCACAGTGTTACAGTAGCGGTTACTTCCTAGATCAGATTATTTCAGTGAGAACGATCGACGTTTTCACTTTGCGTCTTCTCCCTCTCTTAGACCTTCTTTTCGTAGGATGATGAGACAGAAAAGCTTTGTTCAAGCATCAATGAGGATATTATGAACTGTTCTATGAATTCAATCTAATTTTTCTCAATTCTGTTTCATGATTCACAATTCGAAAAGGATCAAGTGTAGCGACTTTTATGAAGAGAATTATGCCCCTTGTAAGGGACCTCAGCACACCCAGACTAATCTGTCGTTTAGTGGCAACCTTTCCCTCCCCAATGGTTCTGTGCTTGATAAAGGTCATTAAACCATAAAACTGTAAGCTCTGATGCATATGAGTCTACTTCTGTTGCGTGATTTCCTGCTCTAGAGTACTGAGAACAGATTGATAATTGAGAGTGACTGGGCTTTCTGACGTCTCAGATTCGTCCCCGTTTTCAAGATTCCACCAATCAGTAACATAATTTCGACAGAGCTGCCAAACTGTAGAAGCATACATAGATCTTGTAGCTTGTATTCCGATGGTGCCACACGTGAGAATGGGAACGGACATCCGGTGTTTCCAGTGATCCCCATTGTTAACGATGCAAACAATTTAAATCTGAACCATAGTAAACGAAATAAAGTCCGAGTGTTGTGTTACTAGAAAGATACGAGCATTTACAATATTTTCAGATTTTTAGAGTAGAATGAAATCAGTTCATGTGATTTCATCATAGTCTAAAAAGATGAAATTATCGGAGATCAAGACGAAAGATCAAAGGCCAAATATAACAGAAATAACAAAAGAGAATTATAATATTACTAATTCTACGATCAAATTTTAGATTCCTTAATAACACCTTGGTTATCAAGCCAAAAAGTGCACACTAAAGAAGTTCTAATCGATAATAAACAAAATTCAAAAATCGACGTCGCTCGACCCTCTCTCGTCCGTCCTCTCTTATTGGCAAACAAAAGGACTGGACAAATAATTCGTTTCGTGAACTCTCTCATTTTCCCACACTCTCTCGCCTACTCTCTGCTTCTCTGACCACTCTCTCACTCCCTCACGCTCGCGCCGCCCACCACTCTTCTTCTCTCGCACTCTCTCATTTCCACGTGATCTCTAACCACTCTGCTTCTCTGTACTCTCTCAGAATACCATGCACTCTCGGCACCCTCTTCCTCTTCCCTGTCTAAGTAGACATAGAGGTATGGGAGAGTCAGTTATGTCGCTTGGTCCAACAGTGAACAGTCTACTGCCATCCTCTACCTCTACCTCTACCTCTACCTCTACCTCTACCTCTCCTTCTGCCTCTACTTCTACCTCTACCTACTTCTCCCTCGCCCCATAGTTTTACTTATACCTCAACCTTTCATCGTCATTTCAATGTGCAGAATCTATTCCAAATTTGGCGCCATTTCGCAATTTGAGCGCGCATTTTCACACTTGCTCGTCTTATCTCTTCTCTCTCCATCACGACTGCCCATTTGCACTTGACCACTGACAGCCGGAACGGTACGACCGGCAATTCGTCTGGTAATCGTCGGCCCGAGCGCACCACCATAGGAAACGTGCGGCATATTCGCACCGGTTTTGTCGGGTGAGGCAAGATGTTGGCATAGCTGAGGGTAGTTACCGTACAGTACTCCGCTCTGCCACATGTGGCCACGCACGCGCCGGCCACTGGCCAACACGTTTCCTGCACGCGCCGGCCACTGGCCCAACACGTTTCCTGCGAATCCTCGGACTCTTTTATGGCTAAGCCACGCCCACTTTCTAGTCGGAGTCCCATTTGTTACCTTTAAAGGCACACTCCGAGCCAATTTTCCTCTCCGCGAAAATGTCCACTGCCATGAGCAGAGCGTTTCAAATTAGCTTGGGAGGTAGCTTTAAATGATATGATATGTGATTTTTCTCTTCGTGGAGGTGCCATGATAGAAAAAAGCGAAGGATGTCTATATCACCATTCCGTATATTCGAATATCAGGAGACTCTTTGCTTGGAGTCCCTCGAAAGATCAGGCCCGTGCAGGGAAAAATACAAAGGGTTAACGACTCTGGACGTTTACAACTGCGCTATGCGATAGATGAGTGGCCGTGCTAACTTCTCGCATATCACTTGGCATTCGCACAAGGGATTTACATGTACTTCTCTGGTCTTCATCTTTAAATCACATCTTATCTATCAGAATCGGATCTGAAAGGAGTGATTGTCCATTCAAATTCTCTTTTGTACTCTTTCTTCCCTGGCTGTTTTCGCCGATATAGTGAGTATTTAAGAGCATGCACAATACTTGTGTTTCTTTTCTGCCATCTACTTTGGCACACGATAAACCGAAAATATTTAACCATGACCGTGAAATAGCATAATAAACAGCAGTGAATCCGGCGACCGTCAATTAGAAGGGACGTAGACGTACTGCGCCCGTTTCGCGCCGTACTTGCACTCGTGCTGCCATTTGTCCTTCTCCGACAGATCCACCACCCGGATGCCGTCCGTTAGCCGAATCTGTAATGGTGTAGTACTATTTCACGGTTCTGGACACGCTATTTGCCGGCTACGGTGTAGCACAGAAAAGTCACTGCACATTTGGTCTTCTTCACAGGTCCGGCTAGCACGGTCCGTTGTTTGCCGTGGGATACGGTATTCGATCAATAGAAAAGGTCGTTCGTAGTGCTACTTTAGTGTCTCTCTCTCCTTCCTCTCCCTCTTCCTCTCTCTCCCTCTCCTTCCTCTCTCTCTCCTCTCTCTCTCTCTCTCCCTCTCTCTCTCTCTCTCCCTCTCTCTCTCCCTCTCTCTCTCTCTCTCGGCTTATACAACACAACTACCGTGACATCTACCGGTGAAGATGAGGGCAGTGAGCAAATAGAGAAATGAGAGGGTAAGGGAGAGGGAGAAAGAGAGAGAGGGGGGAGAGAGAGGGAGAGAGGGCGGAGAGGGAGAGGTAGAGGGAGAGGGAGTACTCTCGAGAGCCTTCTAGAAGCCGACAGTTACAAAGTGGTATTGGATAGCTGTCGGAGTTTCACAATCTTCAAGATGCCACCCTACAGTAATCTCACCAATCAAAAATCCCATACCCCCCCCCCAACACTGTGATCCAGTTATCGCAGCGATAAACATTCCCTTATTTATTTATCACACTTATTTCATCTGATTAATGTATCGCTTAAAGGGAGCGTAACCTCTCTCAATGGTCTCTTCGACGCACAACGCTCTCTCGTTGTTAGAGAACAGAGAAATAGTGTGCGCAATGAAGAGACCATTGAGAGAGGCAACGCTCCCTTTAAGGAAATAAATATTTATTATTATTAGTCTAAAAATTACCATTACCGAACGATCATTAGAAATACCGTACCCTTTATAAGATTAATCAAGCATCTAGACTGTCAAACAGTTGTTTGGGACAGGCTTCAAAGGGAGCGTTGCCTCTCTCAATAGCCTCTTCAGTACGCACACTATTTCTCTGTTCTCTAACAACGAGAGAGCATTGCGCGTCGAAGAGATCATCGAGAGAGGTTACGCTCCCCGTTACCTACAGGGACCCCGCTTTCGCCGATTCACACCTTTTCTCTTTGATCTCTTTCAACAATAATAATAATAATAATAATAATAATAATAATAATAACAATAATAATAATAATAATAATAATAATAATAATAATAATAATAATAATTCCCCCCCCCACGACGACTACATACAATGTACAGAGTTGCATCAAAGAAGTTTCACAGACCGTAGGTAGCACTCTTTGAGTACTTTGTTGTCGTATCTTATTGGATGGAGTGGCAGAATGTGTAAGAGGTGGTAAGATATCGGAGAGACAGAGGGTTGAAGAAGTGAGGGGAGAGGGAGAGAGAGAGAGAGAGACAGGGAGGAGAGAGGAGAGAAGGAGGGGAGAGGGAGAAGACAATATGATAAGTGTAGACAAAGAGAGAGACTGTGAGAAGTACAGACCGAGTATTGTCTAAGGGGAAAGATCTATCAAACGTTAGAAGGAGACTGAAGGAAGAGGGGAAAAGGAGAGGGAGAGGGAGAGAATGAAGGAGAGGAAGGTGAAGAGGTAGGGGTAGAGTAGAGAAAGAAGGAGAGGTGAGGAGTGAAGGAGAGGGAGAGAATGTAGGAGAGGTAGAGGTAGAGAATAAAGGAGAGGTAGAAGTAGAGGTAGAGGAAGAGGTCAGAAGTTTCAGACGATTTACACGGTACATCGTCTGAAACTCTTCTGTCCGTACTCATATCACCCTATTATATATATATATATATATATATATATTTGATGGAATAAAGAATAAATAAATACATACCTCGAGTTTGATGCTACTCAGGTCGATTTGCGTATTAGGAAGACAGATATCATGCACACTCTGCCAGTATTCATTGGCCGATTCGGGTGGACAACAGTCATCCTGAAAATATTTTGTTAAATCATCCTGAAAATGTCGAATTGTCTTTATCTTTTGATAATTTGTAAATAACTTGTATTGCAAAATAAATTTACATTTGTCGTAGATGTTGAAAGATGGACCTCTACAGAATAGTGACAACTGTAGTTAAATAAGATGGGTGACTTCATTTCCGGTAATAATTCCCGGTACCAACCCCAGACTAGGGTATTTCGGGTTCTAATTCGTCTCCGTTGTGACGTCATTCGATCATACATTCACCATTCTTTCGATATATCTCACTTCCATATCATATTACAATGGTCTTAGCTGCTGCCAAAATATATGTGAAGAATCCTCCATGTTTGCTTGGTATTAGATCGAACCCTCTCTCGCAATCTCTCTCTCTCTCTCTCTCTCTCTCTCTCTCTCTCTCCCTTTCTGTCCCTCTCTTTCTCTCTCTCTCTCACACACACTCTCTCTCTCCTTCTCCTTTTCTGTCCCTCTCTCACTCTCTCTCTCTCTCTCACTCTCTCTCACTCTTTCTCTCACTCTCTCTCTCTCTCTCACTCTCCCTCTCTCTCTCTCTCACTCTCTCCCTTTCTGTCCCCCTCCCTCTCTCAGAATCTCTCCCACTCCCTTTCACAATTCGTCTCCATTCTCTTCTTCCGATGTCTCAAGGATCAAACGCAACCTATGGCGCAAGGTGAGAGGGAAGAAGGAGAGAGAGAGAGAGAGAGAGAAGTCTGAGGTGACTCAGTACCGTCTATTGACTCTATCACAGTTTCACTCCGACTATTTGGATCGTAGAGAAGATGATGAAGGATAGTAAGAGATGGACGAGGGGGACTCAATAAATATGCAATGTCAATAACACGGATCTCCTGTAAGAATGAAAGGACCAACCGACAGTTTTAAAATTTATCTCACCGATTTGGATGAAACTTGTTTGATTGATCATAATGAGGGAATGGAGAAGGCCTAGGCACTTGTTCTCGCCAAATTTGCATTTTTATCGATTTTTCGATCTACCACTTTGGGGAGGCATACTCACTCGAATTTTGACCCAGAGTGAGAAATTTTTTTCAATCGACTCGAAATGAACTAATCTAGAAATTACTCAACAAAGGATACGTGCGAAAACGCCATCTTCTACCTGTTTTCTTCGAAAAACTGATTTTTTCGGTACATTATGCAAATTTTCTCAAAATTTTTCCACAAAGGATACGATTTTTATTCGCTATTCTGATTCCCCATATTCGAATTGTGGTTGGAACATATTTCATCGGTCATAATTCGGGGCACCCGATACCGATCCTCAGAGGGGAGGAGGCCGATCCCCCGGACTTGTGTTATTTTCATTAAAAATAAATTTCGTATCTCACATCTGTTCATTTTCATGCAAATTCGCTATGATGGTATTCTAATCGAAAGCTCTCGACGAGCTCTACAAAAATGACTTAGTGGTACAAGTCATGAAATTTAACCGTTTTCAAGATATTCTAGAAAATCCGTTTTTGACATGCTAATTGTTGTGCAATGTAATCGATTCAAAACGAAAAGATGCTATTTGCTTCCTGCAATGTGCTTTGCTTAAAATATTAGTTAATTATTTTATAGGAAAGAACAAGAAAGAAACTAGCAATGATGTATATGTTTATCTTATTGTAAGATATTCTAGGAATCTTAGGAAAATATGCATACTGAAATACGAAAATATTTATCGATGTTCCCGATATCAGAAACCGAATAATCAAAAAATATATATATACGGATCATCGAAATACTCTTTGGGATCACTGTGAAGAAAATTATTGAAAACCTCAGCAGTTGCAAGAAGCAAATAGCATCTTTTCGTTTTGAATCGATTACATTGCACAACAATTAGCATGTCAAAAACGGATTTTCTAGAATATCTTGAAAACGGTTAAATTTCATGACTTGTACCACTAAGTCATTTTTGTAGAGCTCGTCGAGAGCTTTCGATTAGTATACCATCATAGCGAATTTGCATGAAAATGAACAGATGTGATGATGGAAAAGCGACAGTAGCATAGCTTCGTTATTAACAAACTTTTCGGATGAAAACCCTTTGCGCGAGCGTTGGATAACTACTTTTACATTCACAAAATTAACACTACTTTTCACTTTTCCAACTGCTTTTCCAAGATTTTAACACCACATTAAAGAATAGATGCAAGAAGCAACCTCTGCAACGAAATGGGCATGGCAGCATCGTGAGAAAGCATCCGTGGCCGTGGTTCCGTCCATACTGGCATCCTCGCAACATTGGAAACGAGACTGGAATTGATCTTTGATCTTCGATCTTTACATTTGATCATGGACACTGGTACTCCTTCAAGAATATTTTATAATGGACTAATAGGAAAGACACAGCGTGATCAGTTAGCGTACGAGATGAGTTTGATCAATGAGAGTTGAAACATAAACCACACTCAGAAAAAAAATATGTAAAAAATCAATGCAGCTTTTTAATGTGTTCTATTGAGCACATCAGATTGTTCTATTGAACACCACCATGTGCTCCAATTTACACCTTTTTTCCAATTTACACCCCAAAAGGTGTTAATTAGAACACATTGGGGATTACATTTTAGAGGAAGTGGGACCGGAACACCTATGTGTGTGAATGTTAACACGCAACAATGGTTCAGAGGAACGGGCAAAGTGCAAAATACAGTCCGAGACCAAAGATCAAAGTTCACAGATCAAAGATCAATTGCTCACCTGTAGATACTTTTGCATGCAGCACGCTTGTGTGGTGTGATTCGAGCACTTTCCAGTTATGCAGAAATCAGCCAGATAAATGCCCTTCTTGCAGCACTTGGACATCTTACGACCGTTCTTGCGCTGCAAATTATGCATAATCGTTTTATTTTTATATATAAATTAATATTTAAAAATAAAACGTTTATGTATAATTAAATAATTTTTAAAAAATTATTATCTAAACTACATAATTACATTTAATGTGCATGCAAGCCCCGTACATCTGTTAATATTATTATGATATATCGATGAATCAATCGATATCATTCGCTGAGTATGAATCGATAGGGATGTCGACATTGTGTGCTCTTGTCATCAACGGAAAGGGAAGGAAGGAAAGGGATTCCAAAGCCCTTTGCACTCTCGCTCGTACTTTTGTGAAAGATCCCTGACGGTTGTGTTTTTGAAAGATCAAAGATCAAAGATCACAAATCAAACTATTAACAGTCCAGAAGGAGGTCTTGTCAATGCATTTATTTTGTAATTTTAGATGTGTAAGCCATTTTTGTTTCGACGATGAGAAAGACCTCTCTAAATTTTAGCAATGAGAAGTCAAATTGTATTTGATGTTCCCCTCTTACATTTTACAATATCTCATAATAATAAATAATAAATATAATATAATAAAAATATATAATAGATTAATTAAATAAATAAATAAATCTCACCTGATGATAACAAATATCGTCCGTGATTGCTTTGCAGGGAACCTTGAATGGAAAATATATTTTTTTAAATTACAAAGCTACTCGTTAGAATACCGCAAAACACACAGATTAATGATCAAACTACACTACAAATGATAAAACTCAAGGTTCAAACTACAAACTACTAACTACGAACTAAACCTAACCTCTACTAGGTTCACCTCATCTTCATCCTGAATATCATCCAAATCACGAATATCGACCGATCGAACCCTCTGTTGTGACTGCAGAAAGATCAAACTACAGAGATCAAAGATCAATGTACAAACCAAAACTGGCGGTCGAACGGTGATTTCTTCCTCTTGCACGTTGAACGTTTTCATGTTTCCTGCTTTTGTTAAATGAAATAATCTATGACCAATCGATAAAATCGATACCGTAATCCTCATAGTCACTGTAGTCCTCGAAACCCGTCATCTTGGACGAGCTCGACGTTGGAGAGAGGTGAGAAGAAGGCAAGGATGATGAAGAAGAAGAAGATTGAGAAGAAGATGATGGAGATGGTGATGATATACTCGACGATGAGAATAGATCTGTAAGTGATCAGTAAAGTGCTACCTACTTGCTACTTCGTGTTATAATAAACAGTGTGAGACGTGGTTCAATGTTATTATATGAATTTTTAAATAGTTTTGAATATTTTACATATTGTATTATATTTCGTAATCATTTAGTAATGTTAACATCTCATGATTTGTTTTTCGAAAGTTCGTATTATGCTATTTATTAGTTCTTCTCTTGTTTCGAATGTTACTGTCATTCGTGAACATGTAATACACAAATATTTTAATATACTTAAATAATAATATTTCTATTAATGTTTGAGTTTGACTCACTCTTATGATTGGTTTGAGTGATCGGTTGCCACTGTTCTTGATCATTAAACGATGATGGACGTGTTTCTGATGGCTGCTGGAATTCAAAGATCAAAGATCAAAGTTCAAAGATCAAACTTCAAAGATTAAAGGACACGTTTTAAAGATCATAAATATAGGTTCAAAATGCATGCTCCAAAAATTCTTTTGCTTTAAAGATCAAAGATCAATTACAAAAGACCACGCCCACCTCGACCTTCTTCTCCATCATAACGTCCAAGTAGTCGGTGTAGTCATCATCATCGGACATTGTGTACGACCGACTTGTGGTTGGTGCGCTGGGTGCGGTCGATGTTCTGTAATTTCCAAAAGTGTCGTTTGGCGAAATATCACCTGCAAACCTCTGATAAGACGTGGTGGGTGCGGCGTACACGACGGTTCGGGCTTGTCCCTTCTGCTGGTGGTTCGTGTACAGTAGTTGTTCGTATGGATTCTGCAATATTGAGCGTATATAAAATCAGCGCGGCAAAGGCCAGACGGGTTAGGTGTGAGGAAGTGTAGAGGTACCCAAGAGTTAGGCGAGGGAGTGCTGTCTCGGTATTGACCGTATAAAATACTCTTGTTTATTTGGTACGAGAGTAGCCAACCACTGCCACAATGAATTTCTATGTTTAGAGAGAAAGCACCGGTGAGAGAGTAGGTAGATCAGAGAGAGAGCGAGGAAGGAAAGGATGAAAGAGTGGGGAGTTAATCGATAGTTCTTCCTCTGTTTAGCAGCATTTTGTCATTTCCTCATGTAAGTACATTTTATACTGACAATAAAAAGTATTTTCGAAGGACCAAAATACATCTTGGGTTACGTGGGTCCTATAAATTATCAAAAATGGTTTCAAGAACGAATTGGCAGATCGAAATCAGTGTTTTATCATACAATTAAATCTTCCAATAGCGTCAAATCGAATTTCAAATTTGCCAATGCTAGATCAGTAAATATTTACAAAAGTACCTGCTGATATCCCTCAGTTGTTTGCCTCTGCTGATAGGGAGGATATTGCGAGGTTTGAGGTGAATTCTGATATCGCTGTTCATACCTCAACAAAAAGTCAAAAATTATTTATTTAATTTAAGGTTTTTTCATACGTATAATGAATAATGTGAGAGGGACGACTAGCTCACATGAGACGTCCCAACCCTTTTGCCCCATCCGTCATCTTTACCTTTATCTATCGTTTCTTGAGAGTATATTGATTAATTATTATTCCACACATTTTTCGACAAATAAATAAAATAAAATAAATAATTTCGTGAAAAATACGTGGGATGTGATTGGCTCGGCATCTGATGAGAATGATGAAAGTGTTGTTGGTTTTGTTGTGGGTGATGATGATGATGAACCTGTAATTTGAAAAATAATAATAATAATAATAATAATAATAATAATAATAATAATAATAATAATAATAATAATGATAATAATAATAATAATACACACTGTTTCGTGTAGGGTGGTATATTTAAAATAATTAAGTGATTTCAGATGGGACCCCTGAATGATGGTTCGCTCTTCCATAAGGGTAAAGAATTATTAATATTATTTGAAAGCCAAGAGAACTAGAAAAGCGTATCCTTTAACTTACTGGAATACTTGTATATCACTTGAAACTTAACTAAATTTACATTTCGTTTTGACATACATTTTACTCTCATCTTTCAAGAAATTCAAAACTTCTAAACTACCGAAAGAAGTTTACTAGAAGAGATAAAGCAAGTGAGAGAGTGTTTTTAGTGTGACAGAATGAAATTTACTGTTTGCCATTCTATGGATCGCCGATCAATATTGACCGTATAAAATACACTTATTTATTTGGTACGACAGTAGTGGCTGGGAATTTCTATGTTTAGAGAGTGGGTTCGCAAGGGTCGTTGCGGGTCATTGCGCGCTAGCTATCCGAATATTCTATCTCGAAAAAAGGGTCCTTCTTCGGTTTCTGGCCGGTTCAGTCCAGAGCTCTCCCATTTTGAGAAGAAACCGAAGAAGTTCCAAAAAATGCCAATCTTTCTGATCATTCACAATCTCCTGCATATTTACCTCTAGTTATCATATGAGCACGGGAAGAGGTAGGTACCAAAAATAGGTGTAAAAGAGACTGATACATACACTCAAATTCGTTTCCATTCAGCCAAAGCGGTCGGGTAAAATTTTATGCATGTATTATGCATACCTCAAAGGGTGACTTCTAAATCCTTCAATGCAGAGAGGCATACAAAACCTTTTTTTTCCATTTTTTTGTAATATTGATTTTTCACTAGATAATCACTCAATCAATCAACAGACGATCATATGTGTGATCAATAACCCTTGGTCTGATGGGTCTCCATATCCTGGAAGCGCTTCAAAAACACCCCCCCCCCCCCCACAAAATATTTTAATAATAATTATTATTAAAAGATTAAAAATTAATAATAAATATTAAAATATTATTATTATTATTAATTATTATTTAGAATAATAAATATTATGATACGAAACCTTTTGTGAATGCGGAGGATATTGTCTCTGTTGATGTTCCTGTTGCAATTGATGTGTCGCTGTTGTAGTATATTCTTTGTGGGGTTGGTGATGATGATTATGGCGGTACTGATCATTCCGTTCTTGATTCGTTTGATAATCAGAACGACCGTGATTATGAATGTGATGCTGTTGGGGAGAGTGTCTGAACCATATGGATTTAGGTAAGTTGGATTAAACGCACATCAGGAGCTAATTTTACTCTCTCGTAGACAACGAAAGCGAGAGAGCATGGTCAGCGCAGAGAGTATAACACGTCCGTATGTCTTTAACTTCCATATCGATATGTGATATTAAATCTCGAAAAGAACGCTCACCGATGGGGAGGTTTCGATTCCGTTCCGGTATGAATGAAGGCGTCGACCTACGAATAGCAAATGATTTTCCTCATGAGGTTTTTTTTAAAATTTTTAACTTTTTTATTTTTTTCCCAAAATTCAGGAATTTTTTTAAAATTTGGTTGAATCCTCAGAACGGTAATTTCTCTGTCATTCATACAAAACAAAGAAACAAATAAATAAATAAATAAATATGTAATTAAATAAATAAATACCTTGTCAGCTCCATTGATCTTCTCAGTTCCATATTGACACCATCCACAATTGGCATGATGATTGGCTGTTCTCATAGCATGAGCAACCTCTGTTGTATCTATCAAAGGAAGCGATCGGGAAAGACGACCACATCTGAATATTATAAATATCAATTTTATTATATTTCATAATAAGCACAGATCAATTTTCTTTCGAAAATATAATGTATTAAAATATTTTGAGAACAGAATTCGGAAGACATTGATAATTTCATTTGTATCGATTGAAAACAACGAAAGGAAAATGAACCTATCGATCAGTGCCACATCCCCTTTCTGTATACCGAGTCGCTGTCGGGTGCTCAAGTCGTCCCTGAAAGTTCAAAGATCAAGTATGGAATTCGATAGCCATAATGGAAAACTACAACAAGAGAATGTAAGGAAACTGCAAACCAAATTTGGTTTAAAGGCAGGCAGCTAATTCAAATTTCCGCTCTGACATGCTCTTTCGCTTTCTTTGTCTTCGAGAAAGCGTTATCAGAGCGAAGTGTAAAAATTAGCTGGGGATGTGCCTTTTTAACAAGAAGTTTTTTTAAAAAATCAAAAATAAAAATTACCTGTCAATAATGAGTCTCCTATACTCTTGTCCTAATCTCGCAACATCGTCTAACGTAGACGACGACGCTTCCAGAAGAGCCACGACCCTCCACTGGCCATGAGTCGTCGCCAATGACGTCAATCTGAACTCTGATCTTTGATCTTTGATCTTTGGTCTCCGATTGATATTGTGTTTTGTGTTTTAACCTCGCCTTCTCATGTACTATTGCCGATTCTTGACCATTAATTTCTGATCTTTGGGAACGTTAAACACCTGTCATACGGAATGCTCGGAATTTTGCGAGAGATTCATATTTCGAAAAACAACGATGACGTCATCACGTTGGTTTTTGCAAGAGATTTCAGTCTCAATCTTGTGTTGAGCGATCAAACTGACGATGAGATGACTAATGAATGCTCTCTTAAAAAGTTGCAAAAAATAATAGCAAACAAATGTCCAATGGCTTTTCATATGCTCTCGCATATTGCTCTTTTTTCTGTAATAGTAATAATTTAAAAAATTGATGTATTACAATTTTTTATTATGATGCTCTAGATCCCGCCTCAGATCAGAGAGACAAAGTGAGACAGATAGAGGTAGAGGCTACTCCCGTCCATCCCCGCAACCAATCATCATCAATCTTCCAATCACTAGTAGTGAACACCGCAGAAAAACGTAATTTGTGGTCGCCAAGGCGGCAAACTTGCAAGATCAGTGATTATGATGTTCAAAAGTCACGAAAAGAAAAGAAAAAAGGCGAGAGAGTGTGTAGAACGAGTAGTCTTTCATCTACTCTTCTTTTCTTTTCGCAAATTTCGAACATAGCACAAAATGTTTTGAAATAGCTCATATCGAGGATATAATTGCCTTTGATATATATTTATCGATGAAAAAATTAAGTTAGTAATTAAAAATTGAGTAAACAAATTAAATTAGTAAATTAGGTTTTTTGAAAGAATTTGTTTTGATAGTGATCATAGTTTTTTTTCTGGAGAATTTTTTTTCTGGAGAGTTTTTTTTCTGGAGAATTTTTTTTCTGTGGCCTTATGCAAGAACAACGGGAAAACCGTTTTCCGGGAAAATGTGACGTCATTAGCGTAGGCGGAGGATTTGTGGAAAACGCCTCCGCCTACGCTAATGACGTCACATTTTCCCGGAAAACGGTTCTTGCATGCGGCCACTGGAGAGAATCACGAGCTCGTTTACATAGAGAAAGATAATAAATCACATCAATTTATGAGTTTTCACATCGCTGAAGAGTGTGATGTTGTGAGGGATTTGAGCAGCTGAGTTAGAGATATCTTTTCTCCTTGGTTTTAGTTAACGACAATGATCAGAAAACAGCAAAAATAGAACACTGGCAATGCAGTGAATTAAAAAATAATAATGAAACGTTAATTGAAACGTTGATAAAATGTGGAATATATAGCATCATTTTCTTGAGAGAATCACGAGCCTAGAAGTGATCACACAAAGGACTTCGTGTGCCTTGAATAACGGGCTATAATCTTTATCACATCTGCACATTGGTGCGGTGGGTCATGACATTATTGAGTTTAATTCTTCATAATTCCCCACTGCGGATAGAATTGCGGTGGGTCTTTCTTCTATTCATCGGTTCATCGATCGTGTATGCCTTGATGGTTTTTTTCAATATCTGCGTTTACTACGAAGTAGAATCCAGAAAATAATCCATTAGAAATAGAAGTGAACAACCCACGTAGCAGTAGTTGCTTCGTCCGAAGTGGCTGCATGAAGAAGGAAATACACCTCCCGGCTTTCCAAACACCTTCTGGGAGGGGATTCAACTGGGTTTCTTATCTGTAGATGGAATAGACGAGGAAAGGTGGACAAGGGTCACTTAGACAACACTGCCATATCGACCGCACGCTCGACAGAAAAGCAGAAGAATACGGGTTATAGATACCTTTATTTTTTTATAGTATGAAAACTCACTTATCGAGAGTACTTCGATCATTGGCGGTCGGGAAAGCCACTAGCACGAGCTGGCCCTTCATAGCCTGCAGCAAGTCTCGCCCTCGAGCCCAGATTTGTGCGTTCTCGCATCTCTGAAAAATCGGTTGGAAATTTCAAAAGAAGCACTTCAAAAAAGTTATTTTATTAGTTTTCTAATATATTGATCGATTAGGAGTTATGCAGTTCTAAGTGGTCATGCTCTGATTCAAACGAAATTACGCAGACATTACAGCGGCACTTGTGAGCGATCGGGTTAAGGATTAAGTGTGTGTGTAGGGCTATAGCTACATAACTTAAAGGAGTTGACACCTTAGTCAACGGTCTCTTCAACGCTCTACGCTCTCTCGTTGTTAGAGAACAGAGAAATAGTGTGCGCAATGGAGAGACCATTGAGAGAGGTTACGCTCCCTTTAAGGCTAAAGTGTATCACAGCCTAAGCGGAGTGTGATGTTAACGCATGAGAAAGCACTGTTCACCTGTACTACAGAACATACTAATTGAAGAAAGAGGAAGAAGAAGAATAGGAGTCTCATCCCTTGAATGATTCAATTGACTTCTCCAGTCCTCCTTATCTCTATCTCAACAGCTGACACTCTCTCACTTTCCCATACTCTCTCATCTGTCTCGTCATGTCTGAATCTCTAAGATCTCTACACTCTCTCGTCGAGTATGAAATGCTAAAGACTTAGCGTGTTCAAGACGAAGGTTTTATGACGAGGACGTCATAGCTCCAGGGACAATCGTAAAAAGAGGAAGTTTTATTATCAGAGATCGATTGAAGACTTCAACCGGCTTTCAAATTTCTTGAAGTCGAAGACGATGAAACGAAAGATCCATTATGATTGTGCACAGGTTCGCAGACTAAAGAACTCATTCTAATTCTTAATAAATTCTATTCATTTTATTTATTTTTAATTATAATTCTATTGATTCTATTGATTTTATTCATTTTCACAGTTGTCTCTCTGTTTGTCGTTAAAGATAAATAAATTATTCTTATTAAAAACCTCAACATTAGCGCTCTGCACTCCTTTAATTGGGCATCATGATTGATTCCGTACATGAAATCTAGAATCCCTTTTCTTTTGCATATAACATTGCATAATGTTCAAAGGGCACATATCTTTATACAGTGTTAATCGACAATTTCCTTGTAATTTGCGAAAACATGGCTTATTTATGAATTTCTACTCATATCATCGAAGAAATTGGAACAAAAAAAGGCGGTTTATCGGGTGCGAAAATAGTCAATGAGTAATCAGCAGTGGTCGGGGTTGGTGTGGCAGGGGGCAGGGCTTCTTGGTGTACGGTAGACGACGGATATCAGGGTGCGGCCGGTCGCATGAGATTGTGCGGATACTCGCCCTTGGTCTTGGGCGAGAAGAGAAGGTTGGATCGATGGGGGATGGGATCGTGCGGACCGGGAGTGGGAACGTGACCAGCACAGTACACCTGGAAATTGTTATTTATTTATTTATTTATTAAAAAAAATTTTTAAATAAGAATAAAAGTGTTGAATGGATGAGTATAATATTTGTCGTCACTTTATGTCGTACATCGAAAAATCATGGGTTCAAGATCCAAATGATCCAATTAATCCAATCATTTAAATCAACAATTTTTGATTTTTTTATGATTTTTCGATTCCAAAAGAATATTTGAGAAAGGGGAGTGACTCGATTCAGAATCATGAGAGAGTCGATTTCGAGACATCATTGGACATCTTAGGCAGCAGTATATCGTGTTAATATTAGTTCTTTGGCCGATCAGCGGCATTTTTTTTCTTTTTCTTTTCGTTTTACAAAGAAAATAGCAAGGAGGTTGGAGACCAAAAATTTACGATTTTATTCTCTATGATCTTCCACCGAAATGTAGAATAATAATGCTCAATTGAAATAAATATGTAAATAAATACATACACGCTTCCCAATTATTGACTACGATTGGCGAAACTTGGAATAACTAGTCTTGACAGACTCAAAAAAGATTCCGCTCGAGACTTGATTTTGAACACCGTTAACATATCGGACAATAAAAATCGATAAGTGTGATCTACTCTGGCATGATTCTGAAGCGAGTTATAACCCGTTGGGCCGTTCCCTCTTTCTCAAATGTCGAACATTTTGCCAAATTTGGCGATGCGAATTTTTCTGATATTGTTTATATAAGGAGAGATGAATTCTAGATTTTTGCAATCAAGAAATGTCTCCACGCGCTCAACAATCCAAAGATAAACAGATACATTATTAAGTCTGTTAGAGATTTTAATATTTCGCATAGTTGGCAAAGGTACCACATAAATTTTAGATATTTTTCCAGCAATAAAAATGAACCATTTATGTCTACCATATTATATATTGATGTTTTATTGATTACCTCTAGATCTTGAGTGTCGTTTCGATTATTGTGATAAGTCTTCAGAGTGAGTCTCGTTCCACATATCCAACATTTGAAGCAACCTGCAAATATTGATCGGTGATCCAGAATAGAAAACAGTAAAGTTCATTCTGACACTCACTCTCACTTGCTCCAGTACACTTCTTTCGGTCGTTTGGAAGTTGTGAATTTCTCGAAAGATAGGGTAAAATGTATGTCAAAAAGAAATCAATGCAAATTTAGTTAAGTTTCAAGTGGTATATGAGTATTCCAGTAAGTTAAAGGATATGCTTTTTTTTAGCTGACTAGGCTTTCAAATAATATCAACAATTATTTACCCTTATGGAAGAGCGAGCCATCCTTCAGAGGTCCCATCTGAAATCAATAAATTATTTTTATTATTTATTATTTTTATTTTATTTTATTATTTCAAACAAGTTCACCCTAAGCGAAACATTATTATTACCGCATTTTATCGTTTTTTTGCCTTGAAAGTACGTAACTGGATCCTTTTTCTAAATTTCCTTTCATTCATATTTAGGTCTGTCTCAGCATTTTAACATTAACCATAGTTCAATCATTCACTGCTGCGGGGCATTGCAACCATAACGCAGTTTGTATTATAATTAAATTAATAATAGATGTACAAGTATAGGTTTGCATGCACGTAAATGTAAATTATTTAAAAGAAATATGTAGGTTAGTTATATTGTGCGTTATGGTGTTTCGGCCGCTACGTCATAATTCCCCACAGAATGTTATTAAATCAGAAAATGAGACAGAGGATAGGCTAATGTCCATCGGAAAATTCTCTCTCAATCGCAGTGTAAACAGATATTCTCGATAAGGATAGTTGGAGAAAGAGTGAGGGGGGTTGGAGAGGTGACCTAATCTGTTTAAAGCTTCACCACGAGCTAATTTGGAACTCTCCACTATAGCCACACTCTCTCGCTTTCTTTGTCTGCGAGAGAGTATTGTCAATGCGGAGAGTAAAATTAGCTTGGAGTGTGCCTTTAAGAAAAGTTCGCAAGAGATTGATCTCTCTGACAAAGTCCGGGCTATACAACGGAAACAATTGTACTACAAACAAATGATACGAACTTTGCTGCAGAATATTTATTAGGTTTCTGTTCTTGAGAAAGAGTATGATATATTGCAACCTGTTCAATATTATTTGTCAGTGTTCACAGAAATTATTGATTCGTTCACGCAAGTTATCGATGCAAAAGCTTTTTTAACGAAACTTTTACAATAGGTAGATAAATAATCAAAAATGTCTTATCTCTAGCACTTCCTTTCAATCCAGATCTATCCCAATTTGGATCACTTTCTCTGTATTTAGTTTCTCCTCCACTCTCAAATAATATTTTATTGTGGCCCATTCTATCGATTGTTTGCACAGAATACAATAAACACTCTCGAGAAGAACAAAAGAAGTCCTTGATTTCTTTGTAATTGAAATTGAAATTTGAAATTGAAATCTGCGATTTGCTCGAGCGATACCTCGAGTACAGTAAAATTCCCGTAAGATAAAGCGATAAACATTATGGCATTTTATTAATCAAAAAGGCCGATAGGTTAGCCATCCTGTCTTATTCAGAGAGTTTCAAAAAATATTAAGGTATCACTTTAAGAGACCGGCTCGGTAAGACTCGAGCATGGTCCGGACATTCGCGAGGACTTTCGATCTGGCACTCAATACTTTCATCATAGACACATCCCGGGGGGAGACCGATGAAAGTTATAGTGAAAATGCCCTTAGGCTCAAACCCGGCTCACATATGCCGCATAAAATAAAAAAATTGAAAAATTCATAACTTTTCAATTTTGATAGCTATTACTTTTATTTCTTTTTATTGGTGAATAACATGTCATGCACTCTTATAAACACAGCTGAGCAGTAATTTCATAACGTTCTGAATATGTTTTTTCGTGTTTGATTTTCGGATTTTTCCTCTTCTATCCTCGTTGAACAGATAGCGCAAGAAATTTCATAGTGCATATTGTAGCCCTGACGATTATGTACATGGTGGTCATATTCCCTTGGCCAGCCAGCTTGTCATAAGCCTCGAGAATTGCAACTGAATGTGAGATATCACGCCTGTCACGAGAGAATGAACGAAATAAAGGGAAGAGAAAGGGAGAAAACGATATGTTTCATTCCTCACCGCGCGCACGAGACCGTGCGGTGCAGAATGGAATGGATTGGAATGAAAAGAAATGGGCGAGAGAGTGTGTGAAACGAGAGATTGTGGGTTGCGAAAATGACTTCAAATCATCTGGAAATTAACAATGGGATGAACCATACGAACGCATTAACGTATTTTTTTCGCAAGCCCCTCATTCGAAAGCGCATGAAAAACTTAATAACATATTGGAAGAAGAGCACCTCCTTTTCCTAAATTTTTGAGTTATTTGCTCCGAAGTGTAGCTCTGTTCAGAATCATTTTCATGACCTCTGGTTTGTTTAGATCGATAGAGCTCGAAAAAAAGAGCGGGGGTCACTCTTGTGACACTTTTCGTTAAAACGCACCAGAAGCGAGAAATTCGAGCTCAAAGTTGGGACTTCGCAATACCGAACCGGTGTATTGAGCCCCAAAATGAAAATTGAACAATGAGACTTTGGGGGCTGGTAGGGCATGCCTAGAGATATCCAAAAATGGTCCGAACTCATTTCACCATTTTTGCTTTTTTCCCATTTTTTGTTAATTTAGCTCGATTCTCTCGTGACAGGCGTGATATGTGCAAATTGCAAAAATCGAAAATTAAATTTCTTGAAATTCGCAAGAGTAAGAGTTAGCTTTATAATGTCATTTTACTCGTGGTGATGCGCATACATAGAAAAAATACACAAATATACTCCGACTACATTTCAAAAAAATTTTAAAAAATAATTATTTTATTTTTATTTTTTCAACCCTCACATTGATTCGACCGTCAAGGCAAGTTTATTCATAGGGCGGATGGTAACTGATGCATGTCCGTTTGTGAAAACAACTGCCACGTGAAGAATCGTTGTTTCGCAGATTTCGAAATTATTTTTTTAATTATCAAACTTGAATATTTATATGTTTCTTTCACATAAATCGGCTGGAAGGTGGCGTATGGCAACCAAAGTTGTACCTTTGTTATCAGTAGGAGTGTACGCTATTAGGCTACCGTAATCATCAGGAATCACGAACTAATTTTTTTTCAGCCGACCCATGATTCTCAACCATGACCCCGGGTTCATGGTTGAGAAATTGTGAGGCCGAAAATTCATGGTGATCCCAGACCAAATACTATGTGGCATTATATCAATAGTGTGCCAACTTTTATTTAACTGGATACCGTAACCCAATCTACCGTAATCTAGCTACCGTATTCTAGAATAATGTGGTGAAATTCTCGAAAAATTCATCTGCGTGCATTACTATTACGGTAATTCGAGCTATGGAATCCATAAAAATAAAAGTTGACCCACTGTTGATATAATGCCAAATAGTATTTGGTCTGGGATCATCATGAATTTTTCAACCTCGGCCATTCTCAACCATGAACCCGGGGTCATGGTTCAAAATCATGGGTCGACTGAAAAAAAATCAATTTGCCATTCCTGACGATTACGCTAGTACAATAGCGTACACCCCCACTGATAACAAATGCACAACTTTGGTTGCCATACGCCACCTTCCAACCGATTTATGTGAAAGAAACATATAAGTATTCAAGTTTGATAATTAAAAAAATAATTTCGAAATCTGCGAAACAACGATTCTTCACGTGGCCGTTGTTTTCGCAAACGGACATGCATCAGTTACCATCCGCCCTATGAATCAACTTGCCTTGACGGTCGAATCAATGTGAGGGTTGAAAAAATAAAAATAAAATAATTATTTAAAAATTTTTTTTGAAATGTAGTCTGCCGCCGTACTAAATAGGGGTGGTAGATCAAGAGGTGGGCCCTAATTTCTCTCATTTTTCTATAGGAATCGAGTCTGTTTTGGGGACGATCTCGACTGTAATTCCTATCAAGTCGAGAGACAGAAATGGGGGTGAGGTAGAGAGGGAAAGAAACTGAGAGATCACAAGAGGGAATAGGGTAGACGAGAAATTGAGGCTATTCCGACCGCCTCAAAAATCTGTCTGTCTGCGTCTCTTGTTTAGCACACTATTTCTCTCTATCTCACCCATAATTTTTCAAAACACCGCACGAGTGTTTTTATGGTCGAGATATTTAGAGTTGACCCGGCTGACTGAGCATGACACAATGTGATATACTGTAACTCCACATTGTCATCCCGCAAGTCTCCGCTCCTTTTATGTTACTGTTTAGATTATTGTTATGTGTTATTGTTTTGTTTACTTGTTTCATATACATTTTGTATGAATCGATACTATAGTCCATTGTTCTTTACCTATTCACGATCGTTCATCGTTCATTTCACCGATATTGACTGTGAAAGTCATTTGAAATCATACATTTTCACAATTCGTTGTTCACTTTGTTCATTATTCCTCGTTATATTTTCCGCTAATTCTTATCCATTTTAGCTCAACGTCAATATTTCAAGATGTTAAGAGAAAGGACTATTGGTGTTAATTTTATGAGGATATATTCAAAATATATAGTCTTCTATTCAATAAGGTTCGTTCTATCCTTTCACTCTCATATTTCTATCTTTTGCTGAAATGTTTGTTGATACAATATTATATTTTAATATATTATCTACGAAGCTCAACAGTGCATACATACTCCCTCTCCCTCTCTCCCTCCCTCTCCTTCTCTGTCTTCCCCACTTCTCTCTCTTTGTTGTTACTAACAAATAGGTACAGTAGTCGCCAGCTCATCGTATCCTCTGCCCATCAAGACTCGTCTTTTCATTGAACAAAGGTACGGATAAATACGTTGTCGAAGTTTTCTTTTTATTTCATATAATTTCAGGATCGCAATGAATCGTCATCTCTCGTATAAAGATGATCTCCCATTCTACTATGTTTTGTTACTTTTCATTGATATAGCATCCACCGGGATGAAGTCCCATGGTAGATTTACTCAATGTAATGGTACGAAATGTTAGTAGTTGGTGTTAGTATCTCTTATGAATATTAGTCAACTCATTTGGATGAGGTAAGAATATATACATTGCTACTGTTTTAGTTCAATTTCATGTAATTTCAGGATCCTTGTGATGAAGGACTCCTATCCTCGCCCTATCCTATCGATCATAGTTCATTCATTAATCAAAGGTAAGAATTTATGAGTTTCTATTGTTTTAGTTTAATTTGATGTAATTTAAGGATCTTTGACGTGCACTACCTTCGATGCTTCTCGACAATTGAACATTAATGAATGAAGAATTAAAGGTACGGTAATTATTAATCATCATTATTTTCACTCGATTTATTTATTTATAATTATTTAAATTTCTAGATTCGTTCATATGATGTTTCAAGGACGACGATACAAGAATGGGAGAAAAACCAAGAAAGATCATTGGATGGATATTTATTGAAGTATCCAATATTGTTATTGTCTTTATCGATTATTTCATTTAACATTGTTTTATATTAACGAAACTATCCTAGCTATTGTGGAATACCCTCCCCTTTTCCCTTCCTTTTCTCTTTTTCCTTTTCATATTCCCTTGTTTCGCTATCTTTATTTTTCCCATTCGAAACATTTTCAAAACATTGTACACATTTGATTTCTTTCTTTTCAAAAATTTCCCATTTAATTCTTTCATCCACTTAATTTTCATTTCCTCCATTTACTGCATTTTGGTCATCACTTTTTTTCATTATCCCATTATTCCAATACAGTCTCTCATCTATCAGTTTTGTGCCACTTCCCTGTTTGATCTATTTTCGCTATCATCTCGAGTACAAATAAAGGCCTTCCTATCTCAAATATCGATTGACTCAGAGAGGGGGGACATATTTTTAGGGTCGACCTATTTGGTACGGCGGCTGAGTTTATTTGTATATTTTTTCTGTGTATGCGCATCACTACGAGTAAAATGACATTATAAAGCTAACTCTTACTCTTGCGAATTTCAAGAAATTTAATTTTCGATTTTTGCAATTTACACATATCTCACATTCAGTTGCAATTCTCGAGGCTTATGACAAGCTGGCTGGCCAAGGGAATATGACCACCATGTACATAATCGTCAGGGCTACAATATGCACTATGAAATTTCTTGCGCTATCTGTTCAACGAGGATAGAAGAGGAAAAATCCGAAAAACAAACACGAAAAAACATATTCAGAACGATATGAAATTACTGCTCAGCTGTGTTTATAAGAGTGCATGACATGTTATTCACCAATAAAAAGAAATAAAAGAAATAGCTATCAAAATTGAAAAGTTATGAATTTTTCAATTTTTTATTTTATGCGGCATATGTGAGCCGGGTTTGAGCCTAAGGGCATTTTCACTATAACTTTCATCGGTCTCCCCCCGGGATGTGTCTATGATGAAAGTATTGAGGGCCAGATCGAAAGTCCTCGCGAATGTCCGGCAGGGGGTCAAAATGCTCGAGTCTTACCAGCCGGTCTCTTAAAGAAGGAGACCATTGAGTTTGCCACCGCAACGATTAACGATTATTGTTTTTATTGAATGGAAATTAGCGTGAGGGGCAATGGGAAATTGGGAGAGTCAAGTATCAATTCGGATGGGTAATCACTACTTAAAAGTTCTACTTTCAATACGCATAGAAAGCTTCAAACATATCATGAATCAATATCGAGTACGACTTTCGGTTCATGTGATGAATATCTATCATTCAACCCGAACAGTTTTATTACGAAAAAACTCGAGTGTCGCATCTTTAGGGAAATAAGTCAATTAAAATTTTCTTTTATTATTAGAAATAAAAAATACCTTATCGTTAAAATAAGTGGGTCGTTTGCACCGAAAACACGGCTCCTTCATTACAGAGGTCTCTGAAATGGGAATAGACAATTTGAAAAGTTTTAGGATCTATTTCTCTTCCCAATTAATCGGAAGAGGAATAGAAACCGTGAATCGTATTCAGTCAGTAAAAACAACTATGAACCAGTGGAAAGGATTGGAACATGAAATGAAATTATCATGAAATAAAATGAAGAGAGAGAAAAGTACGATCTCGAGCAGTTTAGAAGAACCAAAGTGAAAAGTTGATTCATGACATGGTTCTATATTATACAGTATCATATATATTTGATAATCAAAAAAGGCTTATAAAGGCGTAGAGCTTGGCCCCGGATGCATCGTTACATTAGCCCAACGTGCCTACGCAGTAACCCCCTCCGCCCCGTCTCCGTCGTTACGGCGGAGGTTAAGGCGTAGGCACATACGACAAATGTAACGATACCTGAGGGTTCCCGAGCTGTGGTTTGCTCTCAGAGTTCGCAATCGACTTTTCGAGCAAAACAAGACTTATTTCTTGCGTTAGGCTCTTTCACAGTGTTCTGGTTCAAGCCATTTTGTTTCCATAGCCAGACAAGCGAAAGACGATTGCATTTGAGAGAGTTTCTATGTTGAGCGGTCGTTTTCGCTTTCAAAGTCTATAGAACATTGTGCTTTGTTCCTCGGTGTTTTAGTGTGGAAACCAGGGGAAAGCGCATTAGCATCTAAGTGAATGTGTGTGTCCAACGGATCGTAGCCTACTCTAACGTCTACATCATCGTAATCTACACAAGGAAATGTTTAAGACAACCGGATTCCATTGCCATAAGGCGATTGGCTATTGATTTTTTATCAATGCCACAGATATTGTATCTACTATTGATGCTGAATGGAAATGATGAATGAATACAGCTTGAAACATATATCAATCAGAAGCGTATTTCCTTTACAATTAGTCTATTTCCTACTTTAAAATGAAAATAAACTATTTGAAATATGTGCAATTTGGAGTTAGAAAAAAGTGGAAATTTATTGAAGCATTGATCTAACTTCAGCTAAAGACCACTTCTTCGAAAATTCAAAAACTTCTGATACCCATCAAAATGTCTATGTTTTATTCAATGATTCTGAGGTTTTTCTTCGCGCAATGGAAAAACAGTTGAAAATCAATAAAAGTGGGCGGAGTTTTGTCAAAATTCCTCAGCGCTTCTAACAAACAATGAGCAAAAAGCGAACTCCCCCATCTTCTATCTTTACGTTACTCCTTCATTTCGATATCTCTCTTGGAGTAGTTCCGACACAGTAAAGAGACAAACAGTGTGGGAGTGGGTTGTTCTAAGGGATAGGCAGAGGTAGAGGTAGAGGTAGAGATAGAGGTATAGGTAGAGGTAGAAGAAGAGTTAGAGGTAGAGGCAGAGGTAGAGGCAGAGGTATAGGTATAGGTAGAGGTAGAGGTAGAGGCAGAGGTAGAGGTGGAGATAGAGGCAGAAGTAGAGGTAGAGGTAGAGGTAGAGGTAGAGGTAGAGGTAGAGGTAGAGGTAGAGGTAGAGGTAGAGGTAGAGGTAGAGGTAGAGGTAGAGGTAGAGGTAGAGGTAGAGGTAGAGGTAGAGGTAGAGGTAGAGGTAGAGGTAGAGGTAGAGGTAGAGGTAGAGGTAGAGGTAGAGGTAGAGGCAGAGGTAGAGGTAGAGGTAGAGGTAGAGGCAGAGGTAGAGGTAGAGGTAGAGGCAGAGGCAGAGGTAGAGGTAGAGGTAGAGGTAGAGGTAGAGGCAGAGGTAGAGGTAGAGGTAGAGGTAGAGGTAGAGGTAGAGGTAGAGGTAAAGTTAATCAGACATTGAAACAACCTATCGGATTAAACCAAGAGAGCGCGAGAAGTTTGTTTAATGTATGGGGGGTGACTGGTTTCTTGTGACGCTTTTAGATATTCCATGGTAACTTCGTATTTATTTTTATTTTTATTTTTTAAGAAATGGAATTATGAGTTTATGCGATATCTTAATCTTGAATATTATTTCTTTTGTTCTTTACCGATGTAAGTGGGAGTGACAAGACAAATTCAAGAGGATCATCAAAGGCCTTACTTTTGTAATGCATGATGAATAATTCAATAGAGTGAATGGTTTATATAATGCTTCATCTTAAATCAAAGGGAATGCAAGCAGTGAATTCCACTATACTGGATGAAAATCACATCAATGCTAGCGAACATTTTCCACTACAATCATATGACATAGGGAAAATATCACTTTATCAGGTTCTGCAACACAGATGTAGAAAATATGGAATACAAAAATCAATAAATTATGAGCCAATAAATATAAAAATCAATAAATAATTTGTATTCAAGAAATGGAATGGACTTGGAGATATGAGGACAGAAATGAAAAGAAGAAGGAATGTATGAGATATGGCAGAAAGATCAAAGATCAAAGTTCAAAGATCAAAGATCAAAGATCAAAGATCAAGCTCGATTCAGCGTGTTTTGAGAAAGAATATGGATCGCGCTGGGATAAAGAAGACAAAGAGGAGGTTCGAAATGCTTAGGAACTTTGGTGGAGACAAAATTTTGAAAGAATAGTGTTGAAGAAGTGGAGGGCAAAGCTGAGAGGGGGATTGGACGGGTTAGAAGGTGGTGGGGAGAGGGAGGGCAAGAGGGAGAGGGAGAGGGAGAGGGACAAAATTCTGTTTGCATGTAAGAAAACGCTTGTGAAGTGGCTAGAGAGAGAATCAGGAGAGGATATACGGGGGGATAAGAAAGAAAATGGAAATCGACGTTATATCACTAACCTATTCTACGTTATAACGCTACGACCTTAAGTTCTTGACCTTATGACCTTAAAGCGACACCCCAAGCTAATTTGAAACTCTCCCCTCTGGCCATAATCTCTCGCTTTCTTTGTCTACGAGAGAGTATTGCCAATGCTGAGAGTAAAATTAGCTTGGGGTGTGCCTTTAAGCACTTGAAGATTCCTTACGGACTAAGGGATTTTTCGTAGCTGCAGATAAATCAATCAATATCTATGACACAGTAAAATATGAGCATAATGAATGACTACAACGATACATGAAAGAAGAGAAACTATAATTGTATCTTTCGCATTAAAGTGACGCAAATTTGACACTCTCCACAATACTCTCTCGCTTGCTTTGTCTACGAGAGAGTGTGGACAGAGCGGAAAGTGAGAAAATCTCACCGCTCAAGCATCGTTTTGACACAAAACGTACATACAGTGTGTCCTATGTTGGAAAAAGTTGTGACGAACACCTGCCCGATGATATCGAGATACATAAAAGGAGCGTGAAATATACCTCAATCAGGGATAGGGATCGACGGGCGGAAATGATGAGGGTTAATGGAAATATGTAAAATATCTTTTGAAATCGTAACTATTTGGATCAATAATACACCGTGCTTGTATCCACAATGAAGGAAGCGAAATGAGATCAAAGATCAAAGATCAACGTCGCATATTGATCGGAGTCCTTTCAATCGAGCTATCATAAGTAATCTCATCTTCTATAGTATCACTGTGATCATCATTGCTCATTGGATGAGGCGATGTCAAGGTGAACTGAAATTTATTTTTATTTTTTTTTATTATTTTTTTTAAAATTTTGAATATTATAGTCATACCCCCAGGCTAATTTCACTCTCCGCATTGGCAACGCTCTCTCGCAGACACATAAAGCGAAAGAGTGTGACCAGAGCGCACAGTATTCTGGCGTAAGCCATTTTTCTTTGCAAGCCAGACAGGCGAGATAGCATTAATTTTGAGAGAGTTTCTATGTTGAGCGGTCGTTCTCGCTATCAAAATGCATAGTTTCAAATTAGCTTGGGATGTCACTTTGAATAAAAATTCGATATGGATGGCATAACAACTACCTGGATATCTACGGGAGTCTTAGGTGTAGTGGGTAGTACCACATTGTGCAGAGATGTCATCTGTAAATATTTATTTAATTAATTATATTTAAGCGACCCTTCACTTTTCACTTTTATCATAAATGGATAGAATCCACCCGAATTTCTTCGATTTTTTTAAAATTCTTACTTTTTATTCAACCATCTCCAATGATTGTTTAAAGGTTTAAATAACTTTATTCTTCTAATGAGTTCACACTCGATATTTATATCAATAGAGAATGGGCACTAACAACGAATAACAGTAAGGGGAATTAACGCTAATTTAATATGAATTTTGCCTTCAAAGGATGTTTTAATGCTCAAAATCAGTTGTAAAACAGAAAATAATGCAAATCTGACTCGTAATTCGGCTAGCAGCCTCTGCACATCCTCGAAGACAACGAAGCCGTCTGAATCGGTATCCAGTGCCTGAAAACACACACGAATGTGCTGTATCCCAAGAAAAATGTTAAAGGAGCGCCCCAAGCTAATTTGACTCTCCCCATTGATAATACTTCCTCGTAGACAAAAAAGCGAGAGAGTGCGGCCAGAGCGGACAGTTTCAAATCAGCTTGGGGTGTGCTTTTAGACTCTCTCATTTGGTCACAATCTATCGTGTTCTTGTTTGTGATGCATCGTTACATTTGCCTTACGTGCCTACGCCGTAACCTCCGCCGTAACGACGGAGCGGATGCATGAGAAAGTGTGGATCAAATAGTTATATTCGTTTGGTGTGTGACATTAATTCATTCTTCATTTATAATGCATCGATCAACACATGCTCAAGGGCTCACAAACAGAAATATGAAGATATATTTTGGAGATAAAAAAATGAAAAAAATTAAATAAAATAAAATTTTTAAAAAATTTAAAAAATATTAAATACCTTAAATCGAATGATAGCGAAGTGACGAATGGATCGAGCAGGTAGTGAAGTATTACTGTTGCCATTCTCATCTACTGTAAAAAAAACTTTCATAAAGCGACACCCCCAAGAAAATCTGAAACTCTCCGCTCTGGCCACACTCTCTCGCTTTCTTTGTCTACGAGAGAGTATAGCCAATGCGGAGAGTAAAATTAGCTTGGGGTGTGCCAAAAAGAACTTTCACAACGATGCAGAATTTCTCATTAGTCTTCACATAGTATCTCGAAAGCAATCAATAATCAGTAACAAAATTTGAAATCAAATATTCGATTCGTTTTACGAACCTATTCGCCGTCCCTCTCTCAACATGAAAACTGCCTGAACGTAGTCGACGAAGGCCTTCTGACTGACTCGACCCTGCAGGTGAGATTAATCTTTGATCTTTGATCTGTGATCTTTGATCGATACATCAATATCATATTTATGTGTCTATGTTCTTATATTTAGCGAAATCCTACTGTCTCTACGTCCTTTTACTATCTTCGAAGCATTACGCTTTGAAATTATTAGATTAAATTGTACTTGTTCATCGGGTTCGAGTAGTGCAAATACGAACGTAGACAAGGAGTGGTCATCGTATTCGAGTGTATGCAGAAATCGTAGAAGTGTCTGTAATCATATCAATATTACAGTATTTATTTACGTCGATATTACACTATCTTCGTCGCTCTTCCTTTTTAATCAATATCTATTATCCCCAGAATATCGATATTTTCTCCTGTCCAAGAAACGATAAATTATTATTATTATTAATTATGAACTTTGTAGTCGGGTCTAGATGTGTCTTGAATTACGGCGGAATGGTACATGAAGAGACAGCTTATGTGATGTTTAAAAGTTGTGGAAAAGAAAGAAAAAGCATGCGAAAAAGTATGCAGAACGAGGCGGGCTTTCTCTGTTTTTTTCTTTTCTTTTCGTGATTTTCGATCATCAAATGATATGTTAACTGCTCAATTAATAATACCACAAAACAGTGAATCTCGCCTTTACTATATCGATTCACCAATATCTAACTTCATGAGTACATTTGCATGTTTAACTATGATAATGTAATAATGTGACTTAATTATAAGCGAAATATGTAATAGTTAAACATGCAAATGTACTCATAAAATTAGATATTAATGTATCAAAAGTAGTTATTAGTAGGGGCGATTGTTACAGTTCTTTTCGCTTCTTCTTATATCACTATCACTGATTTTCTTCAATTCTGTCATTAAATTGAGAGATGCAATAAACATTTATCATTATCTATTTCTAATTTAATAATACCTCAAAGCTGATAAAAGGCGGTGGTCCTTGATTGGACTTGGATAGATAGAAGAAGAGTCTGTCAGTATAGACAAAACCCACAGAACGTGGGAACAGTATCAACATTAGCTTTCGCCATTCTTTCTGCGATAGACGACCATTGGGCGCACGCTGGAATAATAATAATAATAATAATAATAATAATAATAATAATAATAATAATAATAATAATAATAATAATAATAATAATAATAATAATAAAAATATTTTTGCAATTTCGAATTCTAAAAATTTCTTTATTAAATGAAAACAATAACCTGTTTGAAATTTCGGTACATAAACATGATGAAACGTTTCGTGAAATTCGTTTCTTCTGAAAAAAAAGAAGAATTTAAAAATTGCGGTTACAACAATACTAAATCACTATAATTTCGGATCTTTCATGTCTGAACGACGCTTTCATATGTTTAATTATTCTATTTTATTTTATTTATCGTATATCATAAAGATGTTTCAGTAACTGCGATACGAGTGAAATAATTTAATTAATAAAAAATAATTAAAAAAATGACGAGGATAAATGAAATGAGAGACAATGGGAATATCTAATAGAAAAGAAAAAACAATAGAAAAGTACTTTATGCGCATTACCTCTCTCAATGGTCTCTTCATCGCGCACACTATTTCTCTGTTCTCTCACAACCAGAGAGCGTAGACTATTGAAGAGACCGTTGACTAAGGTTTCAGCCCCTTTAACACATACCAATCAATACAGACATCGGAGGAGGCATCTTCGAACATTCTGGAGCATCCTCCAAATCTTCATCGTCATCTGAAATTTACTTAGATACTTTTATCTTGTTTTGACTAGAATATGAAATACTTTCGATGAAATGCATTGTAATATCTCTTTTTTTTGTTTTTTTAATGATAGGTGATTTTTGTTACTCCAATAGCGAAAAGTAAAATGATTAGGGTAATCTTATCTTTGGTTAATTATCGGGAATATCGTAATAGCTCTAACAATCATGTATCACAAGCCCGACGAACCCCCAGAGTTCAAAGGGAGTGTATTCCACCCAAGGAAGCGAGCAAGGTGCAATTTATCTTGCACAACTACTTACAATAAATACGTAATTCGACAATGATGTCATTGGAAAGACCAAAAGAGACCAAGTAAGTGCCTAGTTGAGCTCTTAACAACAGTTGTCTTTAACCTTAGCCTTAACCTAAATACTTTGTGGAGGTCTTTTGGCCTTAATTACATAAGTATATATATATTTTATCAACGTGCGTATGCACGAAACGAGACACATAAAAGTGACTAGTGAAAATTCATGAAATTTCTAATTCATGAAATTTCGCAAATTCATGAAATTTCTAAAGTACTTAAGACATTAACTTAGTAACTATATAAGTACTTAACTCCCTAACTCCCTAACTCCCTAACTCCCTAACTCCCTAACTCCCTAACTCCCTAACTCCCTAACTCCCTAACTCACCTTCATCATCCGACCATCTCATCCATGTCTGGCACTTCTTCAAAGCTCTCCATAAGAATGACGATGTCTTGGTCGACGAAACAAGAGTAGACTCACTGCCGACTCCTCGCAACGATTCCTCCAAACCCGCAGTCGTGTCCCTGAACCGAAGTCCCATTTCGGTACCCGACCGGCAACCGATAACGGTACCCGAGGTTCGGATAACCGGCAGATGGTTTATGCACGGGGTACTCAAGGGGTGACTATTACTTTTAGGGAATTAGCAAACGCAGTAGGAATCTGGGCGGAGCCTACAAAGAGTGCGCAAAGTCGCGCATTCGTTAGTCTAGAAGAAAGTATAGAGAGTTGGATGATAATATGGGTAGGGGTAACTATGGAAATATTGCCTTAAAGCGACATCCCAAGCTAATTTCAAACTCTCCGCTCTGACTACACTCTCTCGCTTTCTTTGTCTACGAGAGAGTATTGCCAATGCGGAGGGTAAAATTAGCTTGGGGTGTAAAAAAAAGGGAAGTCTCATAGGTTTGATAAGTAATGACGGAGAGAAACAACATTTTTTACCATTAAATTTATAGAATTAATAGATGTACAAGAATAAGTATGCATGAACTTTAATTTTTTTAAATAACCAAGTTAGCTAATGATGTGCACAATGGTGTTTCGGCCGCTACGTCTAAATCACCAAACTACTGTGTTAAAAGGGAAAGCTTTGTGCACTTAATCTGCAAGATATTCAAGTAATTTCAGCTACGTCGCGTTCTTTTCACTCTAATCGTTTTCCCGGTTAGCTTTCGTATTTCCGTATAATCTACATATTTCAAACAATGAGCAAGAAGTGTTCAATTGCATCTCTATGTATATTAGTGATGTGAAGAAGGGTTCTTACGGCTCAATAAAATATCCAATAAAGGGGGGATTATAGAGAGACTCTCACACTAAATTAATGTGAGAGATTATATTAGATGATTTCGTCCAACAACATATAAATAATTCAGTTTTTCGAGAAAAAAATAGGGATCTGCTACCGTATGCAGCTAAATCAAGTATCGTATACCTTGAAATCGATTACCATACCTCGACATACTGTACTGTAGGCGACGTTTGTAGACGGATGATCGATATGAGGGATAACGAAAGGACGATGCGGTACCGTCCGTGTTGATGTAGTGCGACATGTCTGAGTCGTGATTTTTTCGCTAAGAAACATCGCAAATTTGTTCCGCTCGGGTCATTTTTTGAACGGTTGGAGCGATTACAATGTAGAGAATTTTAAAAAAGCTCGCGAAATCTCAAAAATTGCTAGATAAATTTTAATATTGGAAACGAAATGGAGTGATTGAGATATTTACGACGCTGCACGATTTCGAATGGATCCAAAGCAAATCAAATCATTTCAATCCTTTATTTAAAAAAAAGAGATTACGGGATGGTGGGGGTTACCGCTGAAAACAGAAAGGAGAAGATCTCCCCTCAAAAATTGTACGAATGCTCATAGGATATGACTAGTAAGAGATAAATTATGGGCAGGTATAAAATTAGAGGCTCCGCAAACAATTATGCTACCAATAGGGTAAGTGGTAATGAAATATGTGAATTTCGTATCGGATGTAGTGGAGTGTCACGCGACACTGGTATTTTGTAGCGTGTCCGTGATATGAATTGCATTATTTTTTGAATGGGTTGATAAGAGACTGAAAAAATAGATAGTAGTCGAATTCCAGGTGCACTTCCTCGAAAGTGCTTTTTAGCAACAAAAATACTTTAATTTCATTATAAATGCGCCTTTATTTCTTCCAAAAACGGTAAATAATGACATCATCCTGCTACAAAACACGGACTTATTATCGTGTATTGAGTCAATCATTGCCTACTGCCTACTGCAGTGTTATAACTTGTTATTCGTTTCACTCATAATCCGTCATAACTTCAGTTATGCTCCATGGGTATCGGCTTTATGCAACTTGTCAGGCAGTGTTCTTGCACGAAAATGCGGAAGCTTTTCAGAAGTTCAGACGGAAAATGCTAAGAAAATGCTCGTTTTCGACGATTTTAAGCAAGTTTTAGTGGATATTTTAATATCAAAATTTACGGGTCGTAAACAGATTTTATTGATAATAAGTGAGAATTGAGATATGGATTCACAAAGTTTATTGTTTGTTGGCTTAATGAGCTCAAAAATTCGGGAAAGTTGGGTTGATCGATAGAATACTTCTGCGTTTTACCAACCATTAGCAGGCAATTACACAAATATATGCTATACGGACAGTAATTGTTACATTGAGTGATAGAAACAACAAAATCGTCAAAACTATCAAGAAGACTTCAGTTTTAATCCCTTTTTCCAAATTGATTTCGATAACAGTGTCATTATCTACGCTGACAGGATCGCACAGAAGCTAGACGTTACCCCTCGCGAACTCAAGAAAAAAACCGAAAAGAGGATAGAAATATTAATGAAAAGTGTTGAGGAAAGATTTGCGCGTTTTGTCAATTTCGCATTAAAAACAAGGCGACCATGGAAACGATGGGAAACAGCTCACATATATTATTATATGCAATAACAACAGGATGAAGTAGACGTGTAATTATGATATCGTGGAATTTCTTTCACTTGATATATTCCAAATAACAAGGATCAAATTAAAACCAGTCTAGCCTAGACATCCTCCTTTAAAGGGACAGCCCAATCTAATTTGAAACTCTCCGCTCTGACCACAATTACTCGCTTTATTTGCCTGCGAGAGAGATTTGCTATGCGGAGAATAAAATAAAATTGGGGTATGCCTTTAAATGGACGACTTCGGTTCGAGATCATAAATCGCGCACGTTTTATTATTTCCTTTATGAAAGCGAACTAAGTGAATAAATAGAAGGAAGAGTCGATACGAAAAATGGAAAAAAGGGAAAAGGAAAAAAAATGGAAAAGGGGAAAAGTGGGAAAAGGTAAATTGAAAACGGGAAAAAAAGGAAAAAAAGGAAAAAGAGGAAAAAGGAAGGCCTGAAACAGGAAGAAGTGTTGTCCAGTGAGGGAAAAGTGAACGTTGGAGATTCTCATAAAACATTCGAGACGCCTCAAGGAATCATGAATAGTCAATGAGGTCAGTCGTGGGGCTAAACAATCTTAGATGTTGGACACACGGAAGATGGAAGATCAAAGATCAAAGATCAAAGATCAAAGAGAAGATCAAAAAGTACCTCCCCTGACCAAGTCTTTTAGAAAAAGAGAATTAGATTCAGGCATAATTAATAATGCTGTGAGCGAGTAGGATCTAATTCATTCAAATTATTTTCCGAATCTTTCAAATTATTGGAAATTAGAGAATATTTTCAAGTTGAAAATACTCTGTTTTCCACAGAGTTTAAGTTTGTAAAAATTTTTAAAAGTGAAAATGAGGACCTTAAAAGATATTCCTTTAGTGGATACGTGCAGGCAAATACGTATTCTACTACGTGAATGAGAAGGATCTAATTGCAGACCCAAACGATACCTTATCTGGAGAGATAGATGGTGAGGAGGAAGTGTAGGAGAAGGAGAGGTAGAGAAAGGGAGAGGGAGAAGGAGAAGGAGAGGGAGGGAAAGAGAGGGAGAGAAGGAGAGGTAGAGGGAGAGAGAAGGAGAGGGAGAGGGAGAGAGAGAAAGGGAGAGGGAGAAAGAGAAGGAGAGGGAGAGGGAGAGAGATGGAGAAGGAGAGGGAGAGAAAGGGAGAGGGAGAGAGAGGTAGAGGGAGAGAAAGGGAGAGGGAGAGAGAAAGGGAGAGGTAGAGGTAGAGTTGAAGCACAACGAGAGGAAGAAGAGGTAGAGGCAAAAATAGAAGGCGAGGAATTGGAGAATCGGAAACATTCATTAACTTATTTTAGAAAACACCCCGCGTTACTTTGAACCCTTGGTTATTTCTGGTCAAAACCAGCAAAAACTACAAATAACACAATAATAATGATAATTATATTATTATTTACCGTGTTTTCTTGTAAAACACATAAAATTATGTTTATTATTATTATTATTATTATTATTATTATTATTATTATTATTATTATTATTATTATTATTATTATTATTATTATTATTATTATTATTATTATTATTATTATTATTATTATTATTACTACAAACACAGTGTTTTCATGCACGAATGAGTCCTCATTAGGGTCTGTTTACATATTTAGTCATCGTCTGTCTAATATATACAGAAGATGGACAGAACCCAGATGAGACAGGAGCATGATGAAGAGAAAACAGCATGAATTTGTATCTCGTGATAGAATATTATTCATACGATTCCAGGGATATCGGTTGATACAAGAAAATAGTGAGAGATATTATGGAAGACCATTTAAAGCCACACCCCAAGCTAATTTTACTCTCCGCATTGGCTCTCTCGTACCCAAATAAAGCGAGAGAGTGTGGCCAGAGCGGAGAGTTGCAAATTAGCTTGGGGTGTCGCTTTATGCATGAGTAATATGAATACTGCAAGCTAAATTCGTTATGATACCTAACAAGTATTTCATGAAATGCATCACAAAATCAATTGTTCACGATCAGGGATGGGCACAAAATGAAAATTTTACGGATCCGTAAAAGCGTAAAATTTACGGTTTCGAAATTCGTAAAATCCCATCCCTCTTCACTATATCTAAGTTATCCTTGTAACATATAAATTTGTTATTATTATTATTGCTAATCTGAAATGCTTTACACTGGTCAGTCATACCTGTGGCGTTCGTTTGAAATCAATAACAACACATTTAAATTACAAGAATAGCTTAGAAATAGTGAACAATGATATCGTGGTGAATTACATAAAATATGATGAAATTATTCTATCTATATCGACAATATCCTATGATCTATGTGATTGTTGCATCTCTAACGTGTCGATCATGAGAACCCCTCTGATTGATGTTGCCCCCACTCTCCCGCATTCTCTAGTCAACACTTTTTGATCTTTAATCATGTGAAAATAAGTGTAAAAGATATCCTACACTCACAGTGTGTCTTGATCATCTTTCTACAATATCTATCGTCGATTAAATTGAATTAATAATATTGATAGACGTACAAGAATAAGCATGCATGCACCTTAAAGGTAATTTTTTTATAAATAAATAAGTTAGCTAATAATGTGCCCTATGATGTTTCGCGTAATATTTCCAAAAGAATTGTGCTTCAGACGAAATCCTGCGAATCCCCTGTCAGCTCTGGAATGTAGTAGTAAATATTCGTTGTAAATATAGATGTACAAGGATTTAGTCGGAGTCACATACAAATCCTCTCCATTCCTCTTATTCGGATCTCACTCTAATGAAGGCTATACGGGGAGTATCCAGACGACGAGAGATCAACGATAATAAGAGAGTGCCAGAGAAACAGAGACCAGGCGAGAGATTATGGGGAAGTGAGAGAGACACGAGAAGGGAAGGGCAGAGAAAGGCGAGAGAGCACGTAGAAGTGAGAGAGTGCAGGCAAACAATTAATGAGTGAGTGTGGATAAATTAAAAGTGCGCTAAATAGTAAGGGATCAAATTCGAGGTAGTACGAGGGATAATTAGAATAATTATAATGATAAGTTTCATGTTTATTAGAAGATCCAACGTGGGGCCCTACTACTAATCAACTATACTACTAGATAAAGCCCGCTACGCTACTGGCAATCAATTATGAGATCCTAATTGAGACTGAAAACAATGATATTTGCTCTAAAATTTGGAGACCGTTCTTTCTCACCATTCATCCATTCAGAGAATTCCTTTATTCTCCATAATGTATTCAGAAATGATGTGGCCCTTGTGTTATGCGGTCTCCAGAGACCAAAGAAGAGTGAGGGCAAGGATGCCTTCTATCATACCTTTTTCATTGATTTTTAACCGAAATAATTGAGGTAATTGTGGGGGCATTCAACTGTAGGCACTTTCATAATCCAATTGACTTCTCGAGAGTTCAAAGGCTACATCCTCCCTTCATAGTTGACCGCCCACAAGCCCCTAACCTATTCATTCTTGAAACTTCTTCGCGCTTTACTATAATAATAGCCATAATTCGATAATCTATCAGGATACTGTAGGTGAATCGGGTCATACGACGGGTTAGATGATAGTCTTTATGAATCAAATATGCGAAAAACGGAATGTAAGTGTGTGTGAAAATGATACAACGAACGAGCAAGACACCAGAATACAAGAGTAATTATTTTAATGATAAAATTATTTTGCAAAATAAATATATTTGATCCTCATGCGTACAAGCCTACCTATTATACAATAATACACCTCTAATAAGTTAGTATGTATATATTACAATAATACAAAATCAAACGACGGATACGGTAGTTCAATCGGGACAGATATTGGAGCAAGTTGGGAAAGTGAATTAGAGGGCGGGACTTTGATTGAGAGCGGAATAAATAGAAAATATCGGTGCACTCATTTGTTATGGGGGAAGTGTTTCAAAAAAATGAAAAAATGATCAAAATATGAATAATAATCGACCCTAGATCTTCGAAAAGGCAAAAAAAGAGACAAAACGCACGTACGCAGTATAAACAATCAGCTCGTAGACATGCTTACACACAAGAGATTAGTCAACATTTGCGAAAATATTTTAAAAAATCAAAATGAAATCGATTATCACAGGAGTTCTACATGCAAAAGAGGGGGCGCAAAATGCAATAATAAAAATATTAATAATAATAATGGTAAAATGTGGGCGGGGCTTGTTAGGTAAGGAGAGGGGATAAAGAGAGAGGGCTTGCGAGCAAGAAACTACCACTACAATTCGTCGATTATCTTTAGCACACACATTTGAAAAGACGAAGAGACTAAAGAATATAAGGAATAAGAATAGAATATAATAGAATGAATGAATGGATGTGAAGGGTTGTGGGGAGGAAAGGACAGAGGACCTCTTTCTCTCTCACTTTCTCTCACTATGCCTATTGCAACTATCTCACTCTTACCCCCTACTCTACTCTCTCTCATTTCCACCCGCTCTCTCGTCCTTTCAATTAAGTAGATGAGGCCTATTCACTCGCAGGATGGATGCCGATAGATAGGCCGCCGTTTTCAGAGGCTATGAGAGGAGGCGGGGCTTGGGTGGGGGGGGAGGGTGTGAGAGATAGCGACGACGACGACGAATCATAACAAAAACAATAATAATAATGAGTATTCGCAATCAAATTAGCACCATTATATCCAAAGTGTCTCAATCCGAGCTCGTCTCGGATTGAGAAGAAGAAGCCCACACATACTGGGACCGAGCTTCAGACATCGAGACGAGATAGCACGCTGGAGTGAGAGAGCAACAGACAGTCAGAGAGAGTGAGAGAGTGAAAGTGAGTGAGAGAGAGAGAAAGAGAGTAAGAGAGCGAGAGTGAGAGAGTGCACGGTAGACTGTTAGGGCAGAGGGAAGATCTGCAGAGGAAGAAGCCGCATTCGCTAATTACTACTAGAGGCTAGAGAGGAGATAGGGATTGGGATACGTCTCTCCTCGCTCTTCCATTCACTGCTCGGATTAGTAACACATCCACCACACCCAATCATACGACCAAATAGTACAAGAACAGCGGCAAAAGTGGGCGGAGCCTACAGGGCAAAAGTGGGCGGAGCCTATAGGACAAAAATGGGCGGAGCCTATGATGGACGAGTCTTTTTCAATCCATCTGTTTACTGTGCGGCTGAATGTCGCACGAGCAGTTGTCGTAGATCACCGACCACCGCATCAGCCACCGTCTGCTCCTCGGCCTTCACGCACAGGGAGATGATGGAGTCCTGCAATATTGATCAATCAATCAATCAATCAATCAATCAATAATAATAATAATAATAATAATAATAATAATAATAATAATAATAATAATAATAATAATAATAATAATATGATGATGATGATGATGATGATGAATTATAGAGAAAGGAACCCAGCCTTTGAATAACGCCGCCCAGCGCTATTTCGATGGATGAGTATGAAAGACTTAGTTAGCGAAATCAACTGCTGATTTTGGGTTATACTCCTCTTATTTCCAACAAAACCATGGTTCAGTAACGCTTTTGTAGAATACCAACATCGTATATACTTTATAATCGAATTCGTTCCTCTTATATGTAACAGAGGTACGCTTCAGCAAATATCTGGTATGCTTCGTTACATTTGCCTTACGTTCCTACGCCGTAACCTCCGCCACAACGACGGAGATGCAGCGGAGGGGGTTATGGCGTGGGCACGTAAGGCAAATGTAATGAATGATCTGTCCAACTACTTCCATGCATGCCGTACCGTAAGCAGATCCACACCATAGCTACCGTACCCCCCCCCGTCCCCCGTCCACTCACATTCTTCTTCACAAGTAGACACAGCGACTGTCCGTAGACGGTGGACGCGTAGAGAGATGCGGCCGACGATTCCTCCTCGATTACTGTAAGCACACCATAATTATACGGTACGGGCACACCATACTCATACGCATCAATTCTCATCTACTACTTAATAGTATTAATAAAAAAATTCGGACATTGAGTTTGCTAAACTCGAGTATGGGTATATCTACCGCATAGGTCGAAAAGTATGTTACAAAGTACCAAGCCTGACCGCATTTTGAGCCGAAATTTCCCCAAAAATCGAAAAACCTGACCGCATTTTGAGCTAAAATATCACAATAATCGAAAAACCTGACCGCATTTTGAGCAAAATTTGCCAAAAATCGAAAAACCTGACCACATTTTGAAAACCGATAACCTACCTATTCGACCTATGATCTACCGTAGTCTAGTTACAAAAGGTATCCCAATTACCGTACCACTACCGTATGTCATACCTCCAAACTTGGTGGCGGCAAGGATGAGGGCGAGGGCGGATTTGAATGTCAATGGGCTCGTGACAGATTCAGGAGACGACGCGTCCACTCGTCCGGATGATGAGAGCAACAGAGAGTACGCATCACTCAATAAGGTTTATTGTTATTATTATCATTATTATTATTATTACTTATTATTACTTCTTCATTATTTCAATGAATAATTCGAATATTACACCGCCCGCTAACGAATGTCAAACTTAATTACCCAGTGATATCGTGTTTCATAGGCTATTCATAAATCTGATACTCACGCGGAGAGACTGGCAGCCTGGAGGAAGGAGAAGGTGGTGACGGGCAGGAGCACCTTGAGCTGTTCCTCACGGACCGAACCATCGGAAGGATCCTGATATTATGATTAATATTTTTATCATTATTATTACTATTATATGCTTGTAATATCTTATCATATGTGATATTAGATTACTCATTACAATTATACCGTATTCTTGCACCATTATCATCAATGAGCTAACGGCACATCTTCTATTAAATTTCATATCGCATTTTACTCTTTAGAAATATACTGAAACTGGAAACATGCGGGTCGCAAGTCAAGAGTGAGCAAAGCATTTCTTCCCATCTTCGGAAACAAAAAGATCCAAAAATAAACGATTACCTCAACCATAAATGCTAGTGTGCCACGGAGTCGATACGAGTCCACCTGAGAAAATAAAACATCACTTTTAAGTTTAAAATTTTAAAAAAATAGCCCAAATTGCAAAAGAAAAGCATATTTATTGATCGACGTATACTTCAACTACAGTATAGCCAATGCTCAATCGATCGATAATCGATCGATAACTACAGTATACCTCTGGTTGTCCTTCAAAGACCACGACGACCTCTGCAGAAGAACCGCCTGCGCCGACGTTACGGACGATCAACTGAACAAAGCCAAAATAGTCAATCGATGTTCTAAAATCGATAATCAAAAAATGGATAACACACTTAGTGGGCACAAACGGGTTTACGTTAAGCACATGAAAAAAAGGTATTATTCATCATTCACTAATTACGTCCTTGGTAAATCCCCCCCCCCCCCACCCCCAGTCTGGAGAGCCAATATTATATCATATAATGTTCTTTATCCCTTTAAATTATCACATCTCTCGTTGCGTCTCGGGTGTAGATATATAAATTCATTAATTAGGGGGGGGGCTATTGTGGTTTGCCACGGAAGCGCATAAAATAGTCCAGATTGCGAGATTGTTTATACAGAGCGCAAAGAACACGATATAAAAAAAGAGATTCGGCCTACGGATCGCATGACTCGAATTTTAAATGACAAAAACAGAACGGATAAAGACACGACACATGACCATCCCGTTTGATGACCGGGATCGAATTGAATATGTCTACGACCAAACGTTCGTATATTTTTCTACCGTACTCATATCTTATTCTACATCTACCGTACCCCTCTCATATCGTATTCTCCATCTACCGTACCCCTCTCATATCGTATTCTCCACTTACCGTACTCTCGGTGGACACCCGCATACTCGGCCCGTCGCACATGGACAGCTCGGCTCGGCGGATCTGCGCGGCTCCTGAACGATTAAAGCATAATTTTTTTTATATTTAGAAATAACAAGGATTACCGATATTCCGCAATCGCAGTGTGCATGCGAGGGATGGTGTGCACTCAGACGATACGAGCTCCTGAAACGTGATTGTTAACTTAAGTCATAGGGACTTAAGACCGTGATTTAGTGAGCTAACTCAAGTCATAGGGACTTTAAGACCATAACTAGCTTTTCTCTAGCTATCTGATAACTATCAGATCGATCGACTTACGAGTGACACGTTTTGATTGCACGCGAGGATGCGCTCTCGCTGTTCCGTCATCGGCGACACCGACGGACCACTGTCGAAGGGAGCATTGGAGGGAGTGCACACACCCGAGGTCTCCTGAATGGAGGGACTTAGTAATTAAACAACGCCGCCCAGCGCTATTTCAATGGATGAGTATGAAAGACTTCATTAGTGAAATGAACTGCTGATTTTGGGTTGCACTCCTCTCATTTACCACTAATAATAAATCATGCTTCAGTAACGTTCTTGGAGCTCTCTTAAAATCGTAAGCACTTAACACTTAAGGACTTAGGACTTAGGCCAAGTACACACTTAAGGTTAGCACTTAACCAGTAAGGTCAGTACTTAATCATGAATACGGGACTAAATGAGAAGCAGTACACTAATCATAGTCAATAACTTTGGAATGCAAATAATATTGAATGTTCTTGTTTTAGGGCAGAATTATAAAAAAAGTGGAACAAGAATTCAACGGATAAGTGAATAAATAGGCTTGTATGCACATTAAAGTTAAAATAGTAAGATGTGAACATCATTATACTAATAATTGTAGATGTAGGATGCGGTCTTGGATACATTATCACTTGACAAAGGAGCATACCAATCTCGTAATGTTATGTAATTTTTTATGTTGGCGGGTCATAGCTAGGTCATAAGTCAGCCACACCCCCCAAACTCCCATACCACAGCCAGAGGTGTTCGGGAAAGAATATTTTCGGTACAATACCAGTATCGGTATCGGGTACCGGTATCGGATACCAACCTCATATTCATTAGACATTCTCTTCTTATCGCCCTTCTTCGCCTTCACTCCCAATGACATTGTCTCCCTCTCCTTCTCCATCTTCTTCTTCTTCGTTTTCTTTTCCTTTATCGGCTCCTTCACTTCCACCGCCTCAACAACAACATCTTATTATTATTATTATTATTATCGATTTTTTAAAATAAATTAATCACATTGAATAACCACATAGTCTCTAGAAAGAAGTGCTTTACAATCAGCAAGTATCCTAAAATACGCCTTTTTGAACAAATCGATCTACTTCAATGATACAGTTTGATCAGTACATGTATACTGTCTCAAGAAAGGCAATCAATTGATAAATGGAAAAAATCAATAATAGAGAGAAATTGATCAATCGATAAACGGTCATCTACCGTACCGGCTTCGTCTCGGAGAGCCATCCGTCAATGTCGAGAAGGTTGGCCTGGGGCACTGCTCCGCCGTTGTGATCCTGCACACAAAGAATATGCAAATTTGCAAATGATTCGATATCAAAAATCCACCAAATCAATCAATACTCCTCTACCTACCGTAGTAGTGCTGTGCTCCTTCTTGCTGCTCTTCTTCTTCGTACTCTTCTTCTCAGTCGACGATGAGGTACTCCTGAACAAAAATCAATAATCGAGAGAAATCGATAATCAACAATTCCATAGTGATATTTGACCGTAATAATAATAATAATAATAATAATAATAATAATAATAATAATAATAATTTATTCTGATTGCATTATAATCAAACATTTTAATATCCTCACAGTATGAGGATTGGCCCACTATATTCGGCTAATTTTCAGGGTCGGCGCACTATATAAAGCTCATTATGTGAAAGATTACAATTTAAGAGAGATGGTCGTTAAGACTTGATCACCCCCGGACACGTGCGCTAGCAATGGGAACTGGGGGTCCATACTTGGGTGTTAGGAGTGTCTCAGGCCCTTATTACACAAAAAATCAGAAATTTCCAGTTTGTGCCCTCAGGCTATTAGAAAAATTTATTTATTTTAAAAAAGTTTAAAAATCATAATTTTTCAAATTGTTGAGATGAAGTCTAAATAGCATGTGCGATGCGTCTAGGGTGCACAGAGCTTGCTAATTCACTATTATCATCGAATGCGCGTTGATTCCTAAACCACTTTTTTGAATCAAAATTTTGGTTTTTTCGGACAAATTATCGCTTGTTGTAGATTGCTGCAAAGATTTCCGACCAGGTATTGTAGCCTAAGCAATTCTGCATTGATTTCACTTAAAACCGGGTTCTTCCCGTTAGACCATCTTGCCGAAATTTTCGCTCGAATTTTCGTCATCGATGGTTTTCCCGAACAAATGTATTTTCCAAACTTATTTTCCAAGTGATTGGTACGGAGTTGTGCTCTACACAAAGTTTCGAGGTGAGACCAGTAAAATGACACAAGAAGCCCATCACTTGGATCAATTTGAAAATTTCGATTTTCAGGACCCGGGGGTCATCCGAAAATTTCAAAATTTCTCAAGTTTGAAATGTTTTCATTTATGTGGCTTATTGTGAAGTACTAATGATGTGATTAATATTCAGCCAATGCTCAATGGCTCATCTCTCCTTTCAACAATTTTTCGAAAATTTTCGTTCTGAATGCGTGTGAAAAATCAGAATTGTGTTTGAATCAGCTTCCAACTTGATTTCTGTAACATTCTGTCATAGTACTTTGCAATGCACATAATCAATATGAAAATCGTTAATTTTCGAAAATTCATATTTTTTGCCATGACCCCCGGGTCATGGAAATCGATTTTTCAAAAGTGAGCCGAATGCAGGGATTTCAGTTCTACTATGTTTACTCGTCATGAAACTTCACATTGTCATTGTCATTTGCTCATTGTCGCAGCATTCGAGTCGACAAACTGCAATATTTCAGAAATTTACCGTGAAAGTAGGCACTCAAATTGAATTTTATAAATTTTCGAAAATAAACGAATTTCATATTGATTATGCACATTGCAAAGTACTATGCCAGAATGTTATAGAAATCAAGTTGGATACTGATTCAAACACAATTCTGATTTTTCGCACGCCATCAGAATAAAAATTTTCGAAAAAATGGTTGAAAGGAGAGATCAGCCATTGAGCATTGGCTGAATATTATTCACATCATTAGTACTTCACAATAAGCCACATAAATGAAAACATTTCAAACTTGAGAAATTTTGAAATTTTCGGATGACCCCCGGGTCCTGAAAATCGAATTTTTCAAATTGATCCAAGTGATGGGCTTCTTGTGTCATTTTACTGGTCTCACCTCGAAACTTTGTGTAGAGCACAACTCCGCACCAATCGTTTGGAAAATACGTTTGGAAAATACATTTGTTCGGGAAAACCATCGATGACAGAAATTCGAGCGAAAATTTCGGCAAGATGGTCTAACGGGAAGAACCCGGTTTTAAGTGAAATCAATGCAGAATTGCTTAGGCTACAATACCTGGTCGGAAATCTTTGCAGCAATCTACAACAAGCGATAATTTGTCCGAAAAAACCAAAATTTTGAGTCAAAAAAGTGGTTTAGGAATCAACGCACATTCGATGCTAATAGTGAATTAGCAAGCTCTGTGCACCCTAGACACATCGCAAATGATATTTAGATTTCATCTCTACAATTTGAAAAAATTATGATTTTTTAACGTTTTTTTTAAAATTATTTTTTTAATAGCCTGAGGGCACAAACAGGAAATTTCTGCTGTTTTGTGTAATAAGGGCCTGAGACACTCCTAACACCCAAGTATGGACCCCCAGTTCCCATTGCTAGCGCACGTGTCCGGGGGTGGTCGAATATGATCGAGTCTTACGGAACATGCCTCTTAAGCGATAAATAGCGATTTTTCTAAAGCGATCCACCATATAAAACAGTTCGGTGAGGGCGCCGAAAATATATTATTATAATACAATAAGTGGAACAGAGCCTTACTTTTTCGTAGTTTTCTTCTTCTTCTCGAGAGTTCGCGCGGCCTTCGGTACTATGGCGCCAAGATGGCCGCCATAGTCGGCGCCTGGCCCGCCAGTGGCGGATGAGAGATGGTAGGCATTAGCGGAGGGTGACACACGAGACTGATATCTGGAAGAACCGCGATAATAATAATAATAATAATAATAATAATAATAATAATAATAATAATAATAATAATAATAATAATAATAATAATTTATTCTGCCTACATGCCATATGTAGAGCGGGTCAGGTCTTTGCCCTCTGGCTTAACTATGAATATGGCACATGTTCGAGAGGCGAGGAAATCAACAAATCAATAATTTGGAATACCTGGGCGGGGCGAGAATGACGTCATCGAGATTGATGTCGAGCGCCTTGAACTCGTCATTCACGCCATTCTGCAATCAGGATTGCCATCACATATATAATGATAATATAGTGTTGTTTTTTAACCCATGTCCACAATACCATTACATCTAATAGCCATCGGCTCGGATAATACTTTCTAGTGACCGGAAATCAACTGGTACATAATAGGTCGAATAGCTACGTTACAGATTTGCAAAAATGCACTCGTGTTTTCACACAAACAATCACAAAATTCCGTCAGGCTTCATAGTCTGCGACGTACTTTTCGACCTCAGAAGGGGTAATCCGACTGACTACACAAAATTAATCAATCAATGCCTACGATGTTCCGTCAAATCAATCAATAAATGGCATGTTCAGTCAAATCGATCAATAACTACCGTACCCTCAAATCAATCAATAACTACCGTACCGTCTCTGGCTCCTCTCCATCGGTGCTCTTCGCATCCTCAGGCATCTCTCCCGTATCTCGATTCACTCGATGCACCACTGACGCCTCCTCCTCACTCGAAGATGATACGGTAGCACGACGCTTTGTCTTACTGTAATCGAGAGATATCATGGTACTGTAGATATAAGCATACGTGGGCGGGCATTACCGCTGGAAAAGAAAATCGGGGGTCGGACGCAAAAATCGGGAGGTCGGAAGCAACAAAAGGAGCATTTATACGTCATTTTGAGTGATTTTTTTGGAAAATCGGGGGGGTCGGGTGCCAAAAATCGGGGGTGTATTGCAGCTAGCGGCAGTGGTGCTCATATATAAGGATGAAGTGACAGACATATTATAGAAGTAGCAGTGAATGATGAAATACTGACTGATCTTGTCTATTAACCCAAAGTCCACTTCAGCACAAATTTTTTCAGACATCAATGACATTAAAGAAAAGCATACGAGCTGATATTACTCTCTCCGCTATGGCGACGTTCTCTCGTAGACAAAGAAAGATAGAGAGCATTGCCATAGATGCTCAAAGTTGCGTGCATGAGTATGAAAATCAAGAACCCGATATGAGACACTTCAATTAATCAATAAATCAATAATCCGCCATACCGTCCTCCCTTGGTCGTCTTTCCCTCCTTCTTCTTCTCCTTCTTTGCATGCTTCCACGAGAGCGTCGAGTCTTGCTGCTCCATGTATCGAGACAGACCCACCACACCTTAATCACCATAGTTTAATTGTTTATTAATTACTAAATTTTACTGTATTTTAAAGATTTATGAAATTTCTCTTTTTTCAGTTCTTTTCGCAAACTATATCTTTCATTCCGACGAGATAATGTGTGCAACGTCGTTTAAAGGGACATAAAAAGAAAATAAAGTAAATACATAAAGTAGAAAACAGCTTCGGCAATGAGTAAAGAAGTGATAATTAAGCGAACACCAACCGGGGATTTCGAGTGGACTCTGAATCGACTCGGGCTTGCGCGTCAACGCGTCAGCATCCGCGACCGACGCGGCTATCCGCGTCGGACGCTTGGGCTGCGACAGCGACGCAGACGGCGGTGCTGCAAGTGCAACCATTATTATTATTATTATTATTATTATTATTATTATTATTATTATTATTATTATTATTATTATTATTATTATTATCATTATTATTATTATCAAAGCATACAAACCAGTGGGAGTGGACGCAGCACCCTTCACGTAGTACGGATTGCTCTCGTTTGCAGCCTGCCGTGCAGCCTTCAGGCGAGCCTTCTCCTCCGACGTCAGTTCCTCGGGCTGCTGATGAGCGGACTTGCCTGATCCCTGCAACATCATCATTATCGATTGATTACTTTAGGAGTATCGAGTGATTACAGTAGAAATATCGATTGATTACTGTAGGAGTATTGATTGATTACAGTAGGAATATCGATTAATTACAGCAAAAATATCGATTGATTCTAAGCAAAGTCAATCTACATTTGTATACAAATCTCCCCGTAAAGATCAAAGATCAAAAACAATCAATGAACCTTCTTCTTTCCCTTCTTCCTCTTTCCTCCATCGTCCTCTTCATCACTGGACTGTGGTCCTCCTCCATTACGGTATCCCTCGCCCATCGATCGACTCGATGGCACACCGAACATCTGCCACAATCGTTATTAAAATATTTATTTAATTAATAATAAATAATAAATTAAAGTAATCCTCACCACACCCCTCATCGTCGCCTATGTTATGAGAAGAAGCAGTATCTGATTCAAAATGCACACACCACCCCCAGTTGCATTCAGGTTTCACAAAGTGTATGAACTTCACCGAACATCGCAATCAGCAATTCTTGGAAACACCCCTTTTGAGCCGAAAAAACCGAAAAATCGAAAAACCTGACCGCATTTGCGGCATTTCTTGATTACCTGGCCGCATTTGAGCCTAAAATTCCCGATAAATCGAAAACCCGACCGCATTTTGGAAATGTGTATTCACATTCCAATTGCTAAAAGAGAGAATCTTCGTAGCTCATTTGGCCCCCTTCCCGTTCTGAGGCCTCGTCCACCTCACTCAAACTGGATCACTGGCGATTTGATAGCTATCGATAAACCCCTGTCACCTTCCCCCCAAGTCCTTTCTATCATTATTATAATTATTTTTCTCATCGTTTCTGTATTTGCTGTCGCACCTGTCACGGGTGTGTCAAATAAATAAATAAATAAATGTAGCAATTTGTTTGACATACCTGAACAACATCTTCACCCTCCTCCTCTTCGTCCTCTTCCTCCGACTCTGGCCATGGCTCCCCGATCCATGCATCCAGATCCAGCCTGGATAAGGAAATCGATAATTGTTCGAAAATCAATAATCTAACGGCCAAATGACTAGCACTATTATTTGATCCGAAGATTAAAATAATATAATTGATAAAAGTACAAGTCTAAATTAGCATGCACCTTAATGTACAAACTTTAATTAAACTAAATTAGTTAGTTGAAATAGTGCTTCACGGTGTTTCGGCCGATACGTCTACATCACAATACTCAATATGAGGAGCGCAAAAAATCGATAATGCTCACCCCTCAGGCACAGGCACCTTCCGCTGGGCCTTGGGCGCCACTGGATTGAGCTCGCCCTCGAAGAGAATAGCCAGCTGGAAAGGGGGGGGGGAAGATTAGTGGCACAAAAATATTTCTCAGAGCACCAATCAATACTTGGTCAATAAAAAATCAATATCTAGCCAATAAAAAATCAATACCTCGTGTCCAATCTTCTCGCGTTTCTGATGGATGCCCTCCACGATCCGGATGAGCGCCGTCAGAGTGCATGCCTGAAAATGCACTCGTGTCAATCGTAGGAACCAAGAACGACCAACTAAATGGCACATCCGAAACACTGAATCAGCAGGTGGCGCATTAAAGTTGATAAATGTTAAATACTCCGCAATTCTTGTCATATCTTGTGAGTGATATTAGATTACATTTCTTGAGTGTGGCCTTTTATTGACAAGAAGAGTGAATTGAAATATTTTTTTGAAATGAATGTGCCAATCGTAGGAACCAAGAACGACCAACTATATGGCATGCCCGAAACACTGAATCAGCAGGCGCGTAAGAGCGCTCGATTTTCCAAAAATTTATTTCTTGTCCGAAAACGCAAAGATCAGCTCGAAAGATCACAAAATAAATTTAAACGCTCAGTTTTACAACGAAAAAGAGGAGGACATCATATCCTCCCCCTCTCGTTTTTTTCTCTCTCTGCCCCACAAGCTCTTATTTATCTGTTATTTCAAATGTTGTCGCATCTTATTGATGTATGATAAATTAAATTAAATCAAATTAAATTAAATTGAATCAAATTAAATTAAATTGAATTAAATTAAATTAAATTAAATTAAATTAAATTAAATTAAATTAAATTAAATTAAATTAAATTAAATTAAATTAAATATGAAGCACTTCCGTACCCGCGCTTGCGCTTCCAAATGCTCAGCCACTTCGAACGCGGGTAGCTTGCTCAGTAGCAGATTGTCCAGAGAGTCGATCGAGTCCCAATCATTCTCCTGAATTATCGATTATATAAATCAATCAATAATCGGTAGACGATAAGAGCTACCGTATACCTGTTCTGACTTGACGACCAGTGCGGTGTAGAGTTTGGCCAGATTCTGCACGTACACCGAGAGAATGTGGCCAGGCATCGATCCAACCTGTTATTATTATTATTATTATTATTATTATTATTATTATTATTATTATTATTATTATTATTATTATTATTATTATTATTATTATTATTATTATCGTTATTATTATTATTATTATTCATTTAACTCCCCTATGGATTGATTATGAGAAAGGAGGACGAGAGAAATTGTTGCAAAGCATCGGAACATTTTAAGATAAACTATTGCAAATCAATCAATAAATCAATAAGAGTATACCGTATACCTTCGCCTTCAGCATCGCCTCGAGAACCGCGGGAATGTTGCTGACGTGTCTGCAATAGGGGCAAGCATATTATGGGCATTAAATATAATATAATATATATAATAATAATATATAATATAATATAATAATAATATATAATATAATATAATAATAATATATAATATAATATAATAATAATATATAATATAATATAATAATAATATATAATATAATATATACATATAATATAAATATAATATAATATTATTGTCGATTTAAATTAGAGTAGCAAGATCGGCGACGACACAGGACAACCCGGTGAATTCACGCGACTCTACTATCTCATGTACTCTCAGGCAATTCGGATAGCTAGTAACTTGAAAGCATTCATTATGCAGCAAAAAAAAACAAATAAAACCTACTCAGAGTACTCTCCGCAAATCCATGCCGCCGCTAGTAATACCTACAATAATTAGTATTAATAATAATAATAATAATAATAATAATAATAATAATAATAATAATAATAATAATATTAATTTTAGCAAGATTATTTAAGAAATCTCACCTCCGAGATATTCGATCGTTGAGATACCGATCCGTTTAGCAGCAACTGTGCATTCTCAACCTGAATATTCGATAGTAAAATAGATAAAATAATCAAATCAGTAAATAAAGTAAATGGGTTGAATTAAATATTAATAGATGTACGAGTATAGGTTTGCATGCACTTGAAAGGTAAATTTTTAAAATATATATAGGTTAATAAAGATAAAACTGACAAGTAGTGCCATCTGTGAGACGGAAAAGTGTCGAATCGACTCCACTCGAACTGTCACATCTTGGATCTCAAATATATTAATAAATACATAAATAAATAAATAATAACCTTTATGCGGGCTTACTTTTTTCCTAGATTTAATATTGCTTTGAAAGATAATCAAAAGAAAATAGAATGAGTGTGTGCAAAAATAGGAGTTTTCTCTATATTTCTGTGGCAATAAGAAAAATAAGAAGGGGGGGGGTAGAACAAAATACGTATTGCAAAGTCTGAGATCAATGAATCAATCAATAAATCGATAAAAAACAATCGATAAATGTACAGTACCTGTTCCGCAATCTTCGATCCGTGCTTCGTTCCTTCCACCTTGGTAAGCTCTACCAGCACTGAGATGTACCTGATTATCGATTGATTAGACTGAATATTATCGATCGAGCGAAACTGAGTTCACAACAACACTATATACTCACATAGGTCGAATAGCTAGGTTATCGAATTTTAAAATGCGGTCAGGTTTTTCGATTTTTGGGAAATTTTGGCTCAAATGCGGTTAGGTTTTTCGATTTTTTGGGAAATTTAGGCTCAAAATGCGGTCAGGCTTGGTACTTTGTAACGTACTTTTCGACCTATGTATACTCACAGAGAGTCACAAAACACACACCCTTGCTAATGTACCCCCGGAGAATTATTCCCAGTCATATAAGGGAATAACTCGATAATTCCCTTATAGGCAGAGCTAAGGAATTGTTGTACAGTAGCGCATATCCCCCCACTCACCATTCAAAGTTCGTAATGTATTGGTAGTTGTTGTAGGAACAAATGGAGATGATACGAGCAAGGAGTTCGTCCCTGCAAATATTGATTGCTTATTGGAAATATTGATTCATGATTAAGGGATTATAAAGATATTAGATATGACAGTGTTGTGCGTGCTTTATAAACCATCATATCTAATATCTATATATCTGTTGCGAAAGGGGAAATCAGCTGGGGAGAATGCATAGAATACCCGAAATAATGCATGCCATTGACATGAAAAACGTCAATTATCACTGATCAATCAATGAATCAATCAATATTCCCTACTGAGTATCGTCATCATCAATCTGTGGCTACGTGTCAGCCCTATGTGTACCTGTAGTGGCTTCCTTCTGCATTCTCAACATGTTCCATCAGTTTGCGTACAATCTCCATTATGTTCTTCTTCGAGACCATTCCGTAGAGGAGATCCAGTGATCTACAAGAATCAATCAATAATTCAATTTCATAAATCAATAATCAATCAATAATTCAATTCCTTATATCAATAATAATGCACGCCAACGATTAACAATGCCTTGGTATACAATAAATATTATATTTAAAAAATCGATTTTCTATTATGTTATCGTCCAACTTTGTGCGACCGGCAACTAATGAAAAGGGTGAAACAACGAATCACCGAGTTGAAAAATTTCTGCTCTTTTTTCGAAGATGAAGAGTAGGATAATCGTTTAAAAGTTGAAACTCTTTTTCGAAAGTTCAAAATGCAAGAGCGAGGGATCAAAGATCAAATATTAAAGTTCATAGATCAAAGTTCATAGATCAAAGATCAAAGTTCATAGATCAAAGATTACCTCAGTCGTATGCTCTCGTCCTTGTCATCGAGGCAACGCAGTACAATGTTCTTGTGCGCTTGCACAGCCTGCAATGATTAATAATATAATAATATAATAATAATAAAATAGTAATATATATCTTATTTATCGCATCTTGGAGAAACGAGAAGAGATTTTTCGTAAACAATTAAAATACATATTAAAACAAGAAGTTGCGACAAAATAGTTGCAATTACTGGATTGCAACTTTTACAATTGGCCAAAAGTAAGTGGAGTAAAGAAGATCATATTGGAGATTGCACTCTCATCATGTTCAGTGGCCGTATGCATGAACAACGGAAAACCGTTTTCCGGGAAAATGTGACGCCATTAGGGTAGGCGGAGGATTGTTGGCAAACGCCTCCGCCTACGCTAATGACGACACATTTTCCCGGAAAACGGTGTTCCGTTGTTCATGCATACGGACACAGATGATTACGGTATTAGGATGTAAAACAATATCATCATAGAACTCGAATTATTAAGGTTATCATTTAATAGAGTAGATGTACATGTTTTTTTTTCCATAATATACCGTGAAAACGAAAAAAAGTGAAACATTTGCATAGGTGGGCACGCTGGGGGAAAGGCTGTGCGCAAACCGGGGAATCGTGTGGCAAGGCTATGCGCATGGTTATCCGGAAAATTTTCAAAGCAGATTTGACTGGATATTTTCCAATTTTGGCTATGCGCAAGGCACCGATGGGGGAGGCAAGGCTGTGCGCAAAATAAAATCGTTTTCACGCGCCCACCTATGAACATTTGTCAAAAATTTTGAAAAATTTTGACAAAAAGATTTTGAAAATTTTGAATCATGATATCTAAATGGGGTTGCTAGTTTTTTATTAGATAATAGGGTTTTTGAGCATCTCTGAGCTTGCCTAATTTACCTGTGAAGAATAATTTTGAAATAAATCACTGTGAACGCTGTTTTGTGAAACTGGTATACGGTAGGATTTTCAACAGAATACCACTTTTGTAGCCTGATCTTTGCCAAGATCCAAACAGTGCAAATTCGCTATAGGAAGTCAGGTAATACTATATATAACCATTATTAGACGAAAAAAGCTCGATCGCAGCAGTTTTACAGTAAGATTCTACAGTATGCTACAGTATACCAATTCTGCTGTGGAGCGTTCCCGATTAATTTTTTTCACTTTTGTCGTGCATAACTGTATTGGGCAAACACATTCACAATGAAAAACCATAGATAATGCATCATCAAGATCGTGAAAAATGCTCAAACAGGGAATCTTGTGAACTTTTGTCAAAATTTTTCAAAATTTTTGAAAAAATGTTCCACTTTTTTTCGTTTTGACGGTACTTCACAATTTAATATACCGACCTTGGGATGAGTCTGGAGTATCTTTCCCATGGCGAGCAGTCCGAGATACTTCAGATTCTGATCCGAATCCTCTATCAGCACTCCCAACTTCTGCACGCATAACTGCAATTGACTGATTTAGTGGGGGATTCCATAATAATAATAATAATAATAATAATAATAATAATAATAGCAATAATAATAATATTAATGATAATAATAATAATAATAATAATATTAATAATAATAATAATAATAATATTACTAATAATAATAATAATAATAATAGTAATAATTCACATTTAGCGAACAAATTAGTGAAGCAAGAGAGAAATACAATGATGTAATGCATGAATGGAATGACTATGCTCATTGATTTATTGATCGATATGACATAACATACACAAACGAATAGTATAGAACATAATCAGTCTCTCCCATCGGTGGTTAAAATCGGAGGGTAAGATATTTCGAAAAAAAATAGAACATCAATATATGATCTCAAAATGAATCGATATACCTGAATGCTGGCAGTCTGGTCGCCGGGAGTGTTCGCGGAAACCGAAATGAGCACCGCGATGACCGTGTTGATGCACTCGTACAATAGGGACATTGCTGAGGTACTGTAATGGGATATAATAATAATAATAATAATAATAATAATAATAATAATAATAATAATAATATTTATTATTATTATTATTATTATTATTATTATTATTATTTAATATTATCAAAAGAAATATTATGTAGAAGGAAAAGAAAGAAATGGTTTACGAAAGATAACGGAGAATAGAATAGGAGACTATCTTCAACGTAAGATAATTACATATAAAGGGTAGCAGTAATCGTAACGGTAGTAAATGATACTGTAATACATACAGACACGCCAACTTCATTCATGCCTACTGTCTGACATTAGATAACCATGGAAGTCGCACACAGACCAAATCAAAAGAGATTCCGTTAGTATGTTCCTTTAACAAAATGACGAAACCAGAAACCAACCTGTTAATAAGATTCGTGAGTGGTTCGAGCAGCTTGTTGCCTAGTCGCTTCTCCAGCGGTACCAGTGCGCCAAACTGCAAAATATGCACCATAGGTTGAATAGCTTTGGCAAATTTGGTTCAAAATCCGGTCAGGTTTTTCGATTTTTGGCAAATTTAGCTCAAAATCCTGACAAGTTTTTCGATTTTTGTGAAATTTTAGCTCAAAATCCGGTCAGGCTTGGGGTACTTTGTAACATACTTTTCGACCTATGACTGCAAAATATCCAATCAAGACTTATTTAGAGGCTGGGCTCACATATTATAAGACTAGCTATACTACTTACGAGCTTGATAATCTTGATGAGCATCCAATTATTCGACGATGTCGTCATGAGTTTGAAGAATACGGGTGCGAGGGTCAGGTAGTTCTTCGGATTCTTTCGCGCCAGTTCACAGATTACGTTCACTGCTGCACTTTGGACGCCTAAAACCCAATTTATAAATTATCGATCGATAAAATAAACGAAAAGATATGATTTTCTCGAATAAAATAACTCAAATGTTAGGAATAAAAACCCTACAATTTTCAATTTGTTCATAGCAAAATCCTAAAGCTACAGGCGATCGATCATTTTCTTACCGTACTCAAATGCTACCGTAATCCCCACCGTACTCATATGCTACCGTAATACCTACCGTTCTAAAACACTACCGTAATCCCCATCGTACTCAAATTCTACCGTAACCGAACAATCACCGTACCAGGATCAGGGTCCTCGAGTCGCTCCTTTAACCGAGGGAACGTTGGACGGAGGGCGTCTGGATACTTGAGGAATATCTTATAGAGAAGAAGGACGGCACGCTTGCGAGTGTACGGACGAGATGATGTCAACTGCAGTTATTGATTGATTATTCATTCATTATTGATTACCAATTATTTATATTATTGATAATTAGAAATAATAATTTTTTTAATAATGCAATAAATGCCCAGGGCACACTGACAAAGAACCTAGGAAATTCAAAAACAAATTTTCTTCCCTCCCTCTCTCCGCTCCCCCCAATAGCCTCAACATAATTCACACTATTTATTTATCACTTGTTGTCACATTTATTCAATGTATGATAAATTAAATTAAATTAAACAAAGCTCAAAGCTCAAACTACAAACCAGATTGACGATGTCGGGCGATAGATCGCGGGCGAGATCTGGCGTCACGAAACACGACAGACCTCCGAGAGCGACGCCAGAGTCGTAGACGCTCGCGCTGTTCAAGTCTTTCCTAAAACAATAAGTAATGAATGTGTCATCGTTAATTGAAAAGTAGCATTTTCAATAATAATACTCCTAATGTAATTCATGACAATAACCAAAAACAAAATAAGATTTTAAAAATAAATAAAATAAAAATACCTGATCAAGTTAGTTGTGAGCATGAGCACGTCAGTACTTTCATGGAATGATTGCGCAGCTGCCAAATACCTGCACATCAATAATCGTTTTTTTTTTATTTGTTTATCCATCAGTTAAAACATGAATGATGAAGGGGAAAAGTAATGTGGGAGTGATGGAGTTCCGTCGGTTTAAGCGTTACAAATTATATAATCGTTCACATGATACAAAGACACATCTATTATATTAACTAGTCACTTTCGATAAAGAATATGAAACTGAAAATAAATGTTGCACTAATGATATTGAAATAGATAATTCATATTGAAAAGCAGACGACCTGGTCGGTTCGAGGTTTCACCAACAATATACTATTCGAATTTCGCAAAGACTGGAGTTGTTTCATTAAATTCTCAAAACATACCCAATTCGTTTCTCCGTATACTTCGTAGACGCCATCACTTCTATTATGTTGAAAGATGCCCACGAGATATCATAGCCAAGCATTTGGAGCTGCAAGGATTCATTTCAATCATACATTTTCGAGGACCACATTGTTGTTTATAAATAGGTCGGCTTATAAAAAACGAGTCACTTTATCACAAATTTAGCCAAAATAAGCAATTTTACGGGCCAATTTATAATCGGGCTCGTTTATCACAATTACGGGTCAGCTTTGAAAATGTGAGTTGAACAAATATGTATGATTTCAATTTGATTATTAAAATATTGAATTAAAGCATTTTTAATGCTCTATTGATCGTCTGGCTCTGGCCTTCTCCAACGTTTAGAGAATATTCACGTAAACGTGCAACGGATATTAAATTAAATATTTTGATTAATGCAACTTACATAGCACAATTTCTCGATGGCATTTGCCTTGACGTATATGGAGTCTTGTCTCAGTTCCTGTTTGATCTCTTCGATGCATGTGGCGATGTAGCGAGCCTGCACAAAGGTTACATTGATTTTCTCAATTTTATTTATTAATTAAATTGTATTACTTATTTATTATAATGGAAAAAAGTTAATTAGCGTCAGCCAGGCCGACTGGTTAGTGCGAACAACTTATTCTGCGTTTTATCATCTCCTTCATCATGCACGAATAACTTTTTGTCCAATTATTTAAATTAATAATATTAATAGATGTACACGTATGTTTGCATGCACTTTCAATATTTTTTTAAAAAATATATGGTTAGCTAATAATGTGCCCTATGGTGTTTCGGCCGCTACGTCTAAATGTGTAATGATTACACTGTAATCCCGGGGCGAAAAATGAAATCACCAAGATATTACAGAGATTAAAAGAACGCATGTTCTCCGTTACAATTATAAAGTACGATATTCACTTTATAGAACCTAATGGCCGAAACAGTGCATCTTGCCTCTACTAATAAATACGTTTTGATTCACTAAAATCCAATTTCATGAGTACATTTGCATGTTTACTATTATCTATTTCTATATTCATTGGCTCCAACCTCATTCTCCTTATTGTTTCTGATTCCTCGGATGAGATCTGTGAGACTCTTGTCGAACAGACGGTCGAGATTTGTGCGCACCTATAATAATAATAATATTATTATTATTATTATTTTGAAGAGGTAAATAGCACTATCATATTTAGTTCTGGAAGATCCACAAGTATGATCTCACACGGAATGCATGTCAAACTGGACTGGTACAATAACTACCACTATATCAGTCCATTATTTCTATAATGATAAGAGCATAGCGCGTGTAAGTTCGGATAAAAAGTTCCAAGCCAGAGTTTTAAAGGCACACCCAGAGCTAATTTGAAACTCTCCGCTCTGCCAATGCTCTCTCGTAAACAAAGAGAGTATTGCAAGAGCAGAGAGTTTCAAATTAGCTCAGGGTGTTCCTTTAAATTATATATTCTTTTAAGATGATTCATAAATCTCAGAGGACTTTTCAAGGTGAGTAATTTATTTATTTATTTAAATAAATAAGTAATACCTTGCGTAGAGCCATCGCTTCTCGAAGATGACGTCCACTAAAGGACGAACGGATGGAAAGAGGCTAGAATAATCGATAGCCAATGATATGAACAATTTGTCATTACGCGTTCAACAACAATGATGGTGAACAATGAATACTGACAAAGGTCTCTTCATTTCACACACTATCTCGCTGTTATTTGTCTACAAGGAGCATTGATTGAAGAAGAAGCTGTTGATTGACATTTCGGTGGAGTGTTATTTCTTTGTTTACTATCATAGACTTAATATCATAGATGATGCAAGTCAGCTCAACTCAATACCAGACGAATTTCTCATAGTTGTTATAAAAAAAACTTTCTGGCAAACTAACATTAACAAATATCACCAAAACTAGTTAAGTTATGCCATAGCATTTATGAGGAACAATACGATAGTTACACAGAACACTACGACTTTGATAAAGGCATAAAAATGATTGATAAGAAAGAGTCGCGTAATCGATAGCGTTTGTTATCTGGTTGTGAGTCTAGTCGAGTTAAGACCGACATAAGACTTACAAGACTAAGGCGAAGAGACACTGGCTATATATAAAAGGAGGCTTCTTCCTCACTCACTCACTCTCTCTCACTCTCCATCCTATGCCGAGAAAGGAAGAAAGACAGCGAGTGAAGGGTAGAGACATAGAGATCGATAGGCAAGCCTGAGGAATGAGAGCGAGAGTGGGATGGAATGGAGAATGTCCCGAATCTCTCTCGAAAGCCGTAAAAATGACCCCTGACACGGGCAGTCATCCACAAGGGACTCATCAAACTACTCGGCGATAAGAAAAATGCACTTTAGGCAATTAACCGAACAAAGACAGTCAGTAATCCTCTACAAATAAAAACTAAGATAGTATATGAGCGGCACTACTGCGCATTGAAGCGGTAAACATCCGAAAGCCCAAATGACAACGATAATTAAATGTTCAAAAGAAAATCCACAAGCTTTGCAAGAAAAATCTACGTAGAGCCGTGCCAGGCAACCGGGAAAAAGAAACAAATTCAAACCACTAAACTGCACAAGTTTTTGTTCACCATATGGCTGAGTCATCACTCGGTTGAGTGTTTGTCTATTCATGCTTCTTTTCCGTCCTTTTCTTATCGCTTAAACTCTTCCAATCGATTATTGATTGTGCCTTCAGGGGAAGAAGATGTGGCGCTCGGCGATCGGAGTGAAGGGACAATTGGCGAAGAATGATGATGACGATTGGGAGACTGATCCCGATTTCGTTGTGAGTTTTCGCAATTCTTTGAAGCTGTATAGGATATTGAATCAAGAATTACATATATTCAGTGTATTCAACCTATATGTAGTCTTTGAAATTGTTCACATATCTGCTCCTAAAGCGTTTGAGAAACTCAGAGAAAGCGAAGCTTGACATCTTTTCTTGGCTAGACTGTCAAGTTAAAATGTTTGAAATTCCCCGATAATAAGAGAGAATCAAGAAGTTACACTATTACAGAAGAATTCACCCTTGATTCACTATTGGCCCTGTTTGATTTTTTCACATTCATTTGTCTTCATTGTAGGTATTAAATTTCAACTGATGATGGTGATTTTCTTTTTGGTAGATAAACATCCATCTTGTCCACAAGTTAGTTGAATTTCATTTGCAGAATGACATCACTGAGAAGGAAAGTAGATGGGGTTCGAAGACTGTCGCCGGATCAGGACATCAAGTTGGCGTTTCATTGATTGACTAAATGATTATAATTGTTTCGTTCGTGCTATACGAAGTGCATTATGATTCTACTTTTTTATTATTATTGAAATTCACTGATCAATAATGTTATGAACAAAAGATATCGTTGATAAAGTGATAGCATTCATATTTCCATCTCAGGAGTCATTGAGCATGGACAAGATTCGAAATGACACGGTTCAGTCTGATGCTGCTCATAAGGAACGCCAAATGGCCGAGGTTTGTGGCTTGATCTTTGATCTTTACTGAATTGATAAATTTATGTTAAAATTGTGTTATATGTATACAGTTATAAATGCGTTCTTGAAATTATATCTTATGATTCAGGCGCCCAAGGCTAGTGAGGGCTACGGTGGCAAATTTGGTGTGCAGAAAGATCGCATGGACAAGGTACTGTAGATTTGAGCAATCTGTCCACGAAACAATCGATAATCAATATCTTTGTACAGAATGCTGAGTCTTTCGACTACAAGGGCAAGGTGGACGCACACGTGTCCCAGACTGATTACAAGACCGGATTCGGCGGAAAGGTATACGGTAGATGATCATTATCGATCGATAATTTTACTAACAGTGACGGTAAATTGTTGGGACGCGTGTAAATTGCGACACCCTTGTGTATTAGTCACCGAATCACTTCATTTGAGAGTGTGTATATGTTTCTTGTAAACTGCTCTTGTGAACGGGCTCTTCATTTCACACATTATTTCGTTGTTCCCTAACGACGATATAGTTGTGTAATGAACAAAAAAATGAAACAAATACACACTCTCACATGAAGTGTTTCGGTGACTAATACACAGGGGTGCCACACTTTTCAAAACACGCGACCTAACAATTTACCTCCACTGTTAGTAAAATTAACATTATTGTTAAGCGGTCGTTTTCACGTTCAAAATACAAATACTGCGTTATTATTCAGTACGGAGTGCAAACCGACCGACAAGACAAGTCAGCTGCCGGATGGAATGAACGAGCGGAGCTGTCCAAGCACGAGAGTCAACAAGGTATTTATTTATTTATTTATTTGATACACCCGTGATAGGTGCGGCAGCAATTACATCAACGATAAGAAAAATAATACTAATAATAGAAAGGAGCTGGGGAAGGTGAAGGGGGTTATTTAACGAGAGCTATCAGATCACCGGTGTTCCAGACGGAGTGAGGTACTGTCATACATGGGCGGGGTACCTGGAGCTCGATTCTACAGGGGGGCATTCGAACGAAAAAATGTTAATTTTACAGGAGGCCTTCACTTTTTTTTCAAAAATTTCACCTAAATGTAGTATTTTTGCAGGGGGCATTTCAAAAATTTTCGAAATGCCCCAATTTTACAGGGGGCACCCCCATCTCGGCGCCCATGTATGGGTACTGTTAATAGCGGCTACGATCGATCAAACTACAAACTACACGATATTCATTATTGATTGATTGATTGATTTATTCTTCGCAGATTACAAGACCGGTTTCGGTGGCAAGTTTGGCGTGCAGACCGACAGACAGGATAAATCCGCTGTCGGCTATGGAGACCATGAAAAACTATCAGCTCATGAGAGTCAGAAAGGTACGGTAGTTGGTTATGGTAGCTGATTATTGATCGCTTTAACACGGTTAAATTATCGATTGATATCTTAAATGGTTGCAGACTACAAGACGGGATTTGGCGGCAAGTTTGGCGTTCAGACAGATCGTCAGGACAAGTCTGCAGTAGGATGGGACGATCATGAGAAGCTTGCTGCTCACGAGAGTCAGAAGGGTACTGTAGAAATTATTGATTGATTTTCGTATCGAAAGCTATATTCATTCATACATTGCCACTATATAAGGCCCATTTTAGGACACTTGACGCGAAAGAAAGCTAAAAATGACCATTTTAAGCGAAAAATAACGAATTTTGTGAATCAACCCACTCTATTTCTATAATTGGCCCACTAACTAAGAATAAACGGCGAGGGTACCGAAAATGTATGATATTCATTCAGACTACAAGACCGGTTTCGGTGGTCAATTCGGTGTACAGAGTGATCGTCAGGACAAGTCAGCTGCAGGATGGGAGCACCACGAACAGCTCGCTGCTCACGAAAGTCAGAAGGGTACGGTAGATGGTTTATTGATTAACTTTTTCTAAAGGTACGGTAAATGATTTATTGATTGATTTTTCTCCAAAGGTACGGTAAATGGTTTATTGATTGATTTTCCGCCATTTTGTGGATTTTGTATACTACAGACTACAAGACGGGCTTTGGTGGCCAGTTCGGAGTGCAGACCGACCGACAAGACAAATCTGCTCTAGGCTACGGTGATCACGAGAAGTTATCCGCACACGAGAGCCAGATGGGTACGGTAGACTGATTATTGATTGATTTTGGTGTTCATTAATCGATATTTAGACTACAAGAAGGGCTTTGGCGGGCAGTTTGGCGTGCAGAACGATCGCCAAGACAAGTCTGCGGCCGGGTGGGAGCAGCGAGAACAGCTCTCCAAGCACGAGAGTCAACAGAGACGTGAGTGATCTGTGGATCTCACAACGATTATTCTTTTCCCTAGCATACTGTAGATGAATGGAATGGGGATTGATCCTTGATTTTGATATCCGTTGTGGCATAGTAAATAATGTATTCAACCATTTTCTTTTACATTCCTAAAATGTATTGTTTATTAATAAAGTATTATTATTATTATATCGATAACTGGCTTGCAGCGGCTCCGCCAATCGCGCCCAAGGCATCATCATTGCGTGCCAAGTTTGAGCAGCTTGCTGCCGGAGGAGATGGACAGGATCGCGTGAGTGTTGAGTACACTTATACATTGCCATACCCTCGCAATGCGCGGATTGACCCACTATATAATGCCCATTTTAGGCTACGCGATGCGAAAGGAAGCTAAAAAAATTAAGCGAAAATAACGAATTTTGTGAATCAACCCACCCTATTTCGAGAATTGACCCACTATATAAAAATAAACGGCGAGGGTACCGAAAATGTATGGTGTTTTCTTCCCATTCTGAATATTGTACTTGCTGATGCATCAATGGTTTTTTTAAATAAAATAAATTAATTAAATTACATATGTATTACAGGTTGCGGCTGAGCGTGAGCGTCGCAAGCGCGAGGATGAGGAGCTGAAGGCGCGGCAGCAGGCCGCGGAGCTGGAGCGCCAGCGCAAGATTGACGCGGAATGGGCGCGCAAGGAGGCCGCGGGCGAGACCAACCCCGACCCCGAGCCGGAACCGCCCGCGTACGCGCCCCCTCGTCGCTCCGGTCCGGTCGCCGGAGCCGTGCCCATTATGCCGATGACCCATGCGGCTCCGGTTCCGGCTCCCGAACCGGAAGAGCCACGCGTGCCGGAACCCGAGCCTGCTCCCATTCCGCCGCCCGTTCAGGTGCTTCCACCTCCACAGCAGGTACTTTTTTGGTTTATATTTTAGGTTTAATTTAGATTTGCATAAATAATTGTGCTTTGATTATCCACTTTATTTTATTGTTTACTTTGTAGAATCTTCAACAACAATCTGCTACTACCAATACTTCCATTCTCAAGTCGGCCATTCGTCGTGCTCCCTCCACTGATGATGAACACGATGACGACTGGGGCGATGAACCGACCGCGCCGCCTCTTACACGCGTCGCGGTTCCGCCCGCGGCTGCGTACACCGAGGAGCCGCCTGCACATCATCTGCCGCCTCAGGAGGCCTACGATGCACCGCCCACTGAGGAGGAGCTTGCGGCAATGACACCGCCTCCAGCGCCCACTAGTCAGGTGGAATAATAATAATAGTAATAATAATAATAATAATAATGATAATAATTTATTTATCTTTAACGATAAACAGAGAGGTGAGAGTGAAAAATCAATAAAATTGGTGGAATATACTACGGTAGCTGACTATAGATTATTGCTATATGTTGCAGCCTCCCATCGCCCAGTACGATTATGTGCCACCCGAGCCTACGCCTGCCCAGTACGGTGCACAATACGAAGAACCTCCCGTTGAGGTACGGTTGTTTCACCTGATTGAACGAAAAATTGTTTTTTTTTCAAATGACTATGTCTCATGCATCGTTTCATTTGCCTTACGTGCCTATGACTTAGCTTCCTCCACCGCGTCTCCGTCGTTACGGCGGAGGTTACGGCGTAGGCACGTAACGCAAATGTAATGATGCATCACCGTGTATCTTCGTAGCCAATCTGATATGATCATAATGATTCCTAAATAATGATGATAGTAATAATATTAATAATAATAATAATAATGATAATAATGATAATAATTCCTTTGAGATGCCTTCACCTACGACGGCGCCAATCTCCTCCGCCACGGGCGCGCACGGTCTGACCGCGATTGCGCTGTTCGATTATCAGAAGGGAGACGATGATGAGATTAGCTTCGAGCCCAATGACGTCATCACAAATATCGAACAGGTATATAATAATAATAATAATAATAATAATCATAATAATCATAATAATAATAAAAATAATTCCTTCAATAGAACACATCGGGGATGTATATTTTGATTGATATCATACTAGTTGTAGATTTGTATTCGTGTATATCGTGAATTTGGCGCGTACATGAAGTTGTTAGTTGATATAATGATACCATAAGTCGAAAAGTACGTTGTAAACTAGGAAGCCTGGCCGCAATTTTAGAATTGTTTTGAAAAGCTGACCGCATTTTGATTAGCTGTAGCTATTCGACCTATGAATAGTACTTACTAAACAGATGTATACAACCAGTCAATGTCCCGATCCTCGATGTGTTCTATTGAAGGAATAAATATTATTATTATTATTATTATTATTATTATTATTATTATTATTATTATTATTATTATTATTACTACTACTATTATTATCAACAATGTGTTTAGGTGGATGCGGGCTGGTGGCGCGGAGTATGCAATGGCCAGTACGGCCTCTTCCCCGCTAACTATGTCGAACTACGTTAGACACTCTTTCCTCTTCGCTCCGCCCACTTTGGGATACCGTGATGTGTAGGCTTTGTTCCTGTACCACAAACACACACTATGTTCACTTTTTGCACTTCACTTATTCTGGCTTTAGTCTGTACTATGCAATCCTACCGTATCCCCCTCGTACCGAATACACGTGCTCCCAATTTTAACTACCGTAATCTGCCCCCTCAACATACCGAATACTGCTCAACAAATGGTTTATCTGTGTGTATCAACTACGAATCTCTCGTGATCGCAGTCCCGATTGTGTTTATATCAACTATTTTCCACTGATCCTAATATATTCTTATCTATTGCTAGTTTTGTACAATCATGAACTAACTTATTTTGCCTCACCCTTGTAATTTGTAAATTTCCTAATGTTTTATATCACTGCTAACTAATACAAACGCTTGTATCACTCGAGTGAGAAGAGACAGCTAATTGTATGAATAAAGATGTTTTAATTGACGCTCATAGATCAATTCAAAAGGACTACTTTCACTGAAAAAGCAATTTGAAGTGGACTTTGCAAAATGAAAATTTGCTGATTTTTATATGAATTATCGATTTTTACTTTATCTTCTTTTGTTATTGAGGAATAAATTGTAAGACCAATATTCTTGTTTTATTTCTATCTTAAATTTTCAAATAAAATCACTATAATTACTTCCATTAATATTGCTCACAAACATTTTTTTATCTTAAAATGATGCATAAACATAGTGAAGAAAAAAGTAATGTGCTAGTGAGCTTCGTGATCAAATGAACAATTAAAAACCAAAATCTAAGCATCGAACATTGAAAGATCAAATTTTGGAAAGCTATCGTGAACTGACATTTCACGTGGTGTGTACACCACCAGACTGTATGCATTAGGAATAGACAGAATATCTGTCCATGAAATTCGCTGAAATTTTTCGTTTCCGGCATTTTCTTTCGTTTTGTATGTACTTTGGTTGTGTTTATGATGTTGTATAATTTCTAGGTAACAAATGGGCGCCGGTCAGTCCACCCCAGCGCAGCCAGCATGCGGAGATGCTTGCGAAGTCAAGGTATTGAAGATTTCCCCTCAGATAACTTTTAAAATAGTGTTTAGCCTACTTTCATTGGCTGCCAACTCTGTGTTAAGTCATCTTTATTGGTTAGCGTCCAAGAAAAGACACTTCTCTCAAACTATTTAAGTCCATAATTATTTACCTTTCACTATTTTAATTCTAAATTGGCGTTTAATATGTTTGTTCTGTGGTTCTCCCATGTAATTATAATTTAACTTTTGCATTTGCAGCCTCGTAGTGAAGGTGAGCGAATCGCTCAGGCTCGCCGTCACATCGCTCAGATTTCCTCATCCGGAGGCAGTGAATGCCCATCGAATGGTGCAAGTGGAGGATGTCCTGTGGAGCATCAGAAGATTAATCCACTCAATAATGTATGCTACTCATATCATACACCACTATGAACAATGCATCTTCAATAGTAATATCTAAACAGTTTATTTTCCTTCCAACTTTGTCCAATACTTATGAGCTCAACACTTAAAACATACACTTATTGATTTGGAAAATGATTTTTGAAATAACTAAAGGTTGCAGGAATTGGAACATCCCAACCAGAAGCCTGCTCCCGATCAGCCATTCCCTCTGCCCACAAAGAGAGAGAAGTCGACGATTCCCAAGGCCGATACACCCAACGACACATGGACGTATCCCTCTCCACAAATGTTCTGGAACGCCATGCTCAAGTATGTTCATGAAATCACAGATCGAAGAGTACGTTGCATATTACGAAGCCTGATCGCATTTTGTATTGTTTTTTAACCGCATTTTGCGAAAATCTGACCACATTTTGTGATTTTAAACCAGACCGCCTCTTGCAAAACTGTGACGTAACTATTCGACCTATGCCTGAAAATTCTAACACTTGTTTCATGGAATTATGTACTCATGTGATATTTATGTGTGAATGTTCTTTGCTCAAATATGTGTATGGTGTGCATCACTATCAGTGATGCCATATGAGCCTAGACTACAGCTAATGCACATTGTTCATCTACAGGAAGGGATGGCGCTGGCAGGACGATGCGCTCTCCGAGAAGGACATGGAGAACATCATCAAGGTGGGATAGTTTTATTTTATACAGTGGGTTGATTTTCGAAATATGGTGGGTCGATTTAGAAAAAACCGTTGTTTTTCGCTTAAATTGTAATCTTTCTCATCAAAATGAGCTTTATATGGTGGATTAATCTTAACATTGTGAGGGTATGAAAATGTGTGATTCGATTTACGTGTCCACTCCAACACGCAAATCTGTCATCATCGTGTTATGTAAAATCATGCACGTACACATTATGAGGAAGGCACGAAAGGCGATTGAAAATACGCATTTGGCACTTAGTTCAGTACGAGGTTCTTCCGATGGTAATTTTGTTTCTATATACAATATTGTTTTAATTAATTAATTTATTTATTTATTTAATTGTATAATTTGATCAGATTCATAATGCGAACAACGAGGAGGCATGGCAGGAGGTGCTCAAATGGGAGAATCTACTCCATCCGTTAGTTATTCAACCATTTGTGCCTTTTTAGTCCTTTACAACGATATTTTTACCTCACACAGTACTTTCTTTGTACTTTGATTGGGAGTGAGACTAGAGTGTCTAGAGACCATTGCGTAGTGAAGATATAAGTGTCAACAACCATCCAGATCTCCATAGTACTATTGTATCTCACTCATGGTCAATTGCATCTGAGCGCTTTGTTCTCGCTTTGGCATTATGCGTGGGCGGCATTGCCGCTAGCGACAAGAACTCTCCCGGTTTTGGCACACGGCCCTCCCAAATTTTTTGTTCAAAATTCACTCAAAATCATAGGTGGGCGCGTGAGAACGAATTCTTTTTGCACACAGCCATGCCTTCCCTTGTGGGGCCTTGCGCATAGCTTTGCCTCGCAAAAAAATGAAAAATTTCCATTCGAATCTGCAAAAAATGGTCATGCGCATAGCCTTGCCTTACAATTCTTCGGTTTTTTTTTTCGCACAGCCTTTCCCCCAGCGTGCCCACCTATGCTCAAAATGAAAATGATTTAGCTAAAATTAACTCAAAAAATAGAATATTTACGTCCGTGGACAAGGATGTAATTTTCGTTATATAATCTATGTATTTATTATATTTATTATTTATTTATCATTTATTTATTTACAGTGAGTGCAGTGAGCCCCGTCTTCGTTCATTCAAGGGAGACGCAAAGAATCTCTCACCACGAGCCAGGTATCGATTGATTGGTTGATTTAGTACCTTACCTAAAGTTGTATTTCATTTACTAATAGTTGAACGTTGGCTCTAGGCATAGGTCGAAAAGTATGTTACAAAGTACCAAGCCTAACCGGATTTTGAGCCAAAATTTTACAAAAATCGAAAAACCTGACCGGATTTTGAGCCAAATTTGCCAAAAATCGAAAAACCTGACCGGATTTTCAAAACATATAACCTAGCTATTCGACCTATGGCTCATGACTAACATCTAAATATTTTAATAATGATAATAATAATGATTATAATAATTTTATTATTATATTGTAATATATACCTTGGAGTGGATCGATTTCAGATTCCGTTCCCTACTCGGATATGAGCTTCCGTTTGATCGTCATGACTGGATCGTGGATAGATGCGGCGCCAGAGATGTAAGCTTTTTTAAAAATAAAATAATTTTACGTTTGTTTGTTTATCTGTTTGATATATTTGAAATTATTTTCTCTGCTAAGGTGAGTGTACAAAATAGAGAAGAGGGTAACTCAAATATTTAAATTTTACTTTTTTCCAATTCATTTATTTTCAGGTTCGTTACGTAATCGATTATTATGATGGAGGAGCCGTCGATCCTCGGTAGGAACTTTTTTATCCTTGGAATTAGAGGGGCTGCAACTGCTTTTTTAACTATTGAGAAAAATAAGTAGAATTCTGTTAACAGGGAGATTAACCTTTGTTAAATATCTAATCAACAGTCAGAAATAGTTTACTCACCCTTTGATGCGAACAGTCTTCGGGTTTTTTTGCTCTAGCTATTCATGTGCCCTGAATATGCGTTGTAATTCATCCTTCTCAAGCATACATGGGCGTCAACATGGGGGGTGCCCCCTGTAAAATTAGGGATTTTTCAAAATTTGTGGAATGCCCCCTGTAAAAATGACGTTTAGGTAACATTCTTGAAGAAAAGAGTGAAGGTCCCCTGTAAAATTAACCATTTTTCGATCGAATGCCACCTGTAGAATCGAGCTCCAAGGTACCCCGCCCATGTTTGTTCTCAAGACTTATCTAACAGATATTCCCCATCCCCGATGCGTTCTTTTGAAGGAATAAAATATTATTATTATTATTATTATTATTATTATTATTATTATTAATTGCAGGTCGAAGCTCTTCACGCATTTGGACGTGCGGCCAGCGATGAATCATCCCGGCAACATCTGGGATCGTATGGTTGTCGCCTATTGGAGGTACGATAGAATATATATTCCAATTGCGGTAGATCATTAGACAAATCGATAATTGCAGATTCAAGTTTGAATACCTCGGACTCGTGCCCAATCTGCCCGTGCCGCCTGTCGATGAACACCATCACAACAATCAATAATTAGGAATATCGATTGATTTCCCCCCTCAGTCTATCGATCGATCCCTTCCCATCATAAAGATGTCGTCATTATAGTTGTTCACCGCGTCCTCCCCTGTATTCTTTCATTCGTGACGTCATCACTCTTTGTTCATCTCAATATCCAAAACCCCCCAATCATCTCCGGTCTATCATCTCTATCTCTTCTCCTTTTGTTCTCGAGTGCAGCTCATGCTTTATCGTCCTCCTGCTGCACCTCTTTGATTCATTATAGTTTGTTGATTCTAGAACATGCATACGCAGGTTCGGGTCCAGATAGGCGTAAAAGTGCTCATAACCCGTCGAAACCTGCCTCTGTATGTTTGAACACATCAATATTTCTGTCTACCTACAGTACCCTTCATCACGCCATTACACCACTTGTTAATCGTCGCACCCACGAAGCACGTCTAGCTGAATAGAATCTACCCCTTCATACCACCCCGAGAGCTACATAGTAGTTTATAGTTACTCTTCATAGATAGTATAGGACAAAGTTTTGTTTGTGTTTTATCTCTACCGTAATCCCTCATTTCCCCATCTGCTCAATTGTTACCGTACACTATCACACACACAGCAATGAAAGTGATGAAGCATCTGTGTCCGACCAGAGAGTACTGTAATAAGTATGCATGAATACGTTGAGATCAATCGTGGAGGTATCTTGAGTATGGGTGAAAAGACCAATCGATAGGGTATGGTATACGGTATATCGATTGAGCAGATATTGATTGTGCAGATGCTGTCCGTGGCCAGACTAGCCACGTCTGCCTGCCTGCGACATGGTGCGAGCCGGACGGTGAAGGCCGGATGTCCGTTTATTAGAACGGCTGCCATGTGAGTGCGCCTTGTTCTTTCTGTCATTTCTACACCCACTATATGAAGATAGAGAGAGTAAGAAGATACATGAGAAAGTCGTAACCGGATTTGGCATGCATGCGCACTCCTTGTATAGGGAAGGAAGTTAAGCCACATTGGAAGTGGATTTAAACATGGCTGAGTGGTCTAGTGGTATGATTCTCGCTTAGGGTGCGAGAGGTCCCGGGTTCAATCCCCGGCTCAGCCCGAAGTTTTGCATTTTGAAATCATTCTTAGCAAGTTTTCTCATTAGTGCGGTAGTGAGCTTCTCATCCCATGGCTGAGTGGTCTAGTGGTATGATTCTCGCTTAGGGTGCGAGAGGTCCCGGGTTCAATCCCCGGCTCAGCCCGAAGTTTTGCATTTTGAAATCATTCTTAGCAAGTTTTCTCATTAGTGCGGTAGTGAGCTTCTCATCCCATGGCTGAGTGGTCTAGTGGTATGATTCTCGCTTAGGGTGCGAGAGGTCCCGGGTTCAATCCCCGGCTCAGCCCGAATTTTTGCATTTTGAAATCATTCTTAGCAAGTTTTCTCATTAGTGCGGTAGTGAGCTTCTCATCCCATGGCTGAGTGGTCTAGTGGTATGATTCTCGCTTAGGGTGCGAGAGGTCCCGGGTTCAATCCCCGGCTCAGCCCGAAGTTTTGCATTTTGAAATCATTCTTAGCAAGTTTTCTCATTAGTGCGGTAGTGAGCTTCTCATCCCATGGCTGAGTGGTCTAGTGGTATGATTCTCGCTTAGGGTGCGAGAGGTCCCGGGTTCAATCCCCGGCTCAGCCCGAATTTTTGCATTTTGAAATCATTCTTAGCAAGTTTTCTCATTAGTGCGGTAGTGAACTTCTCATCCCATGGCTGAGTGGTCTAGTGGTATGATTCTCGCTTAGGGTGCGAGAGGTCCCGGGTTCAATCCCCGGCTCAGCCCGAATTTTTGCATTTTGAAATCATTCTTAGCAAGTTTTCTCATTAGTGCGGTAGTGAGCTTCTCATCCCATGGCTGAGTGGTCTAGTGGTATGATTCTCGCTTAGGGTGCGAGAGGTCCCGGGTTCAATCCCCGGCTCAGCCCGAATTTTTGCATTTTGAAATCATTCTTAGCAAGTTTTCTCATTAGTGCGGTAGTGAGCTTATCATCCCATGGCTGAGTGGTCTAGTGGTATGATTCTCGCTTAGGGTGCGAGAGGTCCCGGGTTCAATCCCCGGCTCAGCCCGAATTTTTGCATTTTGAAATCATTCTTAGCAAGTTTTCTCATTAGTGCGGTAGTGAACTTCTCATCCCATGGCTGAGTGGTCTAGTGGTATGATTCTCGCTTAGGGTGCGAGAGGTCCCGGGTTCAATCCCCGGCTCAGCCCGAATTTTTGCATTTTGAAATCATTCTTAGCAAGTTTTCTCATTAGTGCGGTAGTGAGCTTCTCATCCCATGGCTGAGTGGTCTAGTGGTATGATTCTCGCTTAGGGTGCGAGAGGTCCCGGGTTCAATCCCCGGCTCAGCCCAAATTTTTGCATTTTGAAATCATTCTTAGCAAGTTTTCTCATTAGTGCGGTAGTGAGCTTCTCATCCCATGGCTGAGTGGTCTAGTGGTATGATTCTCGCTTAGGGTGCGAGAGGTCCCGGGTTCAATCCCCGGCTCAGCCCGAATTTTTGCATTTTGAAATCATTCTTAGCAAGTTTCTCATTAGTGCGGTAATGAGCGTCAGTGTTTTTTTACAGCTTAATGATCTTTATCAAGCACAGAACCATTGGGGAGGGAATGGTTGCCACTAAACGACAGATTAGTCTGGGCATGATGAGCATCATTTTCCATAATTTTAAGCTAGTGATAGACGAAGACTCGTAGATAAATTTAATTAATTAAATTAGACAAATTTAATTAATTAAATTAAGACTCATTTCAGGCACTTATCACGACCTCAGTGGGCAGTTCTCGGAGCAGAATTGGCTGCAAATGCTTCGGCTTCACAAAAGAGAAAGGTTTGCTCGCTGATCATTCATTGATCTTTGATCTTTGATCTTTGATCCTTGACATTCGTAGGTCGGAATATGGCTGCTCGGCTGTGCTGGTATGTGCTACGGAGCCGTGGCGCTCGGAGGAGTGACTAGGTTGGATTATCTGTTCTTTGATCTTTATTCACCGATACTTCTACCCGGTGCATCGCAGTTTCACTATTTCGTTAACTTGCAGATTAAATTAATAATATTAATAGATGTAATAAGTATGCATGCACTTCAGTTAGTATTATGGTAGTCTACCACACAGAGCATTTTATTGTAATTCAGAACACAAATAACACCGCGTGTTTGAGGGATTCTTTGTAATCCCATTATCCTTTTCAGACTGACAGAGTCTGGTCTCTCAATGGTCAACTGGGATCTGTTTCGCACGATGAAACCACCACTAAGGTTTGATCTTTGATCTTTGATCATCGGCCTCTTGGTCATTGCTCTGATCGTTGATACAATGATTGTTTACTTGTAGATCAAAGATCTTTTGGAAATTATTATGATCTTTGATGCCTTATTAGACGAATATGGTTTGATCTTTGATCTCTGATTAAACGAATATTGATTGATCTTTGATCTCTGATTAGACGAATATGGTTTGACCTTTGACCTCTGATTAGATGAATTTGTTTTGATCTTTGATCTTCTTTCAGTGAATCAGAATGGGTGGCTGAATTCGAGCGGTACAAGCAGTTTCCCGAGTATAAATTGTGAGTGGATTGTTTCATGAATCGATCGATTTATCGATTTTTAAAATTGTAAATAGCTAAATATTGTTGTTCCACAGCAAGTCGTCAAACGAGGAGATGACGTTGTCCCAATTCAAATTTATCTGGACCATGGAGTACACTCATAGGTCTATTACCTATTTATATTTATCATTTTATTATATATTTAATTATTATTTATGTACTTTTAAAATACATGAACTCTGAAGGAAGGTCGATTGAATAGAATTGAAACCTTATTATTATTATTATTATTATTATTATTATTATTATTATTATTATTATTATTATTATTATTAACCTTTCCAGAATGTGGGGTCGTGCCATCGGTCTCGTCTTTCTCATTCCGTGTGCGTACTTCTGGGCGAGAGGTTGGTTAATGGTGTTTATCTTCGACCAACCTTCGTGGTATTTTCACACACATAATATGGTGGTTGTGTTAACATAGAAATAATTTTAAAATGTACATAAAACTCTAAAAACTCTAAACATACGGTACTTTGATGGTGTAGTGTTCGCACACCACATGCGTTACTCGCGTACTCAAAAAAAAATCAATCTATCCCTAGCTCCATCAGCTCCATTCAGGATACTTTGCTCGCCCGATGAAGAGTCGCATGCTCCTCGCCGGATCCCTCATTGGAGTTCAGGTATTGATTGATGGATACCGTAGTCTACCAGGTATTGATTGATGGGTACCGTAGTCTACCAGGTATTGATTGATGGGTACCGTAGTCTACCGTACCCATAGGTCGAAAAGTATGTTACACAGTACCAATCCTGGCCTGATTTTGAGCCAAATTTGCCAAAAATCGAAAAACCTGACCGGATTTTGAAAACCGATAACCTAGCTATTCGACCTATGACAGTACCCCTTTACTACTCTTTAGAAATACTGTATTATTGATTACTGTGTGTTTCCAGGGTCTGGTCGGCTGGTGGATGGTCAAATCGGGACTGGATCCCTCACAGAATTCGAGTGATGTCCCTCGTGTATCTCAGTACAGGTTAGAGATTATTATTTAATTATTATTATTATTATTATTATTATTAATATTAATATTTCTCTTTTTTCCTAGCCTATAGACTAGGTCTTGTCTATTTTGGTTGTATTTTTGGAACATTATCCAGCCTAGCGCTTTCATGTCTCACGATGTTTACATTCTGAGAGTTTGTCTCGTCGTTTGATTCAAGTTCTACTCTCGTTTAACTTATAAATATAATTAATTGTTTTTGCTGTTATTATTATTATTATTATTATTATTATTATTATTATTATTATCATTATTATTATTATTTATTTATTTATTTATTTATTTATTCGTTTAGATTAGCTACCCATCTCTCCCTCGCCTTTGTCCTCTACTCGCTCTTCCTGTGGACAGGACTCAGTCATGTGCTCAAGCCATCCGATGTAGGACTTGATCTTTGGTCTTTGGTCTTTGATCTTTAATCTTTACCTTTTCAGCACACAAAACTACCCGGCATTGGTCGTCTGCGTGGTCTCGCTCATGGATCAAAGACGCTCGTGTTCACTACAGCTGTCATGGGTACGGTATAGAGCCCTCTAGATTACGATACCTATAGATTAGATTACTGTATAGAGGACATACTTAATCAATCAATATTATTGATTTATTTCATTTGATTGTGATAATATAATAAGGATATTGTATAATTGTTTTTATTCGTGTTATAGTAATACATTATTCATTGGGTTACTGTATGTCCTGATATCGATCGATATTTCAGGCGCATTCGTTGCTGGACTCGACGCCGGTCTCGTGTACAATTCTTGGCCTAAATACGCCGATCGATGGATTCCGGAGAATCTGACGTCACGGTATATTGATTGATTGATTGATTGATTGATTAATGATTCTACGATTTTATTGATTGGTTATCGTTCTTAATGAAATGTGTATTCGTTACAGTACTCCTCTTTGGAAGAACGCCTTCGAAAACGAAGTTACGGTGCAATTCCTGCACCGAAATTTGGTGAGCGGTGATTATTGATTGTTGTTTGGTGTGACTGATTACGGTAGTGAATCAATCAATCAATGATTGCAGGCGTATCTCACGCTCGCTTCGGTGACCGCAACATGGTTGGTGGGACGAAAAATGGCGCTCTCACGACGAGCAAAGGTTTATTGATTTTTTTAATATCTACTGTGGTCTAGTTTATCGATTGCTGCTGTACTACCATAGTTGACACAACTCCGGTTTTGCAGGGTAATATTACAACAGTTAGTAGAGTCCAATAAGTAACTTACTGTGCGGATCCCTACTACTTACTGTAAAATTACCCTACACAACCGGAGAACTGCGAAAAAATTGATTTTTGAAAACTACCGTAATCTGTAGATTGCTCTTCACGGTGCAATGGCGATGGGCTATACGCAGGCGCTGTTGGGCATCTCTACGCTGGTGAGTGGAGCTGATTAATTATTGTGTTTACGAGACTACAGTACTCTTCAAGTCTTTGTGGTTAGCGATGTAATCAATATCTTTTGGATACTGTATTCGTCTATGGCCGTATGCATGAACAACTGAAAACCGTTTTCCCGGTAAAATGTAGCGTCATTATCGTAGGCGGAGGATTTTTGGAAAACGCCTCCGCCTACGCTACTGACGTCACATTTTTCCCGGAAAACGGTTTTTCGTTGTTCATGCATACTTCCACTGGTTACAGTACTCGTTTGATACCGTAGTAACGCGCCTACAGTACTCGTTTGATACCGTTGTAACGTGCCTACAGTACTCTTCGGATACCGTAATCATCGTCATCGTCGTTCAGGTTCACTTCGTTCCCGTGTGGCTGGCAGCCGCTCATCAGTCGGGATCCATGGCACTGCTCACTTTCTGTATGTGGTTGACGAATGAGCTTCGTCGTGTTCCGAAGTGATCTTTGATCTTTGATCTCTGAGCTCTTGTAGTTTGTAGTTTGCTCTTCACTCTTTCATTCCACATAGGTTCTCATCGTCGTTGTTTGTAGTGAGGAATAGTGTTGTTATTAATATCCAGAGATCACTGTTGAATTGTTTTTAAAGATAAACTATTATTGATTTTTATTATTATTAATTATCGTATGCCTTTCCATTAAAAAAAAATAATCGCATGCATCATCTATTTAATTCCTTCAACATGTGCGATATATTTTGGATGATCTTTGATCTCATCTCTAATCAGTATCGACTACTATTGACATACTATGAGTGATTCATTTTCGAAGATCGTTTTGTTCTTGTTAATTGGTAGTTCAGTTCAACGTTAATTAATGTTGCGCGCAAAAAAAAAGAACAATGGCAGTTCGAATTTCGAATTTCCAACACATAAAGGGGAGGATTTTGTGATTGGATCTCGTATCCCAGCTTCACTTTCGGCAAATGTATTTGTCCTCCTCTTAGCTCATTCATCCATTTCTCTATTCTCCCTTTCGCATCTATCCCCCCCCCCCTATTCCCCTCTCGTCGCTCGTATTGCCTTTGGTCGAGCAAATCACTGATATCTGTGTAAAGGGACCGGTCCCGATGGACCTTATATTATAGTCTTGATCTTTGATCTTGGACTATCGATTGGTGCGTTCATTGGCAAAAAAAAGAAGAAGAAGAAGAAAAGCCGTATCCGGTTTTACTCAAACGTTCTAGAGAGAGCTTTCAACGCGGGGCACTTTTTATCTCACAACGAGGATAGATTAAGAACGGTGGCAGGCTAAGGCTAAAGGGTAGTTATCAAGGACGTTTTAGTATCACGAAATGAAGTGAATAAATGGTAAACGAAATGGAAATCTAATTATTCTCGGTGGTTGGATAATTGCCAAGAGATAAAGAGAGATATAGGAAGTTTTCGAGTTATCCAACCCGTTCCGTTCTCTGGCTCTCTCTCGTGCGTAGAGAGACTCCTCAGCTGTTTATAAGCGGGAGAGGGAAAAGGAGAGGTAGACTGAGTGGAAGCGAGAGTGAACAGAAAATGAGCTCATTACGATTGAGGGGAATGACCGGTTGTGGCCGCCGGTATCGGGACAACATTACGTAAGGGCTGATCGAACTGCCCCGGAGCGCTGCGAAAATCAGAGCTAAGACTGTGCTTCTAATCCTTTGGATTGTCCTAATAATACTAGAATATACGTGAATTTGTAGATGGTAACAGTATTTGTATGACAACTTCACGCTTTTGCCATAAATATATATAAAATAAAAGTTACATACTGCATAGAACTATTTAAAAAAATAAAATCGATGACAAGTAGATTATGGTAATATTGTGTTGTGTGTAGTGTTGGATATCACTACGTAATTGTCATTTCGATATTACTGGAATGAAAATTAATGTTACGCTGTGATTTTAATTTTAATTTTAAAAATTCTTGTAACAACTTGTTCTTTATGTGTATTTGTCCAGTCAGTGATTGTATTCGCCATTTGTCAGCTTTGGTGCACTGCTACTATATAACAAGATCTCGGTTTTATTGAGTTTTGTTCATTTATCATAAAATGATTGATTTATATCAGATAAATGAAATTTCACGCCTTTTGAAGACAATCTTTTTTTCCTCAAATTTCGAAAAGAAAGAGCTTTCTTTCATATTATTTTATTCCTAATTTGTTTTCATATGATGTATCCTCTGATTCTTTCTTAGGGTTGACGCCTTGTTCTCCCATAATTGGAGTACGCCTAGCGGACTCGCTTATTGTTGTCACTTAGTACTGTCTCTCCCTGCCATGGCCGGTCTGTGTATTCTCCTATGTCTTCATCTACCATCGAGTAGTTAGGGCCACTTTAGGGCAGTGGTTCCTTCGTTCTTTACTCATTCCTTGCTCATGCTTTCACTGTACCTCCCTCTCCCTCTCTCTCTCCCCCTCTCTCTCCCCCTCTCTCTCTCCTCTCTCCTCTCTCTCTCTCTCTCCTCTCTCCTCTCTCCTCTCTCTCTCTCTCTCTCTCTCTCCTCTCTCTCTCTCTCCTCTCTCTCTCCTCTTCCTCTCTCTCTCTACCCTCCCTCCCCCTCTCTCCCTCCCCCCCCTATCTCACTCTCCCTATATTCTCGTTTCCTTTGCGGACGTTCTCTTCACCATCTCTGCTCTTCCCAAGTGGAAGTTTTCCTTATTTTTCAGTTTTTCACGTGGAACATCTATACCGTGCTTATGTTTCGATAGTAGTTTATTCCATTCATTAAAGGAATACCCCATGCTAATTTTACCCTCCGCATTGGCAATACTCTCTCGTAAACAAAGAAAGTGAGAGAGTATTGTCAGAGCGGAGAGTTTCAAATTAGCTTGGGGCGTGGCTTTAAGGGACTTGACTTCATTCCTTCTATTTTATTCTAAAAGCTGTATCACAATTTAATAGACCATGAAAGGACTAGAGGGGATGAATTAACGGTCAAATGAATATTGATGGATGGTTACCTAGGTCGAAAAGTATGTTGCAAAGTACCATTTTGAACCAAAATTTCCCAAAAATCGAAAAGCTTGACCGCATTTTGGAAACCGATAACCTAGCTATTCGACCTATGGATGGTTATCTGGACAGGCTCTTTTTGTGATACGACTCTGTCTAATGAATTCCCCCGTCAATCATATTTAGCGACATCGAAATTGAGTGCTTTCGGAGAGATAGATAGTCTAGAACTGATATTGTGTACTTTGATTTGATAAGGAGTACTAGACTGGCTATGGTTGAGTTCACAAAATCATATCGGTTTCCTGACTCAGAAGATTCCTGTATCGGCTCTGTTGAAGAGGGACTTCAAAGGGAGTTGATCAGTGGTCCGATATGATAATGTGATCGACTCGTGCCTCTCCATTCACTGTCCCTTTCTCCCTCTCTCTCCCTCTCCCTCTCCCTATCCCTCTCCATCTCCCTATCCCTCTCCCTATCCCTCTCCATCTCCCTCTCCCTATCCCTCTCCATCTCCCTCTCCCTATCCCTCTCCATCTCCCTCTCCCTATCCCTCTCCATCTCCCTCCCTCTACCTCTCTCCCTCTCCCTCTCCCTCTCCCTCTCCCTCTCCCTCTCTCTCGTTTCGGCGGTGCCATCCTCTTACCGACAAATCGTCGATTACTTGTTATCTATTGTATAACTCTGTATGCTCTCTCCATTTCGTGTACTCTCTCGTCTCTTACTTGTATGTCTGCATCTCTACCGCTCTCCCCATATCACACACTCTCTCGGTACCTCTCAATCAGTCACTCTGCTGTTATTTCCTCATCCCTTGATCACTTTGATTGATCCTTGCTCTATCAGGCTCTTCATTTAATTGTCCTAATCAAGACCAGTATCTCTCATCGTTTACAGTTTATCGCGCACATTATGGCTCATAAGTTACGGTTAGGCAATGGTTACTGTAGGATCATACATTTTCAGTCTCCTCACCGAATTACTTTTTATATTGGTCGATTTAGAAAAATCGTTATTTTTCGCTTGAATTGCAGTCTTTCTCATAAAAATGAGCTTTATATAGTGGGTCGAACCTGAAAATTAGCCGTATGTAGTGGGTCAATCCTCACACTGTGAGGGTATGAAAATGTATGCTGTAGGATCAGGTTACGGTAGCCAAGGGTTACTGTAGGATCAGGTTACGGTAGCCTTGACGATAGTCTGACTTGGATTCGTCCTTCTCCGCCCCCCCCCCCTCGTCTTCCTTGATCGTGATGTGTTGTGAGATAGAAGATGTCCTCGGTGTTGTTTGTGTCTATCGTCCCTCGGGCGAACTCGCACTCTTCCCTTAGAGTACATCAATCCAGAGTTATCTACCTCGGTGTAACTCTCGTTCTTTACCTGATTCTCTACCTCGTCCTCTACCTCTTCTAGCTCTTTCTACCTCTTCTACCTCTTCCTCTTCCTCTTCTACCTCTTCTACCTCTTCTACCTCTACCTCTTCTACCTCTATCTCTTCCTCTACCTCTTCTACCTCTTCTACCTCTACCTCTTCTATCTCTATCTCTTCCTCTTCTTCCTCTTCCTCTGCCTCTTCTACCCCTTCCTCTGCCTCTTCTACCTCTTCCTCTACCTCTACCTCTTCCTCTTCCTCTTCTACCTCTTTCTTTACCTCTTCCTCTACCTCTTCTACCTCTTCTACCTCTTCTACCTCTTCCTCTTCTACCTCTTCCTCTTCCTATACCTCTTCCTTTACCTCTTCTTCTTCTACCGCTTCCTCTACATCTATCTCTTCTACCTCCTCCTCTTTATCCATTTACTTTGATCTCCAACTCTGCCTATATTCATCCCTCTTTTTCTTCACATCTTCTTATTTTTCTTCAATCCCTCTAGTATCCGTTCACATACTTCTCTCCTTTCTCTTCCCATCTCTCTTCATCTTCATCCTCACCTCTCCTTATCTCTCTACTCGTCTACTTCTCCTCTCCTACTCCTCCGTGTTCTTTGTAGTGTCTATCACCAATCCCCCCTTCCATACGTGGGCACCACTGCCGCTAGCGGCAATACACCCCCGATTTTTGGCACCCGACCCCCCGATTTTCAAAAAAATTATTCAAAATGACGTATAAATGCTCCATTTTTTGCTTCCGACCCCCCGATTTTTGCGTCCGACCCCCCGATTTTCATTTCTAGCGGCAATGCCCGCCCACGTATGCCCCCTTCATCCATCGTCCATCTTCGCTGTTTTGCCCCGGCACTCACTCACTCACTCACTCGCCCCCTTCACTTTGGCTCTGACCATAGGTCGAAGAGCTAGGTTACGGCTCTGGCTATTTTAATCTCAAATTTCGTCTCTGTTCACACCATTTTGATCTGTTAGACTCTGTTCAAAAGTTTCGAAAACATAAGAAAGGCAGAGAAAACTCTCTTCGTTTTGCACACTCTCTCTCCTCTTTCTTTTCTTTTCGTCACTTTTGAAATATTAGAGTGTGTGAGTCTTAATCGGCATTGGTGTCTATCTCTAAAGTGTTCTATTCACAGGTCGAATAGCTAGGTTATCTGTTTTCAAAATGCGATCAGGTTTTTCGATTTTTTTAAGCAAATTTGGCTCAAAATGTGGCCAGACTTGGTACTTTGTAACATACTTTTCGGCCTATGGTTCTATTCAATACGAACTTCTCACAGAGTACTCAACCACCTTCATCTTCATCCTCCCTCCTTGGTCCCTTCCTGTTCTCTCATCATTATTTATATCGTCTTCGTCAACGTCCCCTCCCTCTCTCTCTATCTCTCTCTCCCTTCCCCCCCCCCTCTCTCTCTCTCTCTCTCTCCTCCTCTCTCTCTCCCCCCCCCCACTCTCCCTCTCTGCCCTCTCAATAACACGTTCTAATCATCACATATCCTCCTCGACGTCGTACGTCATATATGATAATCGACACTACTAATTTGAGTTTCGCGCCGAGGGGATTTATTTGGATTACTGTAGTTTTGTGGTTTATTGATTTGGTTTTGTCTGAAGGTTTTAATAACTTTGGAATGATTTCTATAAATTTTCTTTACTAGTGTTCTATCTAAGATCTCTGTTGAAGTTGCCTCGACTTATTATTATTTTCCATTCTGTCCTACTTCAATTACGGTATCTACTTGTGATTTACCATTGACCGATTTATGGATTAAAGACTATATTTCTAAAACTTGAAATCCAATTTAGTAACTTTTACCTATACCTAACTCTGACTTATCATCTATTTTCCATCCTTCATTCACTACCCTCTGTCAACCCCTTATCACCCCTCCCTCTACCTCTTTCTCTCCCTCCCTCCCTCTCTCTCTCTCTCTCTCTCTCTGTCCCTCTACCTCTCTCTCTCCCTCTCCCTCTCCCTCTCTCACTCCGTGCCAGTCTTACGACTCGCTCAGCTGTAATTGACATGAGTCAGTTGAGTAAAAAAAGGCGATAAGGCGAGAGCACATCAAACGCGCAAAAAGCGCGCGGCATCGGCGCACGCCGACGCGCACTTCTTCTATGGCAAAATACACATTTCCTGTTACGGTTAATCATTGCCGGATGAAGTATTCCGGGGCGTTGACTGCGATGCAAACGTTCCGTACATGGCCCCTTGTAATTTTTGAAAAAAGGTGAAAACCCCCTCTAAAATTAACCATTTTTCGTTCGGATGCTCCCTGTAGAATTGAGCTCCAGGTACCCCGCCCATGTATAAGTTAATGTAATTGCATAACCATACACGGGTCTCTCCATCTTTGGCGGTTAGAATCAATAACGACTCACTACCGTACCCCCGATTGACCTCTGATTGCGAGTGTTTTCGCTGTGAGACCCCGCGTGAACTTGTCCATTTCTTATCGTGCACTGCTCCCTCTCTCTCTCTCTCTCTGCACCTATCTTTCCGGACTTGCGGTGTTTACCGCCTTATAAGACTACACTATCGATTGATTACAGTATATCGATGGGGATGACCTTTTGTCTTGATCTTCTTAACTAGTTGTTGAGATGATCTAATAACATTGTATATCTCTTTCTCTGTCTCTTTCTATGCTCTCTCTCTCTCTCTCTCTCTCTCTCTCTCTCTCTCTCCCTCTCTCTCTCTCTCTCTCCCTCTCTCTCTCTCTCTCTCTCTCTCTCTCTCTCTCTCTCTCTCTCTCTTTCTTTCTCTCTTTCGCTCTCTCTTTCTCTCTCCCTCCTTCTCTCTCTCTCTCCCTCTCCCTCTCCCTCTCTCTCACTTATTCTTCATTCATCCATCTCAATCTACGTTTCGTTTTTCGTTGTCGTTGTCTCAATCATCTCTTTCTCTCTGTAATTTTGTCCGGTTTGCCACCTTTGCTCGATCTATGCTTCTCTTTCTCTCTCTCTCTTTCTCTCCCATGTCTGTCTCTCCCTCTATCTCTCTCACCCTCTCACAGTCTATCCCTCTCTCTTTCTCTAGATCTCTCTGTTTCCCTATGTATATTTACCTCTCTCTCGTTCTCTCTGCTACTCTCCGCTCTCTCTATCCCTCGTCCACCCCAGCAATAATCTATCTCGATATGGTGTTTTCGGTTGACCAGCGTCCATGTTTTTGTTCTTTTCTCCCACCTCTTCCTCTTTACCTCCCTCCCTCTCTCTCTCTCTCCATCCTCTTTCGCTCCACTCAACAGTGATTGTCGGTGATAGGCCCCGCAATGGCTGAGTTTACTACTCTGTCTCTCTCTACCTCTCCCTCTACCTCTACCTCTCCCTCTCCCCCCCCCCTCTACCTCTACCTCTCCCTCTCCTTCTCCCTCGTTTATCACCTGATAAGTCTGTTATGGTTGTGCAATAAAACTATGAAGTATTCATGCATACCCCCCCCCCCTCTCATCCTAGACTGTTCATTTTGCGATTCGAACAATGAAACGGGGCTACGGTACTCCATGGCATGATATCGATTGTTTGACCTCTGAACACTGAACTCCTTCCAATTATTATCGCAACAGTGTGTGTGATTTTGCCACGTGACAGGCGTGTAATCTGGTCTTTAAAAATGGTTTACCAGATACTATGATCGTGCTTCGTTGTTGTCTTTTATGTACTCTTTCTTCACTTTTGTCAATCGTACGGATCTTTGATCGCTCGATTTTTTTGTAAAGAATATTGCATTGAATACTTTTTTTGGAATGGTTTTATCGATTGATTTTTTAGAGTTTTCGGAATGACCTTTGCTGATGATCGATGAACTTGATTAGAAATCCTTCTGTTAAGTGCACATTTTGTCATCTGTGGGGATAGGGACTCGGGGGTTTGCTCCTAATATCTTCCTCCTGCACTGAAATTGTGTGTGAATTGAAGAGATGGAGGGGTTACCGTCTAGAGGTACGCACCGAGCTAATTCTACTCTCCACTCTGGCAATGCTCTCTCGTAGACACAGAAAGCGAGAGAGTGTGACCAGTGCGGAGAGTTTCAAATTCGCTCGGGGTTACGATTGGAGTCATCCCTCCTGGTTATCCCGAACTAGTCAACGTGAAATGTTGCCAAATGCTCTATACTCTCATCTCTCTCTCTCTCCTCGTTTCACGATCTTTATCGGCTCCTATTCAATAAAAGTAGTCTGGTTACTAGTCGATCCTACTCTCTCTCCCTCTCTCTCTCTCTTCCCTCCATCTCTCTTCCTCTCTTCCCCTCTCTCTCTCTATCTCTATCTCTCTTTCTCTCTCTCTATCTCTCTCTCTATCTCTCTCCCCTCCATCTCTCTCCCATACACACTTCTCTACTAAAAGTAGGCGATTATTGACGGGTTACGAATAGTTGAATGGGGGATGGGTGAGAGAGAGAGATAAAGAGGGTATAGGCAGCCGATGATAGGCAACAAGTTTGCATCGAGGACATCATCTCTCTGTCGCATGGATTACCCCCATCGATGTATTAGAGCTTACGAACATTTTATTCTTATTCGTTAGCCTCGGAGACATTTATTTAATAATAATAATAATAATAATAATATTTACTCCTTCAAATGAACGCATCGAGTATACTCGAGTATAGGATCGGGAATATCTGTTAGATAATTGTGAAAGATGTCTGTCGTATTTATTTATTTATCGTAAACCACAAGGGTGTTTCATCAAGTGCAAAGTGTTCGAGTGCAAGAAAATATGTGAAATATCAAAAATATTAAAAGAGAGACATGACTTTTCTGGCTATACGTGGGCAAACATGGTCTATGTACGCAGTGATTCGGTTGCAAGGATATCTCAATCGGGCAACCTTGTCGAGAATCAAAAATCTCGCGTAGGATGCAGTAAGCCAAAAGCTTTCATGCCCACTATCTCGTTCACGCGTTTTCATGGCGCTCTCTTAGGTTACGAGGCGTGTAAGTGCTCCACGACACGCACACATACGTGACAAACCTGTGCCAGATCATACATTCTCAGTGCCCTCGCCATTATTTTTATATAGTGGGTCGATTTTCGAAATATGGTGGGTCAATTTAGAAAATTCGTTATTTTTCGCTTAAAAAATCGTCAATTTAAAAAAAATCGATCGCCATATGAGAAGCATATTAGACGTGCGAATTCGGCAACGAGATCTACCGAATGACCACCTGTCCTTATACGGTAGATGCAATATTCCATCCATCTACGGTATACCGTAACTATCTGTCTACAGTAATCCTAGGCGTACCATAATGTGCTCTACCTACCACTTGTCCTGACAATATTGTTTCCGTGTAGTTTTGTTATGATTTGAGAGTGTGAAGAGGGAGAAGGACACCGGGATCGAGAGAGAGAGAGAAATTGTTTTCATGCTCGCCCGCTCTTTATCCCTCCCATCAATCGACCCTCGTCCAGAGTATGTTCAAATCACTTCTCATCACCCCCCTTCTTTCTCTCTCCCTCTCTCTCTCTCTCTCTCTCTCTCTCTCTCTCTCTCTCCCTCTTCTCTCGTGATTGAATGATTTCCGAGAGATCATCTCTCCCGTGTTGACGGCAAATATCGATTGATTAATCGATCGTTGGTTGATAAGATTACGGTAGTCGAGGTTTTAAAAACAATTCTAAGCTGGGAAGTTCCGCATATAAAATGCACTTTTCAACTGGAATTAACCCCCTCCGCCGCTGGTTGCCAAGGTCACTTCGTGTTAACTACAACCAACTATGCTGTGTTGCGCGGGGGGGGGGGGGGGGACACTCGGGCGGTTCTACGACGAAAATGGTGATAAGGAAGGAAGGGGCAGGTAGTAGTGATAAAACCTATGTAAAATGTGAAAATAGATCCATCAAAGGGGGAAATATACGTGAATTACTAGAATTGTATGTGATTACTAATAGGAATGGTTGTTTTGTACTACTTGACATTGGTGATAAGGAATGAATGGGACTGGGACCAGTGGACAGTAGTGATTAGAGACCGCCAAACAGATATATCCCATAGACGAATGAGTGAATGAGAGGAGTGAATCTTCTTTCTCGATAGGCGATTGACAGAAATGAACTAATTGCCTACCTCATTTAAATATCCCTTTCAGTATCCCTTTGGAGGTCTCTACTAGTGATACAGCATTGAACTGTGATTGCTTATCACCCCATAATCTCTATTCATTATCACTCCATTCTTATCAGTGTTATGAAGCTCTAGCACATCATTATCAGAGCTTCCTCCTCTCGTCTAGCTCTAGCTCTAGCCTTGGGCGTTTGGTAGGGGGGGGGGGGGTGGGTTGTGTGTGAGCTAGTACACGCTGGTGCATGTCTCATGCGCTTTCCTCACTCTACCTCTGCCTTACCAGCTCTCTGTCTGCCTCTCCCTCTCTTTCTCTCTCTCTATCTCTCTATCTCTCTACCCCCAGGGCTGGGAGGCCACCGATCAGGCTGGTTTTTGCAAGGGCACCCCATCTAGGAGAGATGGGGAAGAGAGGGAGAGGGAGAGGGAGTGGGAGATAGAGCGCCAAAGGCACGGTTTCGAATCGAATCGAATCTTTCTCGTTACTCATTCGATCTACAATTAGTTTCATCTTTTTACATGTACTATAATCGTACGTGGGCACCACTGCCGCTAGCGGCAATACAACCCGGATTTTTGGCACCTGACCCCCCGATTTTCCAAAAAAAAAACATTCAAAATGACGTATAAATGCTCCATTTTTTGCTTCCGACCCCCCGATTTTCATTTCCAGCGGCAATTCCCGACCACGTTTGACTATAATACTCATTCCAAAAGCTACGGTATCCCTATCGACTGTAGATTGTACTCTGTGCGTTCATTGTAGTTACTCTGGTCCCTCTTCCTAAAACAGCCGATCAATAAAGTTGGCTGAGCGAGGAGTAGATCACTGGCTGGGAGAGGATAATATCTATCGATACTGTTTCCCTCCTTCCTATCCTATTCCTTTGCCCATCATCCCTTCCTACCCTCCGTTCTCTCTGGTCATCCCCCCCCCCCCTCTTCTACTCCTTCTTCTGTGTATTTTTTGGTGTTTTTTCATCAGAGTTCAATCATCTTTTTGTTCTCTTCTTCTTCTTCTTCTTTCACTCTTCGTAGTAGTAGTCAGTTGTATTTGTTGTTTCTAGTTGGCTGATCGCATTAACTGTATAGTACTATACTACTCGTCTACTACTCCGTCCGATCTACGTGTGTCTGGCCTTTTTGCGTGCCCCCCCCCTTTTGTTTGGCGGGCTTGTGCAGATTGCAGAGAGTGTGGTGGGCGTGTAGCATGCTTGCTAGCATGCTGGGAGTGGTATGCTAGGCTGATATGGGCCAGGTTTTCGAAATGCACCTGCGGGTTTCATCATGGCTGACTCACAAGGTGGAGGGTGGGAAGGAGGCCTCACCCTCTTTTACTCTTTCTATCTACCGCCTTGAGGTACTTCCGTTGGTTAGCAAGCCCATACTTGCGTTGTTTAGCAATCCACGGGTAGATCATAGATGGCGGGCCTCTGGGGTAGTATTGAGGAAGTGAAATATGTGCCATCTCCATGGGGGCAATGTTTTCTTCATCCTTTTTGTTGCTTGTTTGTGATGTCCACTTGTCTCTCTTCTCTCTCCTCTCTCTCTCTCTCTCCTCTCTCTCTCTCTCTCCTCTCTCTCTCTCCATCCCTCGTTCTTGATTCTGTTATGATTGTTCTTCTCCCACAACGAGAGAGACATTCATATTTTCACCTCCTCTGCACTTGTGTCTTCCAGAAGTCTGCTCTGAAGGGGGAGCTCTGACTGGCATATCTCTCCTTCTACCTCTCCTTCCCCCTCCCTCTCCCTCCCTCTCCCTATCCTCTCCCTCTCCCTCTCCCTCTCCCTCTCCCTCTCCCTCTCTCCCTCTGTCCGGTCTTTTGTCATGTTTGGCCTGAAGGCTATCTTCTGGAGTGAGCGCGCGCGAGCCTCTCTCTTTTTATCTCTGTCTCTCTTCACTGTCTCCTATCTCTCTCGTCCCCCTAGACAGTCCCCCTTCCCTTCCCCTCCTTCTCATCTCTTCGTTGATCTTTCTCTCTGTTCCACTTCCTTTCCGGGTTGACAGTGAGAGTCTGGAGATGAGTGTGTGCCCCCCTGCCATCCCTTACGATTATTGATTTTTGTTCGTTGATCTTTGATCTTTGGTCTTTGATCTCTGTATCGTGTCCTCACGTGTCTCAGTTGGAGCATTATCGTAGAGTGCGCGTATGGCTAATTTGAATGTGAAAAGGAGAGGGAGATATGGACGAGTTAATCTTTGTTGCATCTCATTCTTCATTCATCTCTCTACCTCTGCCTCTGCCTTCCCTCCTCCCTCTCCCTCTACCTCTGCCTTCCCTCCTCCCTCCTCCCTCTACCTGTGCTTCATCTTGCCCTTGGGTAGATTTAACTTTCCCTGTCTCTGTCTCTCTTGAATCTCTTATCTCTCATTCACTTTCTGCCGGGGGTCAAACTCGTTTGATTTCACTTATTCTACTTTCTCTCTCACTCTCAATCAAACTCTCTCTCGTTTGATTCCACTCTCGCTATCTCCGTCTCATCTCGAAGCTAATTCAGTCACTGAAGTAACCCCCTTCTCATACTCATCTTTTGACTCCACTTTGGTCTTTGAACTTTGGTCTTTGAACTTTGGTCTCTCCATACTGTCTTAACTCGTGTGGCCGTATCCATAACCGTTGGCTGACAAACGTGACATCACAAGCGTAAGAGGGATTTGGCCAACGGTTTGCCGATGTTCATAGTTCAAATAGCTAGGTTATCGGTTTTCAAAATACGTCCAGGCTTGGTATTTTGTAATACACTTTTCGACCTATGTGAGACGTTAATGGATACCTATACTGAACTCGCTATGATTGTCACTATCAAACGATCTCGTTGATTTACTACTGTCTGTGATGGTTACGGTAGCTCTGGGCTTTTGAGTCATTTGCCCAACTCTATACGTGAGCACCCTTCAAATGCCATACATGGTTGTCTGTTTAAGTATCGTCGAATGACTTTTTTAAGGCTTTTCAAACTTTTTTCCGAAAAAATTCACATAAACGTAATTTTTACATGCAGGCAATTCTCAAATTTTCGAAAAGCCCTGATTTTACAGGGGGTATCCATGTATGATTTGAAGAAACCGTTTACTCTCCCTCTACCTCTATCTCTTCTCTCTCTAGGACGTCAAATGATGTAGTTCATGTGGTACTTTGATGGATTGTTATGTTTTTGTTGCCTCTCCCTCTACCTCTTCTACCTCTACCTCTACCTCTACATACCTCTCTCCCTCTTGCCTTCTACCTCTACCTCTCTCCCTCTTGCCTTCTATCTCTACCGTAGCGTACCTCTTGATCTCTCTCGTAGTTCCATTCGTTCTTTTCAACACAACTTTTGGGGTGCCACAAATCGTTTGGAAAATCCCCCGCCATTTCTACACCGGTTCCTGCCTTTCTTTCTTTCTCTCTCTCTCTCTCTCTCTCTCTCTCTCTCTCTCTCTCTCTTTTTCTCTCTCTCCATCCATCCCCCTTCCTACTTCGTATCTTCTAATTCGTTGAGTCTTTTTTTAAAATTATTATAAACTATATCCTTTCATCGACAAATTAACTGTGTTCTAGGGAATGTGTGGTTTGTGGCTTGAACCCGAGTTGAATACGTTTTAGAGGTTCAAAGATCAATGCCTCATTCTTTGATATTCAAATGGGACAAAGTTGTTTTATGTTCATACATCACTGCCGGGTTTGGTTCCTCGGTCTCTCTCTCCTCTCTCTCCCCCTCTCTCTCCCTCTCCCTTTTCTGAACTTGTCGGACGAACTCACTCCTCATCTTCCTCTCATACTCGTGCCTCCCCCCCCCCCCCATGAACTCTTACTATCTATACCATCACTCCTCGTTCTAATGAACAACTTCTCCCTCTCCCTCTCCCTCTCCCTCTCCCTCTCCCTCTCCCTCTCCCTCTTGATTATGTTGTCATTGGCATGCGTATGAGCACTGGCACTGACGTTGGGAGCTAGTCAGGCAGACTCGGTCAGTTGATTGCCCTGTCCCGGGACGGGGGACGACAACTTGTAGTAGCGAACTAGCCGGATCGAAGGAGGTTTTGGGTGATGGGTGGGAGGAGGAGGAGGAGTGTAGTGGAACATTGTTCATAGTTTATCATCAAGTGTGTGCTGATTCGGCGGTACTCTGTTGCCTTTTGGCTTCCATTCGGAGGATTGAATACTGTATGAGCTCATACATTGTCGCTACCCTCGTCGTTATTTTTATATAGTGGGTCAATTTTCGAAATAAGATGATGGGTCGATTTAGGAAATTCATTAAAGCGTAATTTTTAGCTCTTAGCAGCTGAAAGTGACCGAGGATATAGTGTGCTTGATCACTTCACAGTGTGATTCACACTACATGTTGCACTCCAGATGGGGAAGTTCCTCCCCCTTACGTGGTCTTTGAAGGGGGGTTCTTGTCTTACCCGTCCGTACGTCGGAAGTATTGCCTCATACTTTTCCCTCTCCCTCTCTCCTCCCTCTCCCTCTCCCTCTCTCGCCTCTCACCGTCGTTCTATTCTCACATTGACTAGAACACAGTCGACGTTGGATGATGCGTGCCAGTTTCGGGTATCGCTTGTCATTCATTCCCTGGTTCGTTCTTCCCCTTCCGGGTTGTAGCCCCTCTCTCCTTCCTCTATATTGCCCCTGTGCTTCTTGCCTCTATGCGAATACACCATCACACACTCATTCGGCATCCGAGGTGTCACTTTCTACCTCTTGCCTCCCTCTACCTCTCCTTCTGCCTCTGCCTCTCCCTCTCCCTTTTGCCTATCCCTCACCCTCTCCCTCTCCCTCTCCTTCTCATTTCCAATGATATCCGGACACTGGTGTGATGGTGGTATCGTCTCATTTGCCGTAGGGAGAATGGGTGGAGGGAGGAGGGCGCTAAGAGGTCTGTTTTGACTGTATCTCTCTATCTCGCTCTCGCTCTCCCCTCATTGCTTGAGGGGTGATGATGAGAGATGGATGGATATCCCTCGTTGTCTATCATCTTAATGAGTGAGCGAGGACGTCTTTCTCTTTTATCACAATCGGTGCATGCTGATCTCTTCTTCTTTATTTATTTATTTATTTATTTATCCTTCAGTTAAAACATGAATAATGATTAAAAAGCAACAATAAGGGAGTGATAGAGTTCCATTCTTTGTATCTTTTATTGTGGTTGCGTATGATTATGACCATTGTAATCTGTACGCTCTATACACATTTATTGTTGGCTTTTTTGTTGTTGTTGTATGGCCATTGAAAGTCGAGTCGAGTGTGTAGATTGGACTGTGCCATTATCATGGGTCGAATAGCTAGGTTATCGGTTTTCAAAATCCGGTCAGATTTTTCGATTTTTGTGATATTTTGGCTCAAAATCCGGCCAGACTTGATACTTCGTAACATACTTTTCAACCTATGGACTGTGCCTTTATCAATTTGAGGCTGCTGAATGAAAGTTGTTGTCATAGTGCCGCGGATACTGTAGATAGTCTGTCGTTACTGTATTTATCGATTGATGTTGAGGTTGTAAAGGTAATTATCGATTTATTGATAGTCTAGTGCAGTTATTGATTATTCAGTCTGCATTTATTGATTGATTATCCACCCATATTGTGTTAGTGACTATGGATTGTGTTCCGCGCCGATTTTTGTGTGAATGGATTTTTATATGGGGGAATGACATATCCAGCATGTCGTTCTTTCTTTCTCTCCACTCCCCGCCTTTCATTTTACCCTCCACCATTCCGTCCCTACCTCTCCCTCTCTTCGCCCTCTACCTCTACCTCTTTTTGCACTCTTTACTGCTCTACCTCTGCCCTTTTGTTTTTCCGGACTATAACTATTTCACAACAATGTATGGTTTGAAAGTGGTTTGGATTTCGGTATATATCGTGTGTTTCTGTCTATTCCTCTCCTTCTCACTGGGATCTTTCCACACATTGTTCCGCTGCATCTATCTTCCTTTCTCTCCCACAGGCTCCGAAAAGGCTGTTCTCCTCTCTCTCTCTCTCTCTCTCTCTCTCTCTCTCTCTCTCTCTCTCTCTCTCTCTCTCTCTCTCTCTCTCTCTCTCTCTCTCTCTTCCCCCATTTGAAGTGGTATCCATGCCTGTCCATGTACAACGTGCCATCGTTTACCTAGGAAGGAGAGAGGGATGGTATATATTGTGTGAGTGTATGAGTAAGGAAGAGGGAGGAAGAGGAAGCGCAAGCGGGTTCTCTGTGCCATTGAAGGACTGGAGAGAGGGAGAGGAGAGAGAGAGAGAGAGAGAGAGAATGACCATTTACAATTCACCTACTTGTAAGCATTATGGGCAACATTTGTGTGCTTTCTCCCCCTATCAGTTGTTTATGATTTGATTTATAAAGAAAGTTGTTGGTATGCTATAGTATATTTGTGTCTATAGAGTAGAATAATAATGATTGCAATTGGAATTTAGCGATGATCGGTAGGTGGAAATGGAGCGATTAAAGTGTGAATTAGTCATTCTCCCTTGTAGGTCCCCTGATAAATGATCCCTTCATCTTTGTGATCACTGGCCTAGCAGTGATCACCTGCAGGACTTCGTGGGCCTTGAATAACGGGTTGTACCTTTACCATCTTTGTGGTGATCGCCCTACGTCACGGGAATGTGAGTGTGAACATCAATTTGAGTGCTTATTTTTAGTTTACGAATTAATCTCGCTCTATGAGTTATGGAATTATCAAGGCCTGTATCAAATCCATTTCTCTTCAAGATCTACAGTACCCCAGTTGCAGTACCTTCATCCCCGTCTCTTACGGTACACTCATCCTTTGATCCATCATCACATCTTTTTTCCTCCTTGTCCTCTTCCTGAATTGTCCTTGGTCTCATTGGTGTACTTCTTCTTCTCTTCCATGAATGTGTGTTGTAACCATTCATTCATTCATTCATCTCATCTCTTTCTCTTGAAGTGACTGATTAGTTCATTCATTAATATGATTATCCTTGAGACTATTACACCGCACGCAACCTTTGCCCCTGAGCAGTGGCGGTGCGCGCCCTTTTGGCAAATTGCAGAAAGTGGGCGGAGTCACACTGTATAACATGTGTATATTGGTGGACGAGTAATAGTAGTATTATATACTATTGAAGAGAGCAATCCGGCTTGAGGAGGCCACCCGATCACATTTACTGCTCCTGCTCTCTATGTGTACTTCTTGCATCTTTATCTCATCCTCTCTCCTCCCCCCTTCTCTCTCTCCTCCTCCTCCCCCTCCTCCTCCTCCCCCTCTCTCTCTCTCCTTCCCTCCCTTCCTCTCCTTCGCCTCTCTTCCTACTTCATTGAGTCACCATCTCTATCTCCGTGGTGGCATTGAGGAGGAAGAAGAAGAAAATGAAGTAAATGCTCTACCTTTTATCTCTCCTCCCCTATCTCTCTCCTCCCCTCTCTCCTCCTACCTCTCCCTTCCTCCAACCTATCCTCCTCCTTCCCCTCTCTCTCCCCTTCTCCTCCCCCCTCAATCCTCGTTCATTCCGGCCTGGGATGATCCGTCGTTCATTACTCTTCCGTCCGTGTTGTTGCCCTTGTTTATTGTGTTCTACACTATGTTTTGATTGCCACAACAATTGAGTGTGGGTATTTGGTTGTTGTTATTTATGAGCCATCGGGTGTTCATGGCTTTTGGTTTTCATGAAAGCGTCTGATCAGATTCTAATTACGTTAAACTCCTGATCATATTTTGATCGAATTACCTGAGGAAGCCTTTGATTCGTGTGTGGTCTGACGAATCAGCTTTGCAATGGTTGTTGGGTCTTGTTTCATGATGCTTTTTCTTGTTCTAGCTCTGCTCTAGCTCTAGAAGCTCTTTGAGCTCATAAGGGCAAGAAGGTTGAAAGAATATATTAAAATGGTTTTTTTTGTTGTCCGTGGACTAGTACATGGATGAATGTTCGTAACTAGAAGACGTTGAATCTGAATTGTGATCGGCTGTGTGTTTGCATGTGGACTGACAAGAATTGTCAATGGATGGAGGAAGGAACGGGGATGGGGAGAGAGGAGAGGAGGGAGGAGAGAGAGAGAGGAGGGAGGGGAGATATAGACATACGTTCGCCATTGCACTCCTATTGTGAGAGTGTGTGTTTATCTCTTTTATGTGTCTGAGAATGCTACACTGGAGAGTGCTCAATCCATGATTGATTGTGGCCATTGGAGGGTCTATGAATTGATCGTTTGCAACTGAATCAGGGGATAATGCATAGGTCATATAGCTAGGTTATCGGTTTTCAAAATCCGGTCAGGTTTGGTACTTTGTAACATACTTTTCGAACTATGGGATAATGGCATGATGGAACGTGATGAATGGAATATCTATGCGTGCCTTTGCCCATCCAACTTTCGAACTGACCGCACGTGAAGAGTTAGTTCAGCGAAAACTATGTGTGGAGTGTCTAACTTACTGATTTCCCGGAATCAGAGGACTTGTTGATGAATGTGTGCGGTGTAGCTTACACGTTGCCATAGAGGCACTGATCCAGTATATGCTAGATATGCCTGTACCGAATGAAATGTGGATTGAAATGGGAAGAAGAGAGAGGAGAGGAGAGGAGATGGTCGAAGTTTGTTTGTTCTCTTCTTCTTCTTCTTCTCGTTCGTTTCTGCCACTGGATGGCAAGGTATTTTTCTCCCCTCCATCTGTCTATCCCATCCACTATCCCAGAGATGTGGAACGAATGAACAAGTGAGAATAATACTTCGTTATGCGGGTACACAATGAACATTACATATTAGGATACGTACAAGAACATGACATAATGGCGATTTGTCCCTCGTTTGTTTGATTACGGTAGCCTGTTCTTTGGACTTTTCTTGTGACGGTAGATGCTGGTGATTAGGGCTGTTCTTCTTTCGTTTTATCGGTGATTCAGTTTTGCTATAAATCGCTTAATTAACATCTTAATGTTAGCGCGCTTGAGGAAAAAATGGAGATAATACCACAACTTTTTTCTTCGAACAGACGTGTTGGTGATATTGTGATCGGGTAGATGCTCAGTGAATTGTTGTTGCTCACATATCTTTGAATGATACGTGACAGCTGTATCATTTGTGGTCTGACTGATTTGAAAGAAGAGAAGAAGTGAAATGGGATCTGGAGGAAGTTCCCTCTTTTGATCCACTCTTCCCCTTCTACAGCCCCATCTTCCTTGTTATTTCCCCCCTCCCGCCTATCATGATAAAGGAGGGAGTCTCTGCCTGAACAAACTGTACTCGAATATGAATTCTGCCGAGTATTGATTGGTTGCTTCGTTTGCTTTTATCAAGCTCGCACGCTGTTCTGTGGACATTCCGTGCTGTCCTTCGGTCCTCGCATCGGAATCATAGGTCGAATAGCTAGGTTATCGGTTTTCAAAATGTGTTCAGGTTTTCTTTTTTTGGCAAATTTGGCTCAAAATGCTGTCAGGCTTGGTGCTTTGTAACATACTTTTCGACCTATGATTCGAATCTTATTGCTTTCTGCTGATTCAAAATACACTTTAACTTTGACATATTTTGCACGTTGAAAGTTGGTAATGGCATGTCCTTTTTCATTTCTATTGTTTAGTCAAAGTTGATCAGTTGTCTTTGTGTTCCTTTCATTCTTTCTGACTTCTTCATCATCTTCTTCATTCATTTCATTGAACTCCCATCCCTTGTTAAAGCTCCCCTCTCTTCTGTCTCGCCTTCTTCTTCTTCTTCTGTTATCAGAGACAGAAGAGTTCCGATAATAAGTTATCATCAACTCGATTTATCACTCGTCCTTTGTCCGTTTATTATCTCGATTGTTAAAGGTAAGAGTATTGAATAATCATTTTGATCTTATTTGACTATGATGTAATAATGACTAAGCTGGTGAACCGGTTGATTGCCAGTGTATAGTGTCTTGTTGGACTACGGAAAAGTGTTCAGAATGTAGTTTGAGTTGTCTTGCTTGGAAGTAGTTGGGTGTGAATTAGCCACTGTTTTTGGAGGCATGACAAAGATCTTGTTCTGCTTCATTCACGGACACACGTTAACTGGAGTGCCTCTACGCGTATTCTCCTCTCTTGTTCACTTATGCCGCTCTTCTTCTTCTTCTTCATCTTCCGTCCCCTCCCCATCCTTGTTTTCTATTTATCTTGCTCGTTAACACGCCCCCTGGTTCTCTCTCTCTCTCTCTCTCTCTCTCTCTCTCTCTCTCTCTCTCTCTCGCTCTCTCTCTCGCTCTCTCTCTCTCTCTCTCGCTCTCTCTCTCTCTCTCGCTCTCTCTCTCTCTCTCTCTCTCTCTCTCTCGCTCTCTCTCTCAGATGCCAATCCGGAAATGGTGGCCATGCTCTGTGTTGTCCGCTTTTATTTTGGATCTTCTCTCCCTTCCCCCTTTCGTTGTTCCCCACTTGCGAGACTGTGCATTAATCCTTTCGTCCGCATGATACGTGATCGCTATCTTGTCCCCTGCCTACCGTAATTTGATCTTTGAACTTTGAAACGCGTTCCAATCGCTACCGTACTCCTCCAATGATTACTGTATTCTGATCTTTGATCTCTCTCATTGTAGGGTCGTGGTCGTTTGTGTTCGTCTAGACAGGGTGCCTTCAACAACTACACTTGATCTAACCCCCGTTGACTCACACACTCTGTCATTACAAGTACTACACCTCCTCTTCTGTATATATCATCATCTCATCTTGTCTACGGGTGGTGGTGCGGCCAGTACGAGAGGTTCGTAATAATAATAATAATATTTACAATAATATAATATTAATATAATATAATAATTCTATAATATTTGTTATACGTATTCATGAATATAGAATGAAACGCGTATGATGAAAGAAAAAAAATCGAAATGAATCGATAATGAAGATGCTAATGCAAACGATAATGAATTACTCACGGGTTAAAGTAATATTGATAATGGATAATTGATTTTTTTCGCGGCCTAAACCCCATAGGGCACATTGCTAGTTATCTTATATAATCAAAAAAAAATTATATTTAAAGCGCATGCATACTTATTCTTGTAAAACTATTAATAATATTAATTTAATTCAGACACTAATTGGATCCATCCTCATCCGTGTCTATCAACACACTCATCATCATCTTCAACTACTACTAACACCTTGATCCATTGAGACACGGAGAGGATCATACCACACAGAGGCCATCATGTACGCCTTCCCTCCACCTCCCACCACTGGAAGGTGCGGCGAATATTTTATTTATTTATTTATTTATTTTATTTATTTATTTATTTTATCCATCAGTTAAAACATGAATAAAGAGAGTAAAATCAACGATAAGGGAGTGATGGAGTTCCGTCACTCCGTCACCACGGCGGTTCAATGAAGAGAAATCCCTACATTTAACTTTGGCTTGAAGGCTCTTGCATTACGAAAAATCGGCAAAGTTGATTTGCACTGGGCGGGATTCGAACCTACGAAGTTCGGATCGCTAAACAAAAGCTCTATCCACTAAGCCATCTCGGCATGTCTCGCGAATTGTAAAACTCGATGATAGGTCTAGTCAGAAGCGAGCGCCCAGATATACCGTAATCAACTTTCGCGCTGGGAGAACCTAGATGTTTTACTGCTTATCATCACTCAGTTTGCGATACTTTCTTTCTCAGGCAAGAGCTTCTTAGTTACTATCATTGAGCCGCCGTGGTCACATATTAGTATTTTAAATATTTATTTGTTTATATGAATTGCTATTCATCAATGCAATTTTGAAACAGTTACACACGGGGTTTTAAAGGCATTTGTCGAGGCCACGTTCCTTTTTGCTTCTTACCATGCTCATGCGGTTCTACCTAGGTAGTGCTCGCTCTATTTGTCCCGTTCCCACGGATTGCGCTCTCGGAAATAACTTCTTTCTCTCTCTCTCTCTCTCTCTCTCTCTCTCTCTCTCTCTCTCTCCCCTTCTTTGCCTCCAGGGTGACTGTGTAAACGGTGTGATGGAATATGGCAAGAGTGACAGAGTGAGAGAGAGTGCCAGACATGCATAGTAGACGAGAGAGTACACGCAAGTGAGAGAGTGCCAGTGATGCAGAGTGAGAAGCACATACACGAAACGGGTGAAGAAGTACGTACGAGAGTGCACGGGAGATGGGGAGAGGGCAGAGACGCAGATGGTGAGAGATCACGGTATATAGAGAGAGACGATAAGGTCATACTTCTACCATATGATAAGGGGGGGGGATGAATTGATCCAAGGCCACGCCCACTTTTATCAAATGTTTGCCCTGCTCCGTTTCTTTGCCTATATTTATAGCTTCATGCCGATCTGGAACCTTTTTTCCCCCTTAAGCGGTTCGAGATCTATACTTGCGCCTTACGTGTACTGTACCTTGCATAGTACTCATCTATCAATATTATTACAAACATGGCGTCAAATACACGGCCGCTTCCGAGTTGATCTTTGATCAATACCGTAGATTATCTATCGTAGTTGATCTTTGATCTGTCGTAGTTGATCTTTGATCACTCGTTGTTGATCTTTGATCTCTCATCATGACATTCTCGTTCTTCCAGTTGTATTCGTCCACCATCTGCACTATCATCGGCATCGTCTGCTGACTGTGGACTGTCGAGTAGCACGAGCAACGGCAGCAGCACCAATCACACTCCTGGTTAGTTGATCTTTGATCTTTGATCTATTATGTTCTCCAATTACAATGATCTTATTTAACAATGCCTGCATAGATTTTCGTACTACTTTGCCTCTAATTTGGACTTGCTTGTGGAACATTTGAAGACCCGGCGCTTTAGCGTTTCTACACGTTTACATTATCAGAGGTTGATAGTCGATTTGATAGAACCTGGAGATCCGTTAAAATAATAACAATAATAATAGTATTAGTAAGTATTTATCAATGCATGCATAAATTCTCTTACTACTTTGTCTGTATGTTTGGCATCAATCCAGAACTTTTCGAATTCTTTCTAATTTGGACTAGCTTATTGAACATTTGAAGACCCAGCGCTTTAGTGTTTCTACACGTTTACATTATTAGAGATTGCCGGGCGATTTGATTTTCCTTGAAGTTCCGCTGTACTAATAACAATAATAGCAGTAATAGTAAGTATTTATCAATGTCTGCATAAATTTCGGCAATCATCAGCTTTCGAACTCTTACTAATTTGGACTAGCTTATTGAACTTTTGAAGACTCGGCGCTTTAGTGTTTCTCTGTACGTTTACATTATTAGAGATTGCCGGGCGATTTGATATTCCTTGGGAATCCCTGCCATAATAATAATAATAAATAATAATAAATAATAATAAATAATAATAATAATAATAATAATAATAATAATAATACAGATCGATATCTGCCCTCGCTACTGTCGACACCCGCCCCTACTCCATTCACACATCCTCCACCACTCGCTACGGCACCACATCATCATCATCACAATCACCTTCAACAGCAAGCAAAGCAGCAGCAGGCCGCCGCGCTTCTCCAACAACAGCAAGCACAGCAACACCCGGTTGTGCCCGTACAGGTGAGTACTGTAGCGACTGGGGGAGTACTGTAGCTTTTTGTGTCGGAGGGATTACTGTAGCTTTTTTTATATGGGGGATTACTGTAGCTTTTTTTATGTCGGGGATTACTGTAGCTTTTTGTGTCGGAGGGATTACTGTAGCTTTTTATATACTGTAGATATATTGATTTTGCATCGATATTGATTGATGCTATCGAGGTGCGTGTTCATAGGCAATTTTATAGCGTGTTTGTATCCTCAGGGTATCCAGCTCAATTCGCTACTGTATCAGACGGCTAATCTCATGGCAGTGAACGCTCAGTTGAGGAGGGAAATTGAACAGTGAGTGTTTATTTATTTATTGATTTTTCCCTAAATATATATATATATATATATATATATATATATATATATATATATATATATATATATATATATATATATATATATATATTGATTTTCTCTGTGGCCGTATGCACTAACAACGGAAAAACGGCTTTCCAGGAAAATCATTTGCCGTCATTAGCCTAGTCGGAGGCGTTGAAAAACGCTAATGACGTCAAATTTTCCCGGAAAAAATGGTTTTCCGTTGTTCATGCATACGGCCATTTTATTATTATTTATCACATGCTCACGCATGAACGATACAGTCGAAAAATTGTAAAGTAATAATTAATCAATATACTCATTAATCAATATACTACACTGTTTTATTGATTTCCCCTTTCTTTCAGAGTGCGCGCCGCGTCGATGAAGAGTGGCTCTGCGGACGCGCACGCGGTCGCGGCTGCGGCTGCAGCCGCGTACTTTCTCGTGCCTCCTCCGCCTACGGGGGGCGCGGATGGCGGCGTCCCTCCGACCGGAGGGCTTCAGCTACCGCCCCTGCTACCCTTTGGCGCTGCTAACGGCGCTCGAATGACGCCCGCGACTGCTGGTCGCAAGTCGCCCATGCCCGACTCGTACAAGACTGTCATGTGTCAGGTGAGATTGATTAATAACGATTTATCGATTGATTTTATCGATTGATCATTGTAGGCGTGGCTGGAGGCTCAGACGTGCTCGTTCGGCGAGAACTGCAGATTCGCACACGGAGAACACGAACTTCGGCCAATGACGTGAGATATCGATTATTCGTTGATCAAATGTTTAGTAAGGGGGGGGGTGAAATTCACGGTTTCTGTTCTGCCATTAGGTTCTAGAAGCTGAACCCCCCTACTCTATGGGAACGATTCAAATGATTATTCATTATTGATTCCGAGGATGACTCTCAATCTGTGGTCTAATCCTACCATCATCAATAAAATAAAATAATAATAATCAATAATAATTTATCAAATAAGTGGGCGGGGCCTATTTATCGATTTATCGATCGTTAACGAATTCCCTGTTTCAGGCAGCCTCAGCGCGCCAATCGCAAGTACAAGACAAAGCTGTGCGAGAAGTACACGAACACCGGGCTGTGCCCCTATGGCACGCGATGTCTGTTCATACATCCCGACATTGGCCACAATGCCTACATTCGTCCTGATAAGGTACGGTATACGGTATTTGGTATACGGTATCGGATGATTCATTATTGATTGATTGACGTATAATATTGATTGGTCTATCTTTGCAGCTCGAGGAGCTGAAGAAGCGTCATGAGGAACGCGACGGTGACGACACGAATGCCAAGGTATACGGTAGTTCTGTCATGTGATTACTGTACTTATCGATTGATCGATAGCCTTTAACTACTTTATCGATTGAATGCCTCAATGTATGCGTTATCTCGGTAGTCAAACGATGCGATCGTTTATAGATGCCATCTCCCGTAGCTGAGGACGGCACTACACCACCACCGACTACGGTAGCACCACCACCTGGAATCGTGACGTCATCACTGCCTTCTATCAATCACAACAACAACAACAATAGTCAGTCTACTGGCAAGCAGCCAGTAGTGGCCACTGTTGTCTCCTCTCCTCCCACCACTACTGCGGCCATTGGATTCACTCCAATCAGGTGAGAATAGAGATAGATGGTACCTTAAAGTGGGCGGGGCTAGAACCATACATTTTCGGTACCCTCGCCGTTTATTTTTTTGGTAAATTGACGAAATAAGATGGGTTGATTCACAAAATTTGTTATGTTCGCTTAAAAAATCGTCATTTTTAGCTTCCATTTTTATCAAGTGGCATAAAATGGGCCTTATATAGTGGGTCAATCCTCGCACTGCGAAGGTATGGCAATGTATGGTTAGAACCAGAAATGGGGCGGGGCTAGACCTTGCTAACCTGTGCCCACTACAGACCTCGTCAGTCACTGCGTCCTCATCCATCATGGCCACTGGAGCCATCACTCTTTCAACAGGAGCCATCGATGACTTGTGATTCGTCGTGTAAGCGTACTCCCCGTCATTCGTGGGCTCTACTCTAGGACCATAAAAACCAGTCCAAAAGAGGGCGAAGAATACAATATTACGAAGGAAAAGGCCTATTATTCTAGACTTTGATGCTATACTTTTGGACTGATCTTGTGTTCTCGAGTAGTGCCCCCCGTTCTTTTTACTTTATTTTTATATATTTATCGCCACTATTTTCTTTTAAATCTTTATATAATATAATCTTTAATCGTGGTCATCAGCTCTGAAGATTAATGAAAATTGGTAAAAAATTTCAGTAAAGTCTGCGGCCGAAGTGCTGATGGCTGGGACTGAGAAGGAGTCTGTCTTCTCTTCTCCTACCTCTACCACCGCAACAACTTCACTCTTGCCTCGCGCACACTCGCCCGTTGTCGGATTCGATCTTGTCTCTGGTGAGTGTGTACTGTACCTGTGGAAGGGTACTGTAGTGTGTACCGTACTTGTGGAAGGGTACTGTAGTGTGTACCGTACTTGTGGAAGGGTACTGTAGTGTGTACCGTACTTGTGGAAGGGTACTATAGTGTGTAGTGTGCGGTATTGTGTGAGGAGCTATCTTACAGTAGCCACTAGTGAAGTCCACGATGTGATAATATGATGTGTATATGTCTCTTAGATCTGACGACATCGACGCCGATGCTTGACTGTGGCACACCGTGCTCGGGTGGCAGCTCTGGCTACCTCTCGGAGAATGGCGGCATTGTGACGCCGGCGTCTGGTCTCTCTTCGGGCACGGCGTCTCCCCTGGACGCCCTCATGCTCAGTGGCGCTGGTTCTTCACTCGAGTCGAGGTGCGAATAATAGGTCGAATAGCTAGGTTATCGGTTTTCAAAATCCGGTCAGGTTTTTCGATTTCTGTCAAATGTTGGCTCAAAACCCGGTCAGGTTTTTCGATTTTTGTGACATTTTGGCTCAAAATCCGGTCAGGCTTGGTACTTTGTAACATTTTTCCCCGACCTATGGTGCGAATGGGTTTTATACGTAAAAGATTATTGGTGATTTGTGTTAGATAGGCAGTCTGGATTATAAATTTAATGAAATCGTTTTTGTCATTTCACTTAGTGTTTGCTCGTTGCAGCCCTCAATCGATGCTGGACGACTACGGTAGTATGATGGGCTGTGGCAGTATGCTCCTCGGAGGTGGAGGAGGCAGTCTCGGTCTGACGATTAGTCTCCCGCCGATGACGTCATCTGGTGGATGGGGAAGCGACGATGACCCCTTCAGAACTGCCTTTGACATTGACAAGATGGCACGAGAGATGGCCAAGGAGTTTGGCATGTGAACGAAGCTCTGTCCACTTTGTCCAAGTACACTACGAATACAATCGACCCCCCTTGACTAATCACGACCCCCATTCTTCATTATTTCATTTATTACCATTCTTTGTCTCCTTTTGTCCATCCTCGCCTTTGAATTGCATATCTTGCATAAGCATTGAAATAACAAATGGCATTATCGATATTAATACTCACTCAATGGTCTTGTTTACTTCGTATCATATCATAATTACTACTCGTCCTGTTACTCTTTTTTTATAATTTGTCTCGTTTTGCTAACACCCCCCCCCCCCCCCCATTCCCTGACCACTTATTATTTTATTATATATTATTATAAATTGCATGTAACATGTTTGCACTCACTCTTCTCTCCGTTTCTCTTACTGTTTACCGTATCTCTTTTTGTCTTTCGCGCTACTTTTTTTCATTCTGGCCCCGCCCCTTCTCTTATTCTCTCTCGTTTTGTGTAGAGAGTATTCAAAACTAACTAACCCCTCGTCCTACTCAATCCGGTCAATCAATAATTCATTTTATATTCATCAAACTTGTCATTGTACTCTTTATTTATTTATTTCTCTAATCATCCAGTTGACCGTAACTCCTGTGATAGCTGTCTCACAATTTCTTCGCCACAACCTATCACCCCATCCCCGTTGTGTATGTCCGCGCATACTGTACCCGCTCTTTCCCACACCACCCATTCTTCGATACTACGGTAGCTCTTTTCACCATTCATATCATAATCATCGATTGTGTGTACGTCATATCAATCGATTTGTGTATAATCAGTCACCTGCCCCGCCCCCTATAGGTTCCACCCCCTTAGGCTCCGCCCCCTTGATCTAACCCACTCTAGTACCGTCCAACGGTAGTCTCTACACTTTTGCCGTAATTCATGAATCCTCCCTTTAGACACTGTAGCCCCGCCCCTTGCCCCCATGACCTCCATCTTGTCTACACCCATCCCTTCCCACAACTCCTAACTAATATATGCATCCTTATGGACTTTTTCAAGCCCCTAATGTACTATCATCTCTTCATCTATGTGCCTCTTTAGTGTATATGTGAGTGAGATGTGTGCGTGAGGTGGTTGAGAAGGTTGCTTAAACTGTTATTCAAATAAGCCCCGCCCACTTTAGTCGATTAGTTAGATGCCCTTATCGTGCTCGTGGCTTACTATATCTGTACACAAATGCCTAATAAGATGCACCACCATCAATATGTATGTCTAATGCACCACTTTACACCAACCACAGCTCGCTCTTTCGTCCTATGCCAATCTGTCTCTATTCTCTATCTATCGGGCTAATTAGTATTATTCACCACTCCGCACTGCTCACTCACATGAGATTATACTACACCAGTGCACTACCCACCCACCACACACCATATAGTATGTTCATCACCGTATCCTCTGCTATTCTTGTAATATGTGCCGTAGATTCTAGTTGTATGTTATTGTCATAGCACGTGTGCGTTGTCTGCTCCTATCTTTCCGTCTATCGATTGATTTATTTATTTATTGATTGATTGATTGATTGATTGATTGATTGATTGATTGATTGATTGATTGATTGATCGATTGATTGATTGATTGGACAGCACCGTTACCGTAATCGTTTTAGTTCTGTAGTTTGTGATTAGCTAATTACACCCCCTCCCCATTCGTCCCCTTTATAATCACATTTTCCCCGCTTATAATAAGTGTTGGCCGAGTTGCCGCTAATGTTATTAGAGTCGAGCACACATTGGTGTGTGTCGCATTGTGGTGTGACTACAGTATACTGTATATACCGTATACTGTGTATACCGTAATCCACACCATTACACCACCACCACGATCACCATGAATGTGTGCTCGTTCTCTCCATAGTTCCTTGTGTGTACATTGGCGTGTTTCTCGTGTTGTCCGACCCCCTTCGCCCCGCCCCCTTAAGTAAGGCTCATTAAGCTACCAATAAGCCCCGCCCATCATAAGTAACACAAGTATATATATTATCCCCGTATATAATAGCTACTAAATGTTAAATGTGTTGATAAGGCTAAGTGATAATCATCGAGTATGTTGCACAAACTAATGACGCGTATCTTGTAACGAATGTTTTCTTCTCTTTCTCGTCCCAATATATTACTTGTCCCCCCGTTTATCTATCCCTACTTCAGTCCCCCTATGACCCCCAAGTCTGTATAATGCGACACGATACACGGATAAATGAGTTTACATTATGACTGAGTGGTACTCTGACATTTGATCTAAGAGAGATTGACTTTGTTTGGATGTTTTATCGGTTGGGAGTGAGATTCATGCGAATTTATTTCACATTTTGACTAGTCTTGACTATGTAGCTATGGTCAAAACTTATAACTATTAATTTGAACGTAAAATTAATACCAAGCTGTGAAAAATATTCAACATGAGGCAAACAAAGTATTGTAAGTAAGTAAAGTATCTCTGATTGTGAAACTAAATCAATAAAATCTATTTCGCATCGGCTTCTGCATCCGCGAGCAATCGAGAGAAGATGGAGTCTTTATCAGCCATGAGGGCGGCTGGTGTGTCCATCTCGGCGATCTGTCCCTGATCCAGCACCATGATCCTACAACGAACACATTGGATTACGGTAATAGCGCAGTCAAATATCGACCTGTCATAGTCGAGAATCGTGTTGAGTCGATGGGCAATGGTTAATACAGTACAATCCCTGAAATCGATCGATAATTATTAAATTAGCTCGGTTCTACAGTAACCCGCATTCCAACCAGACCCTACAGTACTCAATCTACAGTAGTTACCTATTTCAGTACTCACTTGAAGTGATTTCTGATCGTTCCCTGAATGAGCGAATCTGTCTGGAGATCAACAGCGGCTGTAGCCTAAAAATCAATAATTTATCGATCAATCGTAAAATCGATAATCACCTCATCCAAAACCAGAATCTTCGAGTTTCTCAACGTCGCCCGAGCGAGACACACCAACTGTCGTTGGCCGACACTGGAAATAAAATTAGTCAGTGATTGAGCAGACCCGATTACGGTATCTACTATCTACGATTACTGTATTTACCTGATATTCTCTCCACCCTCGGATATTATATGATCGAGTCCGGCAGCAAGTGTCCGTGTGAACGCTTCAAGATGAGCGAGCTGGAGTGCGGTCCACAGGGCTGCATCATCGTATTCACCAAATGGATCCAGATTGAACCGAAGAGTACCCGAGAAGAGCACCGGGTCCTGGAATGTCGCCTTATGAAAATGATTACGGTATGACTAATGATTACGGTATGGTAGTATGTACAAAGAGCGTGGTCAGAATTCTACCGTAGTCCTGAAACAACGAAGCAAATATAGTGAAAAGCGATGCCACGTGTACTGTAGCATACTGTAGCTACTCACTATCAATCAATCGATAGATCTACCGTACCTGAGGAATGATGGTCAGCTTCTTCCTCAGATGATGAAGTCCCATCTGTGCAGTATCGAGTGAATCGATTCGGATCACTCCACCCGCCGGTTCAATCATACGGAAGAGGGCGAGAGCGAACGACGATTTGCCTTTTATCACAATTATATTTCTCGGTTACTACAAGCTAGAAACGTTTTAATATTCTCAAAAGCAATAAAGCAATCAAGTCTTTTGCACTAACTGGATTAATTAAATATCTATTACCTGCTCCAGTTCTTCCGACGATTCCAATCTTCTCTCCTTTCTTAATCTCTGCATTGATACCCTTGAGCACGAGATCAAGACCGGGTCTGAGAGATATCGTTCAATGTTAAGCAATCCAATCAATAATCTTCAATCGATCGATAACCTGTATCTTGTAGAGTAGTTCTCGAATCGTACTACTCCCTGTGAGGGCCATGATGCTGGCGGACACTTCTCATCAATCTCCCACTCTGCCTGACATCAAATATCGTAACCGTTAGAATTCGGTTACGGTAGGGATCGCAAATAGTCTTTGGATTACGGTATCCATCTGTATCAAGTACCGTATACCTCAGTGGGCGTTTCCGTGTACTCCATGACGCGTTCGACACACACGATGTTGGATTCGAGGGCGGAGATGAGTCGGATGAGAATATTGAGGACGTCGGTTACCTGAATTAACAAAATGTCATCTAATATGCGAAATGAGTGTGAAAGACAGTGTCACCCTGTTTGAACGAAAAGTTTCACCGCTTTCCTGCGGGAGACGACATTATTTTCCTAGCCACGCTTTTTTTGAGTAACTTTTTTTCAACAAATTTATCCTGGGGTATTCCTTTAAAAAAATTCCAACACAAACCATTTTTAGTTTTTCTCTTCGTCTATTTCATTATAATTCCACTTCTTGAGGAGGGAATGTCTACATATTCGTTCTTTAACAAGGATAGTTCACGGTAAAATGTTGTGCTAACCGGGCTACTGTCACATCTCGATCATTTTTTCGCATCAAATAAAGCACAGATGTTAAAGGTTGGTAACATATTCTGGTAACGAACACTCATAATTTAAATTTAATTTAATTTAATTTAAACTAACACTCATAGCATATGATACAGGTACACCGACGACACCCGCACTCGATGCCCATCCCCATTCCTTTGAGAGAATAGCGAAGAGCGCGGAGAAGAAGATCTATAATGTAGAACATATTGATTGATGTCATTTAGATTTGCTGTTGTTGTGTTATAACGTCATAGTATAGCACTCACTCCTATCTCAATCTATACCTCTCTCAATCTCTATCTATCTAAACCTAAATATTATTTTTTTTATAATGACATACAACACAGTTGCCAACGAGCTCCAAACGTACAGCGATCCATCGATTCGATACGATGTTGATGTATCTAAATTAATATATAAAAGTGTATATTAAAATATCAAACAACTATCACGAATCTGGAAGACCAACTCCATTTTTGTCTGTTGTTTTTTCACTCAAGACGCAACTAAAATTATTAGAATCGGTCTTCTAATTTGTATTAAAAGAGAAGTGAAACTCACTTGCATCGAATGAACGCATCCAATTTCTCTTCTGACGAGAGACAAAATTCGCTCATCTCAAAAATTTTTAGGTTTATTTTTTTCAATTTTTCAATGCGATACCGTACCTTTCGATAAGCTCGAATAGACGCGGCTCCTTGAATACTTTCTCCAAAATGAGAAAAGACAGGCAATCGATTCACTGATTCGAGACGTTTCAGTTGACGAGATGTCGGGACGTAGAATCTCTGTAAAGTTGATCATCGCATTTTATTTATTTATTTATTTATTTATAATATTTATTTATCTTTATTTATTTATTTATTTTCAACTGTTCATATTAGTAACTAAATAATGACAGAATCAATCAATACTAGCGCTACAGTACTCGAGTTCTACCGTAACCTGCTTACCAGGAATAGAATGTAGATGATGGCGAGTGGAATGATGACAACGATGAAGAGGGGAGTCGAGATGAGAATTACTATTAACGTTGCCAGCAGCTACAACATTATCATTGATCAACTTAAGTACAGAGACTACAGTATCCATGAAGTACCGTACTCCACCTTTAGATACCGTAATCTACCACATTAAAGTGGCTCCGCCCCTTTCATACTTGAAGAATTGAGGAGAGGAAGTAGCGGAAGTTGAGAGGTAACATCGTATCGATAGTGTCAACGTCTTTGGAGCAACGATTGAGTATCCGACCAAGTGGAGTAGTGTCATAGAATGAAATAGGAGACCTGCAAAAAAGGCAATCTGCTCAGCAATTCTATTTTCAGCAATATATCATTATGTTTGTACTAATCTTTTGATACTGTAACCAGCCTACTACCTAAAACAAAACTGCTATCTATGGTAAAGGTAAAGGTACAACCCGTTATTCAAGGCACACGAAGTCCTGCGGGTGATCACTGGCAAGTGATCTTTGATAGTCAGATATAGTTAGATAGTCAGTGATCACTGGCTATCTATGATTGTCAAAGAAAAGCAATGGCAACTTCGTTATGAAGAGTTTCCACCATATTTAATATTTCAAGAAAACTAAAATTCCTACCTCATAAGATTATGAATGAGTGGAGAGTGGAGATGTCTGGATGCATTTAGACTGGAGAAGAGGAGGAAGAATAGAGAGATGAGAAATGATATAGCTGAATATTTTGAATCCTTTCATTTATCTGATTCTCAGATGTATAACTAATTTATAGGCTATTTAAATCAATAAAATGTTTTCTCACATTCGATAGTTCCAAGTCCACAGTATACACCCAATCTAGCATATTGATCCATCATCTCGCCGGTGTACGCGGGATCGTTCTCGTTCGACCTTAAAGGCACACCAAGCCAATTTGAAACTCTCCACTCTGGTCACACTCTCTCGCTTTCTTGGTCTGCGAGAGAGTATTGTCAATGCGGTGAGTATACTTAGCTTGGGGTATCCCTTTAACTACTAAATGTGTCTAAGAAGCGACCGTCGGACGTCACTGTACCCAGATGTCAATAAACTATAACTTACCATGCAGACAACCAAAAGCTCCTCATCATTTGGAAAACCTGAAATCCGACGAAGAAAAGGAGAAAAGCGATAAAGTGGAAGAAGTTTGCCGCTCTCACATAGTCCACGTACACACTGAATTTCACCTGAATATGAATAACAATGTCACTCAATGAACTGAAAATGACAATTGGCAATTCAGTGACAAAGCCATACCCCTCCCTTCTCTATTCCCTCCTTCTGGATCAATTTCTTATCCTCATCAGTCGATTGTGTCTTTTCTGGAGATTCGGCCGACTCATTTCTGCAACACAATGAATTGATCGATTAGTCTACACGTTTACATTATCAGAGGTTGATAGTCGATTTGATAGAACCTGGAGATCCGTTAAAATGATAACAATAATAATAGCATTAGTAAGTATTTATCAATGCATTCATAAATTCTCTTACTACTTTGCCTGTATGTTTGTCATCAATAAATTTTTCGAACTTACTAATTTGGACTAGCTTATTGAACTTTTGAAGACCCGGCGCTTTAGTGTTTCTACACGTTTACATTATTAGAGATTGCCGGGCGATTTGATTTTCCTCGAAGTTCCGTTATAATAATAACAACAATAGTAGGAATAGTAAGTATTTATCAATGTCTGCATAAATTTCCGTACAGTTTTGCCTATATTTCGGCAATCATCACCTTTCGAGCTCTTACTAATTTGGACTAGCTTATTGAACTTTTGAAGACTCGGCGCTTTAGTGTTTCTCTGTACGTTTACATTATTAGAGATTGCCGGGCGATTTGATATTCCTTGGGAATACCTGCCATAATAATAATAATAAATAATAATAAATAATAATAATAAATAATAATAATAATAATAATAATAATAATAATAATAATAATAATAATAATACAGATCGATATCTGCCCTCGCTACTGTCGACACCCGCGCCTACTCCATTCACACATCCTCCACCACTCGCTACGGCACCACATCATCATCATCACAATCACCTTCAACAGCAAGCAAAGCAGCAGCAGGCCGCCACGCTTCTCCAACAACAGCAAGCACAGCAACACCCGGTTGTGCCCGTACAGGTGAGTACTGTAGCGACTGGGGGAGTACTGTAGCTTTTTGTGTCGGAGGGATTACTGTAGCTTTTTTTATGTGGGGGGATTACTGTGGCTTTTGATGTCGGGGGATCACTGTAGCTTTTTGTGTCGGGGGATTTCTGTAGATTTTTAAATATACTGTAGATACATTGATTTTGCATCGATATTGATTGATGCTATCGAGGTGCGTGTTCATAGGCAATATTTTATAAAGTGTTTGTATCCTCAGGGTATCCAGCTCAATTCGCTACTGTATCAGACGGCTAATCTCATGGCAGTGAACGCTCAGTTGAGGAGGGAAATTGAACAGTGAGTGTTTATTGGCTTATTGATTTTTATACAACATTTATTTATTTATTTCTTCTGTGGCCGTAGCACTAACAACGGAAAAAACGGTTTTCCAGTAAAAAAATTGCCTTCATTAGCCTAGTCGGAGGCGTTGAAAAACGCTAATGACGTCAAATTTTCCCGGAAAAAATGGTTTTCCGTTGTTCATGCATACGGCCATTTTATTATTATTTATCACATGCTCACGCATGGACGATGCAGTCGAAAAATTGTGAAGTAATAATTAATCAATATACTCATTAATCAATATACTACACTGTTTTATTGATTTCCCCTTTCTTTCAGAGTGCGCGCCGCGTCGATGAAGAGTGGCTCTGCGGACGCGCACGCGGTCGCGGCTGCGGCTGCAGCCGCGTACTTTCTCGTACCTCCTCCGCCTACTTTTCCCTGTTTCTTTCTTGTTCCCTGTTTCAGTCAGCCTCAGCGCGCCAATCGCAAGTACAAGACGAAGCTGTGCGAGAAGTACACGAACACCGGGCTGTGCCCCTATGGCACGCGCTGTCTGTTCATACATCCCGACATTGGGCACAATGCCTACATTCGTCCTGATAAGGTACGGTATACGGTATTTGGTATACGGTATCAGACCTGATAAAGTACGCGGTATTTGGTATACGGTATCAGACCTGATACAGTACGGTATTTGGTATACGGTATCAGACATGATAAGGTACGGACGGTATTTGGTATACGGTATCAGACCTGATAAGGTACGGACGGTATTTGGTGTACGGTATCAGATGATCCATTATTGATTGATTGATTGACGTGTATTGATTGGTTCATCTTTGCAGCTCGAGGAGCTGAAGAAGCGACATGAGGAACGCGACGGTGACGACACGAGTGTCAAGGTATACGGTAGTTCTATCTTGATTACTGTACTTATAGATTGATCGATAGCCTTTATCGATTGAATGCCAATGTATGTGTTATCGGTAGTCAATGATGCGATCGTTTATAGATGCCATCTCCCGTAGCTGAGGACGGCACTACACCACCACCGACTACGGTAGCACCACCACCTGGAATCGTGACGTCATCACTGCCTTCTATCAATCACAACAACAACAACAATAGTCAGTCTACTGGCAAGCAGCCAGTAGTGGCCACTGTTGTCTCCTCTCCTCCCACAACCACTGCCGCCATTGGATTCACTCCAATCAGGTCAGAATAGAGAGGTGGTACCTTGAAGTGGGCGGGGCTAGAACCAGGAAATGGGGCTGGGCTAGTGTCCCAAAAGGGGCGGGGCTAGACCTTGCTAATCTGTGCCCACTACAGACCTCGTCAGTCACTGCGTCCTCATCCATCATGGCCATTGGAGCCTTCACTCTTTCAACAGGAGCTATCGATGACTTGTGATTCGTCGTGTAAGCGTACTCCCCCTCATTCTTGGGCACTAATCCGGAAAAGTCCAAAAGGGGGCGAAAATGCAATAAACACGAAAGAAAGAGCCTTTTATGCCTTTTATTATCTAGACTTTTAGACTTTACTTTTGGACTGATCTTGTGTTCTCGAGTAGTGCCCCCCCCGCTCTGTTTACTTTGTTATTTTTATATATTTATCGCCACTATTTTCTTTTAAATCTTTATATAATATAATCTGTAATCGTGGTCATCAGCTCTGAAGATCATACATTGTCATACCCTCGCAATGCGAGGATTGACCCACTATATAAGGCCCATTTTAGGCCACTTGATGCGAAAGGAAGCTAAAAAATGACGATTTTTAAGCGAAAATAACGAATTTTGTGAATCAACCCACCCTATTTCGAGAATTGACCCACTATATAAAAGTAAACGGCGAGGGTACCGAAAATGTATGTCTGAAGATTAATGAAAATTGGTAAAAAATTTCAGTAAAGTCTGCGGCCGAAGTGCTGATGGCTGGGACTGAGAAGGAGTCTGTCTTCTCTTCTCCTACCTCTACCACCGCAACAACTTCACTCTTGCCTCGCGCACACTCGCCCGTTGTCGGATTCGATCTTGTCTCTGGTGAGTGTGTACTGTACCTGTGGAAGGGTACTGTAGTGTGTACCGTACTTGTGGAAGGGTACTGTAGTGTGTACCGTACTTGTGGAAGGGTACTGTAGTGTGTACCGTACTTGTGGAAGGGTACTGTAGTGTGTACCGTACTTGTGGAAGGGTACTGTAGTGTGCGGTATTGTGTGAGGAGCTATCTTACAGTAGCCACTAGTGAAGTGCACGATGTGATAGTATGATGTGTATATGTCTCTTAGATCTGACGACATCGACGCCGATGCTTGACTGTGGCACACCGTGCTCGGGTGGCAGCTCTGGCTACCTCTCGGAGAATGGCGGCATTGTGACGCCCGCGTCTGGTCTCTCTTCGGGCACGGCGTCTCCCCTGGACGCCCTCATGCTCAGTGGCGCTGGATCTTCACTCGAGTCGAGGTGCGCGAAGGGGTTTTATGTGATTATTGGTGATTTGTGCTAGATAGGCCCTCTGGATTCTCCGGTTTTGCAGGGTAATATTACAGTAAGTAGTGCGCACAAAGTAGCTTACTTTTTACCTACTTTTTTGTTGCTGTTTTGCTATTTCATGAGTATGTAGCGAAAAAGTAAGTTACTTTCTGCGCGTTATTTTCTGTAATATTACCCCACAAAAACCGGAGTTGATTGATTATGCATTTAATGAAATGCGATTGTGTTATTTCACACTTAGTGTTTGCTCGTTGCAGCCCTCCATCGATGCTGGACGACTACGGAAGTATGATGGGCTGTGGCAGTATGCTCCTCGGAGGTGGAGGAGGCAGTCTTGGTTTGACGATTAGTCTCCCGCCGATGACGTCATCTGGCGGGTGGGGAAGCGACGATGACCCCTTCAGAACTGCCTTTGACATTGACAAGATGGCACGAGAGATGGCCAAGGAGTTTGGCATGTGAACGAAGCTCTGTCCACTTTGTCCAAGTACACTACGAATACAATCGACCCCCCTTGACTAATCACGACCCCCATTCTTCATTATTTCATTTATTACCATTCTTTGTCTCCTTTTGTCCATCCTCGCCTTTGAATTGCATATCTTGCATAAGCATTGAAATAACAAATGGCATTATCGATATTAATACTCACTCAATGGTCTTGTTTACTTCGTATCATATCATAATTACTACTCGTCCTGTTACTCTTTTTTTATAATTTGTCTCGTTTTGCTAACACCCCCCCCCCCCCATTCCCTGACCACTTATTATTTTATTATATATTATTATAAATTGCATGTAACATGTTTGCACTCACTCTTCTCTCCGTTTCTCTTACTGTTTACCGTATCTCTTTTTGTCTTTCGCGCTACTTTTTTTCATTCTGGCCCCGCCCCTTCTCTTATTCTCTCTCGTTTTGTGTAGAGAGTATTCAAAACTAACTAACCCCTCGTCCTACTCAATCCGGTCAATCAATAATTCATTTTATATTCATCAAACTTGTCATTGTACTCTTTATTTATTTATTTCTCTAATCATCCAGTTGACCGTAACCTGTGATAGCTGTCTCACAATCTCTTCGCCACAACCTATCACCCCATCCCCGTTGTGTATGTCCGAGTATACTGTACCCGCTCTTTCCCACACCACCCATTCTTCGATACTACGGTAGCTCTTTTCACCATCCATATCATAATCATCGATTGTGTGTACGTCATATCAATCGATTTGTGTATAATCAGTCACCTGCCCCGCCCCCTTTAGGTTCCACCCCCTTAGGCTCCGCCCCCTTGATCTAACCCACTCTAGTACCGTCCAACGGTAGTCTCTACACTTTTGCCGTAATTCATGCATCCTCCCTTTAGACACTGTAGCCCCGCCCCTTGCCCCCATGACCACCATCTTGTCTACACCCATCCCTTCCCACAACTCCTAACTAATATATGCATCCTTATGGACTTTTTCAAGCCCCTAATGTACTATCATCTCTTCATCTATGTGCCTCTTTAGTGTATATGTGAGTGAGATGTGTGCGTGAGGTGGTTGAGAAGGTTGCTTAAACTGTTATTCAAATAAGCCCCGCCCACTTTAGTCGATTAGTTAGATGCCCTTATCGTGCTCGTGGCTTACTATCTCTGTACACAAATGCCTAATAAGATGCACCACCATCAATATGTATGTCTAATGCACCACTTTACACCAACCACAGCTCGCTCTTTCGTCCTATGCCAATCTGTCTCTATTCTCTATCTATCGGGCTAATTAGTATTATTCACCACTCCGCACTGCTCACTCACATGAGATTATACTACACCAGTGCACTACCCACCCACCACACACCATATAGTATGTTCATCACCGTATCCTCTGCTATTCTTGTAATATGTGCCGTAGATTCTAGTTGTATGTTATTGTCATAGCACGTGTGCCTTGTCTGCTCCTATCTTTCCGTCTATCGATTGATTGATTTATTGATTGATTGATTGATTGATTGATTGATTGATTGATTGATCGATTGATTGATTGATTGGACAGCACCGTTACCGTAATCGTTTTAGTTCTGTAGTTTGTGATTAGCTAATTACACCCCCTCCCCATTCGTCCCCTTTATAATCACATTTTCCCCGCTTATAATAAGTGTTGGCCGAGTTGCCGCTAATGTTATTAGAGTCGAGCACACATTGGTGTGTGTCGCATTGTGGTGTGACTACAGTATACTGTATATACCGTATACTGTGTATACCGTAATCCACACCATTACACCACCACCACGATCACCATGAATGTGTGCTCGTTCTCTCCCTAGTTCCTTGTGTGTACATTGGCGTGTTTCTCGTGTTGTCCGACCCCCTTCGCCCCGCCCCCTTAAGTAAGGCTCATTAAGCTACCAATAAGCCCCGCCCATCATAAGTAACACAAGTATATATATTATCCCCGTATATAATAGCTACTAAATGTTAAATGTGTTGATAAGGCTAAGTGATAATCATCGAGTATGTTGCACAAACTAATGACGCGTATCTTGTAACGAATGTTTTCTTCTCTTTCTCGTCCCAATATATTACTTGTCCCCCCGTTTATCTATCCCTACTTCAGTCCCCCTATGACCCCCAAGTCTGTATAATGCGACACGATACACGGATAAATGAGTTTACATTATGACTGAGTGGTACTCTGACATTTGATCTAAGAGAGATTGACTTTGTTTGGATGTTTTATCGGTTGGGAGTGAGATTCATGCGAATTTATTTCACATTTTGACTAGTCTTGACTATGTAGCTATGGTCAAAACTTATAACTATTAATTTGAACGTAAAATTAATACCAAGCTGTGAAAAATATTCAACATGAGGCAAACAAAGTATTGTAAGTAAGTAAAGTATCTCTGATTGTGAAACTAAATCAATAAAATCTATTTCGCATCGGCTTCTGCATCCGCGAGCAATCGAGAGAAGATGGAGTCTTTATCAGCCATGAGGGCGGCTGGTGTGTCCATCTCGGCGATCTGTCCCTGATCCAGCACCATGATCCTACAACGAACACATTGGATTACGGTAATAGCGCAGTCAAATATCGACCTGTCATAGTCGAGAATCGTGTTGAGTCGATGGGCAATGGTTAATACAGTACAATCCCTGAAATCGATCGATAATTATTAAATTAGCTCGGTTCTACAGTAACCCCCGTACCAACCAGACTACAGTACTCAATCTACAGTAGTTACCTATTTCAGTACTCACTTGAAGTGATTTCTGATCGTTCCCTGAATGAGCGAATCTGTCTGGAGATCAACAGCGGCTGTAGCCTAAAAATCAATAATTTATCGATCAATCGTAAAATCGATAATCACCTCATCCAAAACCAGAATCTTCGAGTTTCTCAACGTCGCCCGAGCGAGACACACCAACTGTCGTTGGCCGACACTGGAAATAAAATTAGTCAGTGATTGAGCAGACCCGATAACGGTATCTACTATCTACGATTACTGTATTTACCTGATATTCTCACCGCCCTCGGATATGACATGATCGAGACCGGCAGCAAGTGTCCGTGTGAACGCTTCAAGATGAGCGAGCTGGAGTGCGGTCCACAGGGCTGCATCATCGTATTCACCAAATGGATCCAGATTGAACCGAAGAGTACCCGAGAAGAGCACCGGGTCCTGGAATGTCGCCTTATGAAAATGATTACGGTATGACTAATGATTACGGTATGGTAGTATGTACAAAGAGCGTGGTCAGAATTCTACCGTAGTCCTGAAACAACGAAGCAAATATAGTGAAAAGCGATGCCACGTGTACTGTAGCATACTGTAGCTACTCACTATCAATCAATCGATAGATCTACCGTACCTGAGGAATGATGGTCAGCTTCTTCCTCAGATGATGAAGTCCCATCTGTGCAGTATCGAGTGAATCGATTCGGATCACTCCACCCGCCGGTTCAATCATACGGAAGAGGGCGAGAGCGAACGACGATTTGCCTTTTATCACAATTATATTTCTCGGTTACTACAAGCTAGAAACGTTCTAATATTCTCAAAAGCAATAAAGCAATCAAGTCTTTTGCACTAACTGGATTAATTAAATATCTATTACCTGCTCCAGTTCTTCCGACGATTCCAATCTTCTCTCCTTTCTTAATCTCTGCATTGATACCCTTGAGCACGAGATCAAGACCGGGTCTGAGAGATATCGTTCAATGTTAAGCAATCCAATCAATAATCTTCAATCGATCGATAACCTGTATCTTGTAGAGTAGTTCTCGAATCGTACTACTCCCTGTGAAGGCCATGATGCTGGCGGACACTTCTCATCAATCTCCCACTCTGCCTGACATCAAATATCGTAACCGTTAGAATTCGGTTACGGTAGGGATCGCAAATAGTCTTTGGATTACGGTATCCATCTGTATCAAGTACCGTATACCTCAGTGGGCGTTTCCGTGTACTCCATGACGCGTTCGACACACACGATGTTGGATTCGAGGGCGGAGATGAGTCGGATGAGAATATTGAGGACGTCGGTTACCTGAATTAACAAAATGTCATCTAATATGCGAAATGAGTGTGAAAGACAGTGTCACCCTGATTGAACGAAACGTTTCACCGCTTTCCTGCGGGAGACGACATTATTTTCCTAGCCACGCTTTTTTTGAGTAACTTTTTTTTCAACAAATTTATCCTGGGGTATTCCTTTAAAAAATTCCAACACAAACCATTTTTAGTTTTTCTCTTCGTCTATTTCATTATAATTCCACTTCTTGAGGAGGGAATGTCTACATATGTACATTTGTTCTTTAACAAGGATAGTTCACGGTAAAATGTTGTGCTAACCGGACTACTGTCACATCTCGATCATTTTTTTTTTGCAAATAAAGCACAGATGTTAAAGGTGGATAAGATATTGTGGTAACTAACACTCATAATTTTAATTTAATTTAATTTAATTTAATTTAAACTAACACTCATAGCATATGATACAGATACACCGACGACACCCGCACTCGATGTCCATCCCCATTCCTTTGAGAGAATAGCGAAAAGTGCGGAGAAGAAGATCTATAATGTAGATGAAGATATTGATTGATGTCATTTAGATTTGCTGTTGTTGTGTTATAACGTCATAGTATAGCACTCACTCGTATCTCAATCTATACCTCTCTCAATCTCTATCTATCTAAACCTAAATATTATTTTTTTTATAATGACATACAACACAGTTGCCAACGAGCTCCAAACGTACAGCGATCCAACGATTCGATACGATGTTGATGTATCTAAATTAATATATAAAAGTGTATATTGAAATATCAAACAACTATCACGAATCTGGAAGACCAACTCCATTTTTGTCTGTTGTTTTTTCACTCAAGACGCAACTAAAATTATTAGAATCGGTCTTCTAATTTGTATTAAAAGAGAAGTGAAACTCACTTGCATCGAATGAACGCATCCAATTTCTCTTCTGACGAGAGACAAAATTCGCTCATCTCAAAAATTTTTAGGTTTATTTTTTTCAATTTTTCAATGCGATACCGTACCTTTCGATAAGCTCGAATAGACGCGGCTCCTTGAATACTTTCTCCAAAATGAGAAAAGACAGGCGATCGATTCACTGATTCGAGACGTTTCAGTTGACGAGATGTCGGGACGTAGAATCTCTGTAAAGTTGATCATCGCATTTTATTTATTTATTTATTTATTTATAATATTTATTTATCTTTATTTATTTATTTATTTTCAACTGTTCATATTAGTAACTAAATAATGACAGAATCAATCAATACTAGAGCTACAGTACTCGAGTTCTACCGTAACCTGCTTACCAGGAATAGAATGTAGATGATGGCGAGTGGAATGATGACAACGATGAAGAGGGGAGTCGAGATGAGAATTACTATTAACGTTGCCAACAGCTACAACAGTATCACTGATCAATGTAAGTACAGTGACTACAGTATCCGTGGAGTACCGTACTCCACCCTTAGATACCGTAATCTACCACATTAAAGTGGCTCCGCCCCTTTCATACTTGAAGCATTGAGGAGAGGAAGTAGCGGAAGTTGAGAGGTAACATCGTATCGATGGTGTCAACGTCTTTGGAGCAACGATTAAGTATCCGACCAAGTGGAGTAGTGTCATAGAATGAAATAGGAGACCTGCAAAAAAGGCAATCTGCTCAACAATTCTATTTTCAGCAATATATCATTATGTTTGTACTAATCTTTTGATACTGTAACCAGCCTACTACCTAAAACAAAACTGCTATCTATGGTAAAGGTAAAGGTACAACCCGTTATTCAAGGCACACGAAGTCCTGCGGGTGATCACTGGCAAGTGATCTTTGATAGTCAGATATAGTTAGATAGTCAGTGATCACTGGCTATCTATGATTGTCAAAGAAAAGCAATGGCAACTTCGTTATGAAGAGTTTCCACCATATTTAATATTTCAAGAAAACTAAAATTCCTACCTCATAAGATTATGAATGAGTGGAGAGTGGAGATGTCTGGATGCATTTAGACTGGAGAAGAGGAGGAAGAATAGAGAGATGAGAAATGATATAGCTGAATATATTGAATCCTTTCATTTATCTGATTCTCAGATGTATAACTAATTTATAGGCTATTTAAATCAATAAAATGTTTTCTCACATTCGATAGTTCCAAGTCCACAGTATACACCCAATCGAGCATATTGATCCATCATCTCGCCGGTGTACGCGGGATCGTTCTCGTTCGACCTTAAAGGCACACCAAGCCAATTTGAAACTCTCCACTCTGGTCACACTCTCTCGCTTTCTTGGTCTGCGAGAGAGTATTGTCAATGCGGTGAGTATACTTAGCTTGGGGTATCCCTTTAACTACTAAATGTGTCTAAGAAGCGACCGTCGGACGTCACTGTACCCAGATGTCAATAAACTATAACTTACCATGCAGACAACCAAAAGCTCCTCATCATTTGGAAAACCTGAAATCCGACGAAGAAAAGGAGAAAAGCGATAAAGTGGAAGAAGTTTGCCGCTCTCACATAGTCCACGTACACACTGAATTTCACCTGAATATGAATAACAATGTCACTCAATGAACTGAAAATGACAATTGGCAATTCAGTGACAAAGCCATACCCCTCCCTTCTCCATTCCCTCCTTCTGGATCAATTTCTTATCCTCATCAGTCGATTGTGTCTTTTCTGGAGATTCGGCCGACTCATTTCTGCAACACAATGAATTGATCGATTAGTATGATCCATGCTAATTCAGCAACATACACCTACAGTAGTAATCATGAGATAATTTTTAATTTAATTTATCATGCATCCAAAAATGTGACAATATTTGAAATTAAATAATTATACAAAAAACTTACTGCTCGCTCTTGTCTCCACTTTCTTGCGTTGTAAGGAGTTCTAGAAAAGAAATGGATTTGAAAGACAAGAATATAACCAAAAAATCGAACATAAGAGAATCTACAGCAAAGACAAATATGAAAATCAATAAACCAGAGACTACAGTATCAAACACAAATGAAGAAGGAACTACAGTAATTCCTCACCGTGCAACTCTTCGTCGTTTGTTTCCTCTTCGTCATCAGCAATCTTCGCATATTCATCCATCAGTCTGAAATTCAAAGAGCGTTATCAAGGAATTGCCGATTAAATCAATAAAATCATTATAAAATCAAACCTCGAGAATACTCCATTCAGCTTTAGTAGATGGTCAAACTTGCCGCGCTCGACGATTGATCCATCTATTGGAATAAGAAACATATGATAGATCTCGTACACGTTATTGGTCTTTTAGTACCGTAGATTAGGGATGTGCATTTTACGTTTTAGGATTTTACGAATTTTTTACGACATTTTTCGTAAAATTTTACAAAAAGTGAAACATTTTAAAAAAAACCCGAAAAATTGGCCAAAAACTGGGAAATTGATGAGATTAATTTGAAAAAAATGTCGAAAACTCAATCTTTGGGATGAAATCCCGCGAATATTTTCATGAGATGCAACTTCTTGCCTATGATTTTCACTTGAATAAGAGAGTAGTTAGATATTTTCATGGACAGTAGCGGATCTCTTCACCACGAAAGAAATTTGAAACTATTTGTTATAATTTCGCTCTTTAGAAATTTTACGATAATTTTATGAATTTTACGAGGAAAAGTCGTAAAAATGAAATTTGAAACAATTTGTTATAATTTCGCGCAGAAATTTTTCGGAAATTTCACGAATTTTACCAGGGTCGTAAAATTACAATCTACGAAAATTTGACGAAAAAAATTTTACGCACATCCCTGCCGAAGACCCTCCCAATTTCCAAACAGGACTCACCCTTCATGACAAAAATCTCCTCGGTATCTCTAGCATAGGTTAGACCATGCGTGATTAGCACTCTTGTCTTCTGTGCCAGTAATCCGGATGGTCCAAACACCTGAATGGATTGATCGATAAAAATAATTCAATAATCAATCAATAATTGAAATAATCAATAATCAATCGATAATTTTTAAGTACAAAAAAAATCAATAATATACATGATTGAATATATGTCGTCCAACATGAGCATCAACAGCCGAGAGTGGATCGTCAAGTAGATATACATCGTCTTGTTGATAAACTGCACGAGCGAGAGAAATACGAGCCTTCTGACCACCCGATAGATTGATGCCCTCAACATAATAGTTATACAATGGAATAGGATTACAAATAGATGGAATGAAGTATCTACTATATTTATTAAAAGAATATACTGTAGTTACAGCTACTATGTAAGAGAGGATGAAAATCAATCAATAATCAATACCATCTACCGTACCTTCTCTCCAATCTCAGTCATATCACCATGAGGTAGAATGGCAAAGTCTGGTTTGAGAGCACACGCAAAGATAACCTGTGCAATATATTATGTTATATTGCTTATGAGAGTATATTTTCAAATATCCCCAAATTAAACATGGCCTGAAATCAGCAAGATTACCGTACTTTGTCGTAAAACTTCCGATCGAAAGGCTTTCCAAATGTGATATTATCACGCACGGAGAGATTCTGAATCCATGATTGTTGAGGAACGTAGGCCACCGATCCAGTCATTATGATCTCACCACGAACAATGGTGAGCTCTCCTAAATCAAGGAAAGGATACTGTAGGCAATCACAACAGTATTGAATGGAAAGGTTGGGACACTGTACCTAACATGGCGGAAATGAGACTGCTTTTGCCCGATCCTACCGTACCCACGACAGAAACGAAAGAGCCTCTCGGGATACTAAAGTACATCATTTAGACAAGTAAATTAAATGAGGGATCAAAATCTCTTACATCGTATTGATATTGTGTAGTGCGGGCTTACTGTCATCTCGTGCATCCCATACAGCCGTCAAATCACACAACTCCACCGCGTTCATGCTTGCTGACAAGGATGAAAATCAATATTTGGTTTGGGAAAAACAACTTCAGCATAAAACTTCTAGATAATCAGAAGCTAATAATCAATAAAATACAAGTGTTAACCATTAGCATCTGCGTTGCGAATGACAATATCTTCTATTTCATCGGCTACGAAGAAGGACTTGAGTCGACGATTCGAGACTATTGCCTGATTAAAGAATAGGTAAACCATCGATTTTATCGATCGATAATAGATGCATACAGTATGACAACATCTATAGTACCTGCACCATCGTACTGATCAGCACGGCAATCATCGACATCGGAGAACGGAGTTGATTGAAGAGTGTGAGAGAGACGAAGGCAATCTAGAGATCAAAGATCAAACGAAACCCATGTTAAGTGCTAGACGATACTAAGCAGAGATCAAAGATCAAAGATCAGAGAGGAGTATGTGAATACCTGAGGTGTGAGTATGTTAGCGTCCGATGAGAGAATGAATGTGCCGAAACTTGAAGCAGCCACCTGAAGCACAACAAAATATATGGCTAATTAATTCATATGCACTTTACAAATCCGTTATATTATCAAAAAAGATCTCACAAGGCTGAATGGCTCGGCTATTGCACGCCAGGATTTTTGGACTTCACATTATAATATGTTCAGCTATGCCTATGCAAAATTCTAGCCAGCTTTAAAAAAGTAAGCTGAGATGATTCCCTTCAGGGCTGTGCATTTTTTTGTTTTTCGGTTTGTTCTCGCATTTTTCGGGTTTTCTCGAAAAACTTTTTCGACGAAAATTTTTTCGGAAAAAATTCGAAAAAAAAACTAAAAATGTTATTACATAAAAAGGCACAAAATTTCAAAAAATTAAGACCTTCTTACAAAAATTTCAAATTTGGAGACAGCAATTACGCTTTCACTTGATTAAAAAATGTATATTTTATCATGTAAGCGGCATCAATTAAGAATCACACAGTTGCAATTCTTACATTTCCATTTTATCGATATTAAAATTTAGTGAATTGATGTTTTTGAAGGAGAAAACATTGCTTAAACTTTTTTTTTCGAATTTTTCGGATTTTTCGAGAAAAAAATTCGAAAATTATCGTTTTCGAATTTTTTTCGAAATATTTTTTTCGCACAGCCCTGATTCCCTTGTCAGTTTGAGATTCTCATAATGAGATAACATTATTTTTGAGTGATTTATAATACTTGTGTTTCTGAAGGAAACATTACCAATGGACAAGTGACGCACCAAGAAAGGTGAGGCAGAATTGAAAGTATCGAGAAGATTCTTCACCATTGCAGCCCTCTTGATGAGGGCGAGTTCTCTGAAGGGATTACGGTATCCCGGAGGATTACTGTAATTGACTAATCGATAAATCAATAATTACTTGTTTCTGATCGAGCTGATATGTTCTTCCATGGGCGCTTCCCACGCGTACAACTTGATCACCTGCAATCGTCCCGTAACTGATATCTCAAAAATCAATATCTCCAGGATTACTGTACCTTGATTCCGTTCAGGACCTCGTTAACCATCTTCACGCGCTCGTCTTTCAGTTTCATCTGTTGCATCTACAACAAATAAACCATGAATAATAATCAATAGTATGATATGGTGTATATCTACTGTATACAAACAGCTCAAAGTACAGTATACCTCTTAAAAAGTACAGTATACCTCTTAAAAAGTACAGTATACCTCTCAAAAAGTACAGTATACCTCTTAAAAAGTACAGTATACCTCTCAAAAAGTACAGTATACCTCTCAAAAAGTAGAGTATACCTCTTAAAAAGTACAGTATACCTCTCAAAAGTACAGTATACCTCTCAAAAAGTACAGTATACCTCTTAAAAAGTACAGTATACCTCTCAAAAAGTACAGTATACCTCTCAAAAAGTACAGTATACCTCTTAAAAAGTGCAGCATACCTCTCAAAAAGTACAGTATACCTCTCGAAAAGTACAGTATACCTCTCAAAAAGTACAGTATACCTCTCAAAAAGTACAGTATACCTCTCAAAAGTACAGTATGCCCACACCATCCTACCGTACCTTCCAGCGTTTGATGAATATGGTAGCGAAGATGTTGAGTGGGATGAAGATGATCATAACGATGAGTCCGGGGAAGGCAGAGGCTCCGAGAGTGAGAAAGAGGTACACGAGACAGAAGATTATCTGAATATGGACGAAGTTACTTTAGATTTGGGTTACGGTATACCAGGTTTGGGTTATGGCATACCAGATTTGGGTTACGGTATACCAGGTATTGCTTATGGTTTACCAGATTTTGGTTACGGTATACCAGGTTTGGGTTATGGCATACCAGATTTTGGTTGCGGTATACCAGGTTTGGGTTGTGGTATACCAGATTTGGGTTACGGTATACCAGGTTTGGGTTATGGTATATCAGATTTGGGTTACGGTATACCAGGTTTGGGATATGGTATACCTGGTTTGGGTTACGGTATACCAGATTTTGGTCATTGTATACCAGATTTGGGTTACGGTATACCAGGTTTGGGATATGGTATACCTGATTTGGGTTACGGTATACCAGATTTTGGTTATTGTATACCCCACAGCGTTCTCATGACTTTCAAAGCAAGAACGACCGCTCAACATACAAACTCTCTCGAATACAATGGTCTCTCCTTTGTCTTGCTTTGGAAGAAAAATGGCTTGGACCAGAATACTGTGACCCTATTTGGGTTTCGGTATCCTTTACTATCAAGAAAGATATCCTGAACAAAATTTCTATGCATGGAGAAACTTTAACATTCCGGAGAAAGTTTAATAATCACGAACAAATTGAGATTGTGGTATAGTAAAGCACACAGTACCTGGTATGGACATGACCATAACAGTTGGATCTGTTGTGTCGTCATCTGAACATTTAGATAATTAGTGTATGCCATAAAAATGCTTAAACGTTAAATTATCGATTGATTATTGATTAGTGAAAGGACTAACTTGGAAGTAGTCAGCATCGATGGCCATAAGATTGGTAATCTCTCCCACTGTCTTCTCACGACGGGATGAACTCGATAGACGCAGTGTCTATAATAAAACCTTTTGACAAATCTATTGTATATATATTATATGTACATGACACTTGCAGTGTGCCTTACCAGGGTTGGAAATTTCTGTTTCTGAATTTTCTGTTTTTTTTGAAAACAGAAATTTCTGTTTTCTGATTTCAGAAAAAAAATAATTTTCTGTCCTGTGCCTTACTAAGCAATAATCACAAGTTTTATGATGAATTCTGTGAAAATTTTGTCCATAGTCTTGCTAGCAAATTTGCAAACAGCCCTACGAATATATCCGTATGTTGTCCAATCTAGAATGAATGGACATATCAAATCATGAATGGATCTACCAATAATGTTATAGTAGACAACCTTTCTGTAGATAATCGACGATAGCGTCGTCTGAATCTTGATTCCCATTCGAATCATAATGTAGTTGTATGAGTTCGACAACATCGACCGTATCTGAACGAATTGATTACGGTTTGTTTCCAAACAAGAGTAGGGTCAGAATATTGATTTTCCAGACTACCGTATTCCAAAAATTCTGAATTTCAATAATTTATTTCCAACCTCAGATGTGACGAACATAAGAATGGCACAGGAAAGACCGATCCAGAATGGGGCATTTGGATCCGAGATGAAACCGATCAATACACTTTAATCGATAAAATATACTTTTTATTTATTTATTTTATCGTCGCCTTGTAGTCCATTAATACCGTAGTTCCTTGCCACTATATTCTGTGTCAACTCACTTGAGTAGGAAAGGATTCGCGAATAGCATCGTATCCGAGATAAACTGGAAGAGAATATAATCAATCAATATTTGGTCAACAAAAATCGATATGATAAAGATACAGTATACCTTGAGAACACTCGCAGTTACGAATTCGAATTTGAACATGCGAAAGAGTGCGAGGACAATGGAAGGAGCTGATGGTTCGGATCTAAATTGCACCCATACAATACATATATTAATGAATTGAGACCAACTGTGATCTTTGATTTTTGATCTTTAGAACCTACAGTATTCATAATAAAGCTATGCAGAAACACACCATCTACAATTCGTACAAATTTATATTAATAAAAAGAAAAAAACTCTAAATTGTAATATAATTAATACTAACAAGAAAAAAGAAAAAGAACATAACCAACTTATCATCGTCTTTCTTAATCAGCGTCATCTTCTTCTCCCGATATTCTAAATTAGGAATTTTACACTCTCAAGATCAATCAATAATACTTTAAACTGTGTAATATTTTAATATAAAGCACTAAAATCGTTGTAAATATTAAATACCTCTCATGGCAGGTACCCAGTACTTCTCGAATAGCGCAGCGAGATGCTCAGAAGATGAACAGTAATTGAGCTCAAATAGATCTTCCATCTGAAATAGAGAATATCGATTGGATGATGATGGCATATACAGTAATCCAAAAATACCGTATACCTTCAGATCTCTTCTGGCTCCGATCCAAGGAAGCCGATTGAACCACCAAAGGGTAAGACGATTTATGAATGATGAATCGAGTTCATCTGATGTCTCCTCAAGTAAATCGATAATAATCGATAAACGTCTGACGAATTCAATCGATACACACAGCGAACCATAACAAGATCATCGTGATATATAATATTCAATGAATACTGACTGTCTTCTCATTGAAATAGCGTTTATCCGCCCAACAGTACAGTAGGCATTGAATGAGAACCACTGGCCAGAACGCCATATAAGCCACGAAGAGTACCGTCGGTTCCTGCAAAGATTTCATAATGAGGTTATGGCGGTTACTGTAGTCTACCGTATACCTGGTTCACGATACGAAAATGGAACTCGGGGACGGTACAGATGGTCATGATGACAACAGCGAGATGTTGGATACCCGAAGAGACCTGACCAACCCGACGACGATTCAAATCAATAATCACATTGAGAGCCTGATTATTGATTATTTAAACTACTTTATGTAAACAGAAGTTCAATAATATTTTGATGCAAAATCGATAAAGGCTGTATACACTATACAGTAAATGATATTGGGTATGATGAAAAACTCACAAAGAACCCAGCCCATACGAGGGGATAGATGACATCTACAGTATACGTGTCGTCCAATACAAATGTATTCATGGCGAAGACGAAGAGGGAATTGAGGCACAAGTAGAATGAGATCAACTGAAATTACTTTATTGATCACATTTAGATTACGGTAGTCATTTCAGTCAAGTCATGGCCAAGCCAACTTAACTCAACTCAGCACAACTCAGACGGAAAACGTCATACAACGTTTGAATCTACTTCATTATCAAGCAGATTATATAAAATGAAATCAGTAAACAATAAGCCGTAGACTTCACTCTATCTAGTATCTGTACACGAAACATCATGTTCAATGATAATGATCATTTTTTCTGTGAAAATCATTTTAATCAATCAATAAATGTACCGTACCATTCGTATGATGATAAGAATAGTCCATGGAAGGGGAGCAAATCGATATCTCATTCGTTCTCCTTGACCCATGAGAAGAGGAAAGAGGAGAATAAGAAATCCGAATGGAATATATGAGAGTATTGTGTGTTGGAAGCATTGTGTTAGATTAGGAAATGTACTCGAATTGCTCACATCGACCTAAACAACGTACAGATTCTTTATTAGTAATTTAAAACTGCACAAAATAAGATTTTATCTTTAAAATAAGTTTAATAGAGAATAGACTACAATAAATTTTAAGAGAGACCAAAAGCATTACACATTTTTGCAAAAAAACCTTGCAAAAATAGTTTACATCTGACACAGACTCACCCATAAAGGGTCACTGCAAAACGCAGGCATTGTCCCCTGTTCGATTGCGCAGACCTGGAAGTAGAAGAGGCTGTGGAAATAGTATGTGTTGAGGTTTTATCACCAATCATAGAAAAGAACAAAATATATGTATGATAATGTGTTATCAGCGAGAATAGAGACACAGCGTGACGAGAGCAGTCATAGAGTGACAGAGAAAAAGGTAGAGCGAAAAAGAGATATCCTACGCAAAAGTGAAAAGTGAAGGAGCGCATACGGTTAAATAATACCATGGTCCACCGCAGAGTATACCAATACGAAAAAAATCAGAAGTGAATTCGTTGTATGGCACCAGAAAATATTTTGAGAACGATTCATCAACTATGAAAAAATATAAATTCAAAACCACGATGTTCCATTCTTATGTTGCATTCTTTTTGGCCGTTACTGTAGTCAGTTATTCGAATTGAAGAAAGTGAGCTCAACTATTCTATTTCGAATTGAACATTTTGAATGGAACTGCATTTAAGAAATTGAAAGAGAAAATGACAAAAGAACACCAAAGTAAAATATCAGCCCATTTTGCAAATAGCCCATCAGCCCATTTCGTTCAAAAAGGATAATAAAATTAGAAAATTTCACAATAAAATTTAATCTCATAAAATAATGGTAAAAATTGTATCGGACATTTTTTCCCCAAACATTTCAAGCTAATTGTTGAAATTAATTTCTGTACAGCTTTTTGCCATTTTTGTCCCATCAAAAATTAATGATTCAATTTCTCGCTTTTCATAATTTTACGTCATAAAATCCTAATACGTGAAATGCAGATTCCTGGTGCATCGTATTTTTGACATTTGTCCAAGTTTTCAATGACCCTGTGCGGGAAAAATACTATGAGAATTAGAAGTGAATGAAATGAGGAAGTCCCCTCTAGTGGTAATTATTGTATAATTATGTTGAAACGGTTGTAGTCCCACGAAAAAACTTCTAGCGCTACGGTATCATACACGTTTCGGTGAGCAATCAAAATAACTACGGCACAAAATGTAAATGTCGATTTTCTGTGTTTCTTCGTCATTTTCACCGTTTATTTCAATTTTTCCCGTTTCCAAGCCGGTTTCTCTGTAAGAAAGTATTGAACTGAAATCATAGCGGTGTTTAGAGCGTTAATATCAAAGCTCAACAATGTTACAGTACTGTGAATATAATGTGTAAGTTTACAGTGTACGAGTATCTTTCCCTTTATTCAAATATGCATCTGCAGGAATTCTACTATTTAGTTCGACTTGGTCATCTATTGAATGATATTTATCGATCGAAGCATCGATTTCATCAAGTCTGCTTGGGTGGTTCTTGTTTCTCTTCACCCTGAAATTATATTATTAATCAGGTTAGAAAATTATTTTGATCTTTTCACACAAACAACCTCTTGTCGGACGGTAGGTCCAAACTCGGAGAGGTCGTCAGTAAGTTGCTGGAAAGATCAAAGATCAATTTGAGTTAGTCTAAAAAATGAGAAGCATCAGGCACAAAATATTTCCAAAGTTCAAAGATCAATTCGGCATTTTGCCACACAAAGTTTCACACACGTGAATTTTTGGAAACCTGGCCAAATTGCCAAAAAAATTAGATATGGTGCATCATGGTATTCTCTCATCGTCCTCTGGTATTTCCAGACTAGTAGTTTACTTACGTGACGTCACAGACTAGCAGTTTACTGTTAGTTTACTACTAGTGAAAGAACATTTGACGAAATGCATTACCGCATTATACATCACTACTAGTAAACTTACGTGGGAATGATAAGTAAACTACTAGTTTGAAAATACCAGAGTCAGTGCACTATCATTTTTGCACACTCTATCGCCTTTCTCTACCGTTTCCTCTGTCACACCATGGCAATTCTCGAAACACAGTATTAAATTAATAGTATTAATAGATGACAAGTAAAAGTATGCATGCACTTTAAAAGTAGATTTTTAAATAAATATGCCATGAAATAATAATAATAATAATAATAATAATAATAATAATAATAATTTAAATCAAATAAAAAAATGCTGACACTTTCGGGAACCACTTCGGCCCAGTTCGGTCGACGACCCTTCTTCGGCTTCTATAACGTTGTTTTTAATGCTTGAGATTTATATTCGAAAATATTTCTGAATTACCTTTTTGCTGACGCTGCCACCATCAGATTCCTGCGTTTTACCTTCCTTCAGAGATGGATCGCTTTGGGGTTGTGTCTAAAATCGCATACTCATATTACGGTAGAATTACATTGAAGTATTAATAGATGTACAAGAATAATTATGCATACAGTTTTTTTTTTAAATAACTAACAATGAGTTAGCTAATAATGTGCCCTATGGTGAATGATTATTGATTGATAGGTTGCTGTAGCCCAAGTTTGTAGATTAGCACATATTACAATTGATAAAGTTCCGTACCGTCTTCTGCACTGGAGTGCTACTTTTCTTCTTTGGACTCGTTTTGTCTTGTGCTGTAACCTCATTAGGCAGCTGAAACCATGAGGAGAATCAAATTATCGATTAGTAGACTATCGATTAGTCAATTCACCCACTTTCTCCGTTTTGTCCTCTTTCTTGTTCGCATTCGTATCGGGGTTCTCTGAAATGAAACCATTCAATTCATTTCCTACACTGAGTGCAAACTTACCTGGCAAATCGTTACCCCGATACACTTTCCTGGCAAACGATTACCCCAAATGGAAAGGAATTCAACGGCTGAATTGGGGGTATGACAAAACCGCAACGACAAAAGCGCAACTCGCCAAAAACGACAAAAGCGCAAAAATAATAAGCGCAAGCGACAAAAGCGCAACTCGCGATAACTTCGGCCAGAGATGTCCAATCATGGTCATGTTGGTCATTTTGTACTCCTTAGGCTCAGGGCTATTACGTCATGAATTGATCTTTGATCTCTTGCCCCTTAACGACAAAAGCGCAACTCGAGCTATCTCGGCTCAGAGTGATGCTAGACACTTCGGGGTGGGCTCATACGAAACCTACGGGTCTCGGCCATCCCGTAACAAGTTGATCTTTGATCTCTGGCCCCTCAACGACAAAAGCGCAACTCGAGCTATCTCGGCTCAGAGTGATGCTAGACACTTTAGGGTGGGCTCATACGAAACCTAGCGGCCTCGGCCATCCCGTAACAAGTTGATCTTTGATCTATGACCAATCAACGACAAAAGCGCAACTCGAGCTATCTCGGCTCAGAGTGATGGTAGACACTTCGGGGGGGGGGGGGGGGGGGGGGGGGGTGGGCTCATGCGAAACGATTGTAAACTACAGTAATCTACCGTAACCCGCTTCGGTGGGTCAGATCAAGTTCGGTGGGTCAGATTTCACTAAAAATTGTCGGAACAGCTACTACTTGTGTGAAATCATTTTCAGCTATTGCAAACTACAGTAATCTACCGTGACCCGGTTCGGTGGGTCAGATCAAGTGCGATGGGTCAGATATTACTAAAAAGTGTCCAAATGGTTACTATGTACGTGGTATGATTATGAGTTATTGTAAACTACCGTAATCTACCATAAAAAGGTTCGGTGGGTCAGATCACGTCCGATGGGTCAGATTTCACTAAAAAGTGTCCAAGTGGTAGTTTACAATAACACATAATCATACCACGCGCATATTAACCATTTGGACAATTTTTTTGTGAAATATGACCCATCGCACTTGATCTGACCCAACGAACCGGGTTATGGTAGATTACGGTAGTTTACAATAACTCATAATGATATCGCACACGCAGAGGTTATTCCGATAATTTTTGTGAAATCTGACCCACCGTACTTGATCTGACCCACCGAACCGGGTTACGGTAGATTACGGTTGTTTACAATAATTCATAATGATATCGCACACGCAGTGGCTATTCTGACATTTTTTAGTGAAATCTGACCCATCGCACTTGATCTGACCCACCGAACCGGGTTACGGTAGATTACGGTAGTTTACAATGGTTTCGTATGAGCCCACCCCGAAGTGTCTAGCATCACTTTGAGCCGAGATAGCTCGAGTTGCGCTTTTGTCGTTGATTGACCAGAGATCAAAGATCAACTTGTTACGGGATGGCCGAGGCCCCTAGGTTTCGTATGAGCCCACCCCGCAGTGTCTAGCATCACTCTGAGCCGAGATAGCTCGAGTTGCGCTTTTGTCGTTGAAGGGCCAGAAATCAAAGATCAACTTGTTACGGGATGGCCGAGGCCCATAGGTTTCGTATGAGCCCACCCCGAATTGTCTAGCATTACTCTGAGCCGAGATAGCTCGAGTTGCGCTTTTGTCGTTGAGGGGCAAGAGATCAAAGATCAATTCATGACGTAATAGCACTGAGCCTAAGGAGTACAAAATGTCCAACCTGACCAGGATTGGATAACTCTGACCGAAGTTATCGCGAGTTGCGCTTTTGTCGCTTGCGCTTTTTCTACCCCGGTTGCGCTTTTGTCGTTGCGGTTTTGTCATACTCCCGCTGAATTCACCATTTGGGGTAATCGTTTGCCAGGAAAGTGTATCGGGGTAACGATTTGCCAGGTAAGTTTGCTCTCAGTGTACCGTACCAGTACAGTATTCCAAGAGTACGATAAAAGTACAGTACCTTGTTTCGGGCAAGTCTTCATCTCTTTGTTGCCAATACCCGTGGATGGTTTAACAGCGGGAGCCTTGAAAACTTGAGGAGCAGATGGGGACGATGTACTCGAGGTAGGGGGCACAACAGCTGGTTTCGGTGCTGGTGCGCTGGTGATGCCAGGAGCTGCTTCCGATTTCTTCTTAGTAGAACCACAAAGAACGAGTATAAATGAAGCCACCTATGGTAATAAGAGATCAAAGATCAGTCATGGATATTATTGATCTCACCATAGATGATAATAGGAAGGGATGAATGAGGAAGAGAATAGAGGAAGAACCGTCACCGACCATCGCAATGGGGTAGAATGAAGTAGACAATAGACAGATGAAGAATGACTTGCATAGTTAGTGTAATTTAATCGACACCTAATTTGAAACTCTCCGCTCTGGTCACACTCTCTCGCTTTTTTTGTCTATCAGAGAGTACAATGCGGAGAGTAAAATAAGCTTGGGTGTGCCTTTAGTGCACATTATGATTCGATTGAAATCTGAATAAGAATGACAAAGGACATTCTTTTTTATTTCATTCTTCTGATTAGCAATGTACGGAGACGGTTCCTCCGCTCTTCTCTTCTTCATTCACACTTTCCTCTTGTCATCTGTAGTAAGATCGATGATGTTCATGTGTGATCTTTGATCTTTTGTTCTTCTAGACCGCGGTCTTCGTACTCGCGATGTGTGGAGGCGGAGATAAGAAGCCCGGTAAAGGCGACCCGACCAATGGACCTGCTAGCCAGACCGGAGCACCAACACAGACTGCTGGCCAGTGAAGACTCCTCTTTGCGAAAGCACACCACCGAATAATATTACAGTAAATTATTATCCGCCATATTCACCATTTGTCATACATGTCTTGATAAGAAAGTACACTGCATCGCGTTTCAAAACATGTGGAGAGTACATTCAATGATAATTTTGCACGTTGCTAGATTGCACATCAAGAAAGAGAGATGATAGTAGAAGAGATGTTTTTTGCGATTTGTATATGCACTTTTATGCCTATCCTAATCGCTTCACTGTCCTCACACGAAATGGTTTGCGATGTAACAATGGATCTAGTCAAACTATTGTTGAATTATAATATGGTATGCATTTTGAACGTAAGTGAGAGGATAGTCCATATTAATATCCCAGAAATATTTTGCAAAAAACTAAGTAGTGAAACAAGGATACTTTATTCATGAATATGAAAAAATAAGGCATGATGGTCATGGATAAGAGTTAAGATAAAGGTTACTAATTAGCTTGATCAAATTATTTCTTGCTCATGTATGCATCCAACTCAGCATCCAGTTCGGCTTCTGAGAGCTGCTTCTTCTTTCCGAGTCCGCCGCCGGAAAATAGTGGTCATCAACACAATTATGCACATGCTAGTATTGCTCCTAGGCAAGCACAACATCGATCATAGCAAAAGAATGAGTCAACTCAACCCCATCGTATGTACGATAAATCGACAAGTTAAAGTTTTCTCCACATCCGTGCCTATCGCATCACTTAGAAAGGTTGCATCATATGCATATGCTATTTAATATTTAATGCATGATGATATTTAGTACTCACTTTTAGCAGATCTGCCAGAGTCCTCATCGTTGGTGCCTACTCTATCGTCATGCATGTTATAGTCTTTACTCCTTTTGGCACTGTAATCAATAAAGATTAATGACAAGAGAGAAAAACAGTGGAGACTCATACATTTTCATACCCTCAGTGTGAGGATTGGCGCACTATATACAGCTCATTTCAGGGTCGACCCACTATATAAAGCTCATTTTTTATGTGAAAGATTACAATCTAAGCGAAAAATAAAGATTTTTCCAAATCGATCCACTATATAAAAATAATTCGGTGAGGGCACCGAAAATGTATGTGGAGACTCACTGTTCCCTCGGTCTGGTGGGTCTGGGACCGCGTCCACCGCCAACATGTCTGAAAGGTCTCTCAACCTGGATATTACGAGAAGCTCCAGGTACAATGGACAACTGAAGGAGACGGCCTGAATACTATTCTTGATGATTCTCAAGGAGAAATAGCAAGAAACACACCATCAACTTTGACTCCTCTAAAGTCATTAACGAGTCGTTCAGCCTCTTGTCTATTTGATAGAGTGATTGCTCCAGTGCCGAGTGAGCAACCCGAGTCATCAAAATGAACGTGAGCCGTTTTGAACTGGTACGAGTCGAAGAGTTCCTGAACAACGACGAGGGTTTAAAATATCCACATTATTCATCAATGCAATCATTCGCATTCTCATAGCATCATATTTAGCGATACACAAAATCACGTTTTTCTGGCTTTTTTCACGTCAATTTATTAAACGCGCGATAGAAATACTATGTCCTCGGGTGTGAAATGAAATTACCATGCAAAATTGTTTCGTTGGAGGTAAATAGGAACATTCCAACATGCGTACCTGCAGATCTTCGCTACCGACACTGAAGCTGAGATTACTGATATCGATTTTAGCAGGTCCACTTGAGCGGATCTGTGCTGGTACATTGTGGGGGTAAGAACGATTCGATCGATTTCCTCCGTACAGCTCATGAAATCCGCTGTGGCCCCACTTCTGAAAACGAATAAAGCATGAAGTACAAGCAACGAATACCCCCCAACAAAATTCACTCACATTGTTTTCTCTGCGACCCTTCTTCTCTACGAAACCGGAAGAGACATTGCGACGATTCTGCAATGCCGAGTTATGATGGAAAAAGCCAACAGAATTATTCGAGACACTAACTCTATCATTTCCTCCTTTGTTTGAGTTTCTTAGTTTTATGATATCATCCAGAGATCTGTTAAAGTCGACCATCTTCCAATCTTGAATTTTAAAAGAAATCAATTATCAAACGAAACTTAACTACGACAAAGAAAACAGAGGCTTTTGCCAAAAATTCGGTCAATCAACCAATCAAACAATTGAAATGCATGAATGCAGTCTTGAAATGGATTTTGCGGGATTTCAAAAAGATATTAAAAAATTACTGTACTTAGTTACTAGTCTTAGTACGTTCAAACTTTAGCTATTTCTATTTAAAATATTTTTTGTAATTTCCAGTGTGCTATAGTAGAATACTTCATTTACTTGATTAATTGAATTAGTATTTTCATCGTTTCCTTTCTTATGCAAGCTGATTATTTGTGGCTCATAATATAAGATGTATTCCTCTCATCTCTGACTTCATACTACAAACTAGAGATTCTGCCCGTGCAACAGAGATGGAGGAAGTGGAGTGTCGACATCAGTAAGCCTTTCTCTCTCTCTCTCTCCTCTCTATCCCTCTCTCTTCTCCCGTCGCTTCCCCTCACATCCATGCACTCTACCTCACAATCAGCCGCTTGTTTAGGGCCTATATTACACTTTGAATTTACTTCTTTCTTTCGCCTAATCTCATTAATATTTTATACCTATCTTCCACTATAAACGTATAAACGCACTGGATTGTTTACTCAGTATCACCTATCCTAAGAAAATTCCAGAACATTTCCTATTCCCTCACTACTTCAATGAATTGCTGTACCTAGATACCGTTTGTAATATTGTGCTGCAATTATCTCATCTAATATCTCCTTTTCTGCATTCTCACGTTGTTTGTTTGCCATTCTCTGAAACGATAAAGTGCTATTTCTCCTCATTCAGATTGAATTCTGGGGCAATTCAATCTTGGTTGGGACAATGCCTGCGTTTTGCAATGACCCGTTATGGGTGAGTCCTTATTTATTTGGGGATTATTCTTGCTGTAGTTAGGAACTTCAAACAGAGGTTATGTGCAATGTTTTCTGAAGCAAGGAGAAGCGGAAATCTATACGTTTGTGAATTTTGTTCGCGTCTCTTTCCCTAGCAACCTTAGGAATTGCTCTTTGAGTGACCAATCATTAGTGACAAGGGTGGCGAACATGACTCATGAACATTCGTCCCATTGGCAAAAAGGAAGAACATTACTTGGAGTTGCATTTATGCCCCCCCCCCCCTCTCATTCTGAATGGGCTATATCTACGAATTAAAAGAATAGCGAAGTTGGAAATTACAAAGGAGATAATCTGTATGTCGTTCAGGTGGATGTGAGCAATTCGAGTACATTTCCTAATCTAACACAATGCTTCCAACACACAATACTCTCATATATTCCATTCGGATTTCTCATTCTCCTCTTTCCTCTTCTCAAGGGACAAGGAGAACGAATGAGATATCGATTTGCTCCCCTTCCATGGACTATTCTTATCATCATACGAATGGTACGGTGCATTTATTGATTGATTAAATGGATTTTCACAAAAAAAAGTGATTGCTATCATGGAACGTGATGTTTCCGTATACGGATACTAGATGGAGTGGAGGGCTAACGCAATCCTAGTAGACAACATACACACAATCGTATTCTCTCTCTTCTCCCCTGGGAATTATGGTAATATGGTCACACTATAATAATATGATGGAGTGTGCGGAATTGCGTATTCTATGATCGTTTGAATCAAGATAGATAAATAGATAGAATAAACAGATTGAAATCGTGTTCACTAGAGACTAAACATACTTATTAACACTGATGTTATCGAATGCGAGTGACAAAGCGTGCGGATGACGAAAAGATAGAACTTATGATAAAAAAAAAGAAGAAAACTGACCCGACATGGGGTGATTCTTACTATTCTCGATCTCCCGCATATGCCTAGATGTGTTTCGAGTCTCAAAACTGACCGCATCGACAAAAAGTGCTCGCTCGCAATGTGGGTGCTCGAAAAAAAGATGTATAATCTGCACTGTGAGAAGATGAATGACTAAAAGGAATCACTATGAGAAATGGGGGTAGACATTTATCTATTCTTTCCTTAGGTTCTTGCCATTCCCTCCGTCTGAGTCACCGTGTAATCCTAACCATACGTGGGCACCACTGCCGCTAGCGGCAATACACCCCCGATGGTTGACAGCCACTCCCCCCCCCACCCCGATTTTCCAAAAAAAAACACTCAAAATGACGTATAAATGCTCCTTTTTTGCTTCCGACCCCGATTTTTGCGTCCGACCCCCCGATTTTCATTTCCACTGGCAATGCCCGCCCACGTATGATCCTAATCGATAAAACAGATTAAAGTTTAAAAAAATAATAGCAATAAATAATAGATAATCATAATACTAATTAAAAGAACAATAATATTAATAATAATAAATTACGGTTGCAGATGATCTCATTATATCTATGCCTCAATTCCCTCTTCGTCTTTGCCATGAATACATTTGTATTGGACGACACGTATACTGTAGATGTCATCTATCCCCTTGTATGGGCTGGGTTCTTTGTAAGTTTTATATTATATAAGTTGTTACTTATTTATGACCACAATAAAAATAATAGCGATTACCAATCGTGTTGTAAAATAACTGTGAATAGCTGCATTCATTTGACTATCGTTTGCGGCCTTATTAATAAATCAATAATTAATCAATAATCAGGCTCTCAATGTGATTATCGATTGGAATCGTCGTCGCGTTGGGCAAGTCTCGTCAGGCATCCAACATATCGCTTTTCTCATCATGACAATCTGCACCTTGCCCGAGTTCCACTATCGTCTCGGTCACCAGGTATACGCTGGATTACGGTAGGTACCGTAATCCCTCATTCAATTTTCAGGAACCTGCAGTGCTCTTTGCGGCTTACATGACCTTCTGGCCTTTGCTGCTCTTTCAATGTTTGCTGTACTTTTGGGCAGACAAACGTTATATCAACGAGAAAACGGTAAATCTTGATTGGAAAGTTGCGATTACGGTAGTTATCTCTGATCTATCGATTGATTGATTTCAGGAGAAATCAGATGAACTCGATTCGTCATTCATGAATCGTCTCACACTTTGGTGGTTTAACAGTCTTCCACTCATCGGTGCCAAACGTGATCTTGAGGTATACGGTAGTCTCAGAGAAAATTGAATTATAAAATCAATAATCAATTAGTTATTTCATGAGATCTGTAATTGAATTACTTTATTTTCATCTTGTAGAGTATTCAATCGATAATCGATAATTGAGATGGATGATCTGTTCGAGCTCAACCATGGATCATCATCTGAACATCTCAGTGCACTCTTTGAGAAGTACTGGATACCCGCTATGAAGGGTATGGACTAATTAGCAAACGAGATAACATGCCAAATGATCATAGGTCGAAAAGCACGAAGCCTCGCCGCATTTCGCAATTTGTTCGAAAACTCGATCGCATTTTGCCTGTTTTTTTTGTTGTAAAAAACCAGACCGCATTTTGCAAATCTTTAACATAGCAAGCTATTCGACCTATGCTAATGATGAGATCATTTTATTGTCGATTTATATTTAAAAAATGGAATCTATCCTTATTCAGAGTACCATGAGAGGAAGATGACGTTGATCAAGAGTGGAGAGAAGTGAGTAATCTACGAAAAAAACAATAATTATCTATCAATTTGGAGCGATTGTCATTTACCCAATCGCACACTTCTGTAATCACTTTTGCTTGTATACTGTAGGTAATAAATATAAATAATAGACATAAAATGTACGAATTGTAGATGGTGTAATATCCGCATTGCTTTATTATGAACACTGTAGGTACTAAAGATCAAAGATCAAAGATCACAGTTGGTCTCAATTCATTAATATATGTATTGTATGGTTGTAATTTAGATCCGAACCGCCTGCTCCATCCATTGTCCACGCACTCTTCTGCATGTTCAAATTCGAATTCCTGACTGCCAGTGTGATCAAGGTATACTGTATCTCTCTCTCCTATCGATTTATCTTGACCAACTATTGATTGCTTATTTTCGATTTCAAAAGGTATACTGTATCTTCTTTTCTGTATTCCTAATTATGCATTACTCATTGCTTATTTTCAGTTCATGTCGGATACGATGCAATTCGCTAATCCATTCCTGCTCAAGTAAGTTTCCCGAATTACTGTGTAAATTTACCGAATTACGGTATAAGTTTCCCGAATTACGGTATAAGTTTCCCGAATTACGGTATAAGTTTCCCGAATTACGGCACTCCGACAGGCGGTGCCCCTGTAAAATTAGGGGCTTTTCGGAAATTAGGTGGAACGCCCCTTGGAAAATTAACCCTTTTTGAAAGATTTTTATTTCGGATGCCCCCCCCCCCTGTTGTTTCGAGCGCTCCCGATGCCCATCTACGATTTAATTGTAAGCAATGAAAAGTATGTATATTTTGCAGTCAATTGATCGGTTTCATCTCCGACCCTAAGGCGCCCTTCTGGATCGGTCTTTCCTATGCCATTCTCATGTTTGTTGCATCCGAGGTTAGACATACATCATCAGATCGATATCACAGTGACCGTACTATAAATTTGTCGGAGGATACGGTACTCTATAAATTCGATAATCTGACCCAGCACATACCGTAATCCCTATGTGTTCAGTTACGGTCGATGCTCATCAACGCGTACTTCTTCATCATGATCCGTATGGGCATCAAGATTCAGACGGCGCTCACGTCGGCTATATACAAAAAGGTTAGAATATATTTAACAATAATATCTTTATGTGCGTTTCAGGTAAGAATGATAATGAGATAGAGAAATACATTAGGGACACATAAATACAATACCACAACGAGGTAGTACGGGGTTGAGTTAACAGATAATGATGATATAACTATAATTATAAAGCATAGGTAGAAATACTATTTGTCTTATGATATACCGTAAGTATTTTTGATCGATCAATTTCCGATTTTATCGTAGACTATGCGCTGATCTACCTTAGTCATTGCGCGTTATTGATCGATTCTTTCATTGATTGCATTGTAGTTGCTTATAAATCGATTATATCATAGACAATGCGTCTATCGAGTTCATCCCGTCGTGAGAAGACAGTGGGAGAGATTATCAATCTGATGTCCATCGACGCTGACTTCTTCCAGGTGAGGGAATATCGATTGATTTCGTGAATGTTCAAGTTGTGAATATATGAAAATGTACAAGTACAGGATTGCATACACATTAAATATAAATTTTATTATGTGAATTCTGAATTAATAGTATATGTTCTTCATGGTGTGTACGGCCGCTAAACCTTAAAGCAGTAGGATTCCTGTTTCGCATTGGTCATGAATTGCTTGTCGATTGTTTTATCCAATAATGTTATTATCTATGATCTACTCAGATATGTTTAGATGATCACGCAGCAGATTCAGCAGTTCTGGTCTTGTCCATATCAGGTATCGTATTCTGTACCTTACCGTAATCCCAATCTGCACTAAAGTAGGCACTATCTGTAATGCTGTAACCCCAATCTGTTGTACGGTAAATATAATAATTTTTTTAAATGTTATAACACATGTATACAGTAATCCCCCAATAACTTCCGCCGTAATTTCAATTTGTGCTTACCGTAATCCCATTCATTTCTTCAGATTACCTTCTGTCTTGTGTATCTCTTCTTCAACCTTGGCATCTCTGCCTTCCCTGGAGTCATCGTCATGATCCTCTTCATCCCACTCAATATCGGTGTCTCCATTGTTATCAAGCGATGGCAGGTACGGTAGGACACCGTATACGTACGGTAATAAAGTATGGTAGTATTTGAGACTGATGCGGTACTATCGTGTACTGAGGTATTGTGGTGTATCCATGGTATACTGTACACCAAAACTTATTTTTCTAGCCTTGATTTCTAGCCTGTGTGTTGTAGATGCAGCAAATGAAGTTGAAGGATGAGCGCACGAAGATGGTCAATGAGGTCCTGAACGGAATCAAGGTACCGTATCCGTGAGATATTGATTGTTTTACGGTGCATTTGTAGGTAATCAAATTGTACGCATGGGAGGTTCCAATGGAAGAACATATCAATTCGATCAGAAACAAGTAATTATCGATTTATTGATTGATTATTCGTCAATAGTAAGCCCAATACATATTATGGAATTAAAACTGTCGAATAATACAAATTCCGCTCTTTTTCCGCGCAATACTTTGACTCCGCCCACTTCTTCGCGCGAAATAGAATTTTTGCTTATTTTATCGAATTTTATGGCGTGCTCGTCATTTCATTGGGCTTTCAGAAAAAATAAAATTATATGCATTTAACTAACGTTCGGAAAAACCTCCCGAAAATTTGGCGAAATTTTTGGAGTACGTTTTTATCAAAGGTGGAGAAGTTTACTAAGCTCGGCATTTGCGTGTGTATGAAAAACTTTTGTAATTCTATAATACCGTAATCATTCCAGGGAGCTTGCTCTCATAAAACAATCAGCAATGGTGAAGAATCTGCTCGATACGTTCAATTCTGCATCGCCTTTCTTGGTAGGTCACTCATACATTGATTCGTGCGTGAGCGTGTGAGAAATATATATATATATATATATATATATATATATATATATATATATATATATATATATATATATATATATATAATATGTAGATATTCTTTACGTAGGTCGAATTTGCATATGTATCCCTGAGATATTGATTAATTGTAAATGTCTTGTCTATTTAAGGTGGCTGCTTCGAGTTTCGGCACATTCATTCTCTCATCAGACGACAATATTCTCACACCACAAGTATGAACAGATACACTAGCTTAATCTTTGATCTTTGATCTTTAGATTGCCTTCGTCTCTCTCACACTCTTCAATCAACTTCGTTCGCCAATGTCGATGATTGCCGTGCTGATCAATATGATGGTGCAGGTACTGTAGCTGCTGTCATACTGTACTCATCGATCGATCGATTGTTTAACCGTCGTCCTCATCCCTTCAGGCAGTTGTCGCGAATCGTCGTCTCAAGTCGTTCTTGGTCTGCGAGGAATTAGAAGATAAAGTCATCCGAAGTTCGGATGCAAGTGGTTCGTATTTTATATAAATAGGACGTGGAAAAATGCTTAGAACCTCCGTAGGGTATGCAGTTGAAAACCCTGAGAGTTCTTGAGGTTACTGCTGAAGGTTACGATCGATGGAATGGGGAGGTGTGCGCACGGCTATTTCTTGACAAATTCTACTGAAAATTTTCGAGTCCAGACTATGCGCATGGCGCCCATGGGAAGGCAAGGATGTGTGCAAAACAATATTCGTTTTCACGCGCCCACCTATGGATACAAGCTTGCGCGTCGAACGTCTCATCTAAAGGGGCCAAAATATGTTAAATCTAGGGGCGTGAGGAATTGTTGTTTCACTCACAGTTCTTCAATTGGATAATAGATTTGTTGGCTATTCAGTGAGTAATAACTCGGTGGAGTTCCGCAACGTGACCGCTTCGTGGGATGCGCACGACGAGAGCAAGCCAACGATTCTGGATGTTGATATTGTGTAAGAAATAATAATAATAATAATAATAATAATAATAATAATAATTTGTCTACGCACGCATGCGCAACGATATAAGTAACAACAAAATTTCATAGAAGATGATTCAATTGATACTCATGCTCCGTCAGGAGGAGTGTAAGAGGCGACATATAATATATTTTAAATGAAACCCTGTCTAGGGAATCGAATGAAGCAGTGAAAATCCATCTGAGATATTGATATAAGGCATATTTTAGTGTGCCGCGCGGCTCATTTGTCTCCGTGGTGGGTACGGTAGGATCGGGCAAAAGCAGTCTGATCTCCGCCATGTTAGGTACAGTATTCCAACCTTTCCTTGCAAAACGGTTGTGACTGCCTACAGTATCCTGATTCAGGGGAGCTCACCATTGTTCGTGGTGAGATCATAATGACTGGATCGGTAGCCTACGTCCCTCAGCAGTCTTGGATTCAGAATCTCTCCGTGCGTGATAATATCACTTTTGGAAAGCCATTCGATCGTGAATTTTATGAAAAGGTACTTCATTCTCGTTTTTGTAAGATAAATAAATAGAATAAAATAAATTTAAAGTAATTCTCCAAGCTCTATTGTCTATCTGTGCGTGTACATAAACACCGGCAAACCGCGTTCATACATTTTCGGTAACCTCGCCGTCTATTTTTATATAGTGGGTCAATTCTCGAAATAGTGTGGGTTGATTCACAAAATTCGTTATTTTCGCATAAAAATCGTCATTTTTAGCTTTATTTTTTATCAAGTGGCCTAAAATGGGACTTATATAGTGGGTCAATCCTCGCACTGCGAGGGTATGGCAATGTATGACCGCGTTTGCCGACAAATGTGACGTCACAACCGTAGGCGCAGGCATTTACAGAAGATCCTCCGTCTACGCTAGTGACGTCACATTGACCAACCCGTGTTCATGTATGCGGTCAACTGTGCACGATTTGGGCCCGATCTGTTCATATCACTTTTTGGCCAAGTGCCAAGAGAATGTCACTTGAGACAGATCGTCTCTCATATAATATAATGAACATATTCCACAGGTTATCTTTGCATGTGCTCTCAAACCAGACTTTGCCATTCTACCTCATGGTGATATGACTGAGATTGGAGAGAAGGTACGGTAGTTGGTAATGATTATTGATTGATTGTTACATAGTAACTGTAAATGTACTGTGTCCATGAGGGTGGTCAGATTCTAAACTGACCGGATAAGCAGGGTAAATAGTGGTGGTGTTCTATGCTTACTGTTACCATAATACCATATCCTACCGTATAACTATTATATTGAGGGCATCAATCTATCGGGCGGTCAGAAGGCTCGTATCTCTCTTGCTCGTGCAGTTTATCAACAAGACGATGTATATCTACTTGATGATCCACTCTCGGCTGTTGATGCTCATGTTGGACGACATATATTCAACCATGTATATTATTGATTTATTGATTTATTGGTTGATTTATTGATTGGTTTATTGATTTATATTGAGGTACTTGGACGAGATGGGTTGCTGGGTGACAAGACGAGAGTATTGATCACACATGGTCTGAAGTATGCTAGAGATGCTGAAGATATTCTAGTGATGAAGGGTCAGTCATAACATCAAATTTCAGAAATCTTTGTTATTTTTATTAAAAAAACGATGTTAATTTAAAAATTTCTCTTAATCAATCATCAAAAGATTACGGTAATCATATGTAGTTTATTAATCAATCATCATATGATTACGTTAATCATCTGTAGATGGATCGATAATCGAACGGGGCAAGTTTGATCATCTACTGAAGATGGACGGAGTGTTCGCGAGGTATTACTGTAGTATTAGTTATTAATTAGCTAATAATAATCAATCAATAATCATTCAGATTGATTGATGAATATACAAGAAGTACGAGTGACGAGGAGGAGATTGAGGGCGACGAAGAATTAGATGGTAATCGGTTACTGTACTTTGCTTATTGATTTTTCGTTACAGTAGTTGCTTTATCGCTTTCCCCCGTTATAACCATGTATGTTCAGAGTTGGCAGCGAATGAGAAGGAAGACTCGACGAAACAGTGAGTGTTACTGTGTATCATGGTTACTGCGCAACCTAAGCTGGGTTACGGTAGTGATGGTTCATCTACCTTCGGTGCCCTCGCCGTTTATTTTTATATAGTATGTCAATTCTCGAAATAGGGCGGGTTGATTCGAAAGTTCGTTATTTTTCTCTTCGTTTCGCATCAAGTGACCTAAAAAGGGCCATATATCACATTGCGAGGGTATCAAAATGTATGGTGATAGTTGTGGGGTTACGGTGCAAATATTTATGACGATACTGATACGTTTCTATGATCTGTCGTCAGTGAGCGTTCTAATGAGTAAATGTGTTTTAGGGATGCATCGGTCAAGTCTCCGGAGAAGAAGGTTGTGACCAGTGACGTGGATAAGAAGTTGATCCAGAAGGAGGGAATCGAATCAGGATGGGTGCGTCAAGTGTTATTGTAACGATCCCAACTCTGTGTGGAGAGATATGCCATTAGAACTGTTCTGATCGGAAATTCGCCGAGTCTACTTGTCACGAGCTTCTGGGAATTACAGAAAATCGATAATGAAAATTGCCACTTTTGAGTGTGTATCTGACGATGAGCTTATTGTGACACGGCGGTTCAATGAAGAGAAATCCCTACATTTAACTTTGGCTTGAAGCCTCTTGCATTACGAAAAATCGGCAAAGTTGATTTGCACTGGGCGGGATTCGAACCTACGAGGTTCGGATAGATACACAAAAGCTCTACCCACTAAGCCATATCGGCATGTCTCGCGAATCGTAAAACTCGATGATAGGTCTAGTCAGAAGCGAGCGCCCAGATATACCGTAGTCAACTTTCGCGCTGGGAGAACCTAGATGTTTTAGTGCTTATCATCACTCAGTTTGCGATACTTTCTTTCTCCGGCAAGAGCTTCTTAGTTACTATCATTGAGCCGCCGTGTGTGAGTTGTCGGAGTAGCCTAGGACACTGAAGCCTGACAATGAGACTATTTATAGTTCATACGTCATATTCGTATTCGTTCAAATGTCATATTCATATGTCAAATGTCGTATTCATATGTCATGTCATATTCATATTCGTTGATATAAATAGTCAAAATCCGGTTTTCAGGTCAAGCTCAATGTATATATGGACTACATCAGAGCCGCATCGAAGATCTACTTTTTCTCGTTCTTGATCGCTTTGATTGGCCTACAAGTTTTCCAAATGTTGAGAAGCTTTTGGCTGTCAGCTTGGTAAGTGACAGTTGAGTGGGCAATTGACAGAGGAGATTGTGACATTTGTTGTATGGATTGTCGAATCCTTGAAGCACAAAGAGAGCAATTTTGACAAACAAAACTTCTGCATTGACAGTCTCTTTTGACATACGCATAGGTTGAAAAGTATGCTACAAAGTACCAAGTCTGGCCTCATTTTGTGCCAAAAATTACCAAAATCGAAAAACCTGACCGCATTTTGGGCAAAAATTTGCCAAAAATCGAAAAACCTAATCGTATTTTGAAAACTGATAACCTAGCTATACTACCTGTGACTTCCACATTGCCAGTCTCTTTTGACATACGGTTGGTTTGACATTTCGCTCTGATGCTTATATGCTAGTCCCATTGTCATTGTCACTGTCATTTCTCATTGTCATTGTCATCCTCTCAGGTCGAACGAGAACGATCCCGCGTACACAGGGGAGATGATGGATCAATATGCTCGATTGGGTGTATACTGTGGCATCGGTACTATAGAATGTAAGAAAAGAACTTATTGATTCGTCAATTGATACAATTTTTCGCATTGCGACACATAGATCCCTCTGTCAGTATTCACATCTCTGATGACACATGTGACTACTCACACAGAAAATTTACTTAAATTTATAATTTCTTACTTTTCATTTTCATAATTATAAGAAATTTCACCGCAAAATTCTCTTGAAAAGTAAGAAATTCAATTTCTGATATTTTGTTATAAGAATTCAATTTCTCAAAACAGAAAATATTGTAAGAGAATTTTCTCTGTGAGTATGTACAAACTCTTATACATTTCGTGAATCTTTTTTGGTGGCTGGGTGCCAAGCCTGACTAACTCAATATTGATCAATTGTTTATTGATTATTTAGCCTTATCCTACCTCGTCTCTCTATTCTGCCTCGTCTTCGCTGGTCTCAATGCCTCGCAGCATCTCCACTCTCCGCTCATTCATAACGTTCTCAGGTACTGACGATTTCCACCCAATGTGCATATAATAATAATAATAATAATAATAATAATAATAATAATAATAATAATAATATATAATTATAATTATTAAAATAATGATTGTCATAGACTTCCCTCCCCCCTTCCAGATCTCCTATCTCCTTCTTCGACACGACTCCACTCGGTCGGATTCTGAATCGTTGCTCCAAGGACATTAGCACTATCGACGCCCAGTTGCCCATGAACTTCCGAGCCTTCATCTTCTGTATTCTGCAGGTATTTTTCATCGAAAAGAACTGCTACAACAGCTTACTGCGGATTGGTTACGGTAGTAAATAGTTCCCAATGACCAATCGATATTTGCTCTCGTAGGTCATGAGAGTACTGTAATTGTTTAAGTTCAATTAATCGATAATTGTTAGGTCATATGCACAGTGGTGGTGATTCTCATCGCGACTCCTCTCTTCATCGTTGTCATCGTTCCACTCACCATTATCTACATTCTATTCTTGGTAAGCAGGATACGGTATATTATTGATTGATTGTGGGAAAATTGAGACTTGTTGTAACATTTGAGGATTGTTGGGGAAATAGATCAAGTCTTGAAACTAATCGTTAATCTTTTTTTTCTCCAAAATTTGATACATTAAATCTTACAGAGATTCTACGTTCCGACATCTCGTCAACTGAAACGTCTCGAATCAGTGAATCGATCGCCTGTAATTTCTCATTTTGGAGAAAGTATTCAAGGAGCCGCGTCTATTCGAGCTTATCGAAAGGTACTGTATCCATAGGTGGAATATCGTTGTCGATACCAGTACTCGAGAATCAATCATAGGTCGAATAGCTAGGTTATCGGTTTACAAAATGCGGTCAGGTTTTTCTATTTTTGGCAAATTTGGCTCAAAATACGGTCAGGTTTTTCGATTCTTGTGAAATTTTGGCACAAAATGCGGTCAGATTTTTCGATTTTTAGGGGAATTTTGGCTCAAAATGCGGTCAGGCTTGGTACTTTGTAACATACTTTTCGACCTATGGAATCAATCAAAAATCAATCAATCAATTAATCAATCAGTCAGTCAATCAAGAAATTCTTGAGTCAAGATACAAGTAATCGTGCAGGCAAATTAGCATGAAAAGGAATTTTGGGATTATTAATGCCATCATCGTTGGTCGATAGTTTTGTTGTTTTTAGGTTGGTGAATTCTGTCTGTCGTCAGAAGAAAAAGTGGACACATTCATTCGGTGCAAGTGAGTTTTGTGTTTCATATTTGCTGTTTAATAGAAGTATTTTAGAAGTATAATTCATTGTGTACATCAGATACCTCAACGTGGTCTCCAATCGATGGTTAGCGGTTCGACTCGAGTTTATCGGCAATTGCATTGTATCTTTTATTTATTTATCTTTTTGTTATAATTATTATTGACTTTAAATACCAATCAATATCTTCTACATTATAGATCTTCTTCTCCGCGCTCTTCGCTATTCTCTCAAAGGAATGGGGATGGACATCGAGTGCGGGTGTCGTCGGTGTATCTGTATCATATGCTATGAGTGTTAGTTTAAATTAAATTAAATTAAATTAAATTAAATTTAAATTATGAGTGTTAGTTACCACAATATATTACCAACCTTTTTAAAAGACAAAAAGAAAGAACAACAGAACAAGGAACAAAATAAAGAACAATCTTAAAAGAGTCTTGAAAGAACAAGTCGTAACATCCAAATCTGTGTGTTTTATAATCATTGCTTTTATTCACAAATGATGGCTGACAGAAATTAGTACTTTAGTTTGCCCTTGAATATGTTCACTTTTGGACACCCTGCTCTACACTCCTCATAAGGGGGGTTTTTCATCCAATTGAGCTCCCCCCCCCAAGTAACCTCTCTGGCTGATTCAGATCACCGATGTCCTCAATTACGTCGTTCGTATTGTCTCGGAACTAGAGTCAAACATTGTCAGCGTCGAGCGAGTCAAGGAGTACTCGGAGATGGCCACTGAGGTATACTGTATCCGGCGAGGAATATCGATTGTTTGTTGGCATCGAGAGTCCCCTTCGCTCTTTACCTTTCTTTGTCTCATTTCGTGCATACGCACGTTGATAAAATATACATCTCATTACACGATTGTAAATACCGTACTCCATTTCAGGCAGAGTGGGAGATAGATGAGAAGTGTCCGCCCGCATCATGGCCCTCACAGGGAGTAGTACGATTCGAGAACTACTCTACACGATACAGGTTATCGATTATTGATTATTGATTGTTGAAATATTGATTATTATTATATTTAATTGTTGATTATCGATCGCTTATCGATTAGTAGTTGTGAAATAATGAAATCAATCAATATGCTCATCAGACCCGGTCTGGATCTCGTGCTCAAGGGCATCAATGCGGAGATTGGCAAGGGTGAGAAGATTGGAATCGTGGGAAGAACCGGAGCAGGTAATTTGATATTTATTGTCATGATCGTTTTTTTGTTTATGTTTCTTTGAAAGTGATGAATTGCTTTTAATCGCCAATAATAATAATAATGAAGTATTATTATTATTTTATTCTGATGAACAACATTCTTGTTCAGTTACTATAATCACTAGTGTACACTATTTTATCTTGTGGTTTGTCTTAAAAAAGTATATTTTGATAAATAAAATGTTGTGTTAAAGGCAAATCGTCGTTCGCTCTTGCGCTCTTCCGAATGATCGAAAGTGCTAGCGGCGTAATACGAATCGATTCCATAGACACCGCACACATGGGTCTGCATCATCTGAGGAAGAAGCTGACTATTATTCCCCAGGTACGGTAGAATCAGCCTGCTGTCGTATCCATGAACGATCGCAAATCGTTTGCGGACAAACACAAGAGTAGGGGGAGAATTTCTGTGAAACGTCTCCACCTACGGATGCGACGTCCCGTTTGCCGGTAAACGGTTTGCGATCGTTCATGGATACCTATACTGGTAGACTTATCGATTGACCGATCTCTGGCGGGGATACAGTATGACGAATTATAGTTTTTGGTTGTACGGTAGCATTCTGAGTATCTCTCCGTTTAGGACCCAGTGCTCTTCTCGGGTACTCTTCGGTTCAATCTGGATCCATTTGGTGAATACGATGATGCAGCCCTGTGGACCGCACTCCGCCTGGCCCATCTTGAAACGTTCACGCGTACACTCGCGTCCGGTCTCGATCATGTCATATCCGAGGGCGGTGAGAATATCAGGTACGGTGGGCGTTAGATGCCGTATCCAGGTCTGATCATTCAGTAATTGATCTCATTTGAAGTGTCGGTCAGAGACAGTTGGTGTGTCTGGCGCGAGCTACGTTGAGGAATTCGAAGATTCTCGTTCTGGATGAGGTTATTATCGTTTTTTTACTATAGTTGACTTTATTGATTATTTCTTTTTAGGCTACGGCTGCTGTTGATCTACAAACAGACTCGCTCATTCAAGGAACGATCAGGAATCATTTCAAGTGAGTAATGGACTCGTTGTTTTCTTAGGCTATCGTAGTAATAAGCTACTGTAACGTTCGATTGGTTTCAGAGACTGTACCGTATTCACAATCGCTCATCGCCTCAACACGATACTAGACTATGATAGGTATTGATTGATTTTAGATACAGTAATACCGGTAGACTACTCATATGTTCGTTGCAGGATTATGGTGCTGGATCAGGGCCAGATCGCGGAGATGGACACACCAGCCGCCCTCATGGCCAACAAGGACTCCATTTTTTCGCGTATGCTTGCAGATGCAGAAGCCGATTCGAAATAGATTTTATTGATTGATTACTTCTTCCTGTAATATATGTTTTTGATTGATTACGCTTCATTTTTTAAATATTGTGTATGTTATACGGTAACATTGAATTTGTATACTGATTTTTATAACACTGCGTTAGAAATTATTGTCATCCGCTCATAGATGATAATTGTCTTCTATGTTTCCTTCTCTATTTTCGTCATTGTTTCTCATATAGCCCGTTGTACAATGTGACCATTCAATTTTCTATCATTTTTTATTCTTTTATTTTAATCACTAATAATCATCCCGTAATAACTTTCACAGTATCGGTTGTGATCAATGTTTATCTTTTCCTTTCCTTCTTCTCGCGGTGAAACATCTCATTCCCTCGCAATGGTACTATATCTACAGTACACCACCATTGTAACTACTTCCATTTACCAGTGTAAATATTTCTCCCAACACATGAATTCACTGCGTATCTCACAAAATATGCACGTTAAAGGTCTTTGTGTGCCTCGAGGTTGTGAACTACTCCGGCTTAACCTGGGTAGTCTGTGGCATGACTGATAACGCGATAGAAATACTACAAAATGTGATAGAAATACTACAAAAAAACCAAAAGTGAGGTAATAAGTCGAAAAAATATGATGTAAAATTGAGAAATCTCTTGCCACATGTACATGATTAAAACGTTCGTGCTCAGCACCGACGTTGAACCTGAGCTACAACAATACGGAAAAATAATGCATTAAAGGATTATTTTAATTACCATGAAATCAATCAATAAATCAAAGATATTGATTAAAAGTCTGCGGCATTTCGAATGCCATTTATAACATACTGTAATTATTAAGTTCAAACTTATTTTTGTATTTTCAAAAACATTTTGAAATAATTACTGCATTTTCTTGTATTTTTTAAGTACTTTCACAGTAAAAAAGTTTTACTCGTTTAATTGATCAGGTAAATAAGTTCCTTTTCAAAATTTCTACCTATCCTCTTAAGTGTGAGATGCTTGCAATGATTTATGAGATTAGTTTTCTCCTTCGTATTTCTGACTCCAGACTAGAAACTAGAGGCTCCGCCCCTTCCGAGACAACGGGGATGCTGATAATAGGGGAGGATTCAGTAAGCCTCTCTATCTCTCTCTCACTCGCTTTCCATCCCGTTCTATGACTTCGAGTTTATGTTACACTCTCAATTTATTCTGTCGTCATGAAATTCTCCTATTTAATTGCTTCCCACTCGCTTTTCTCATTATTAATGCTTACTATTTGAACATTTGGGCATTCTATGTATGTTTTGAGTAAGTTCTAAGTGTTTCTGAACAATCTCTTTCTTGAAAGGTTCAGTAAATAAACTAGTGTAGGCTTGAGGTTCCATACAGCCATTTTCTCATCTCTATGCTCTGTTCTCGATTCTTTGATAACGCCTTATCAAACTCTTTTGTTCTTCTGCTGATAATATGATGATATCTCATACATTCACTCATTTCCAGGTGATTAATCAATCGTAGAATGACTGCGTTTTGCGGCGACCCCTTATGGGTAAGTCTTTATATGAACTAACATTCGTTATTGGTCATTTCAAACGGCGTTCATTTCGTGCAACGTTCACAAGCTTTCCTGAGCTCTCGCTATGTGTCTAATCCTTAGAAACAGCTGTTTCGTTGATCTTCGCGTCTTTGACTCAATTTTCAATCCGCAAAAACTCACTCGAAATTTCCTGGCTTCCGAAAAGTTTCATAAATCTTTATTATATCTTTGTAGAAAAAGTAGAACTCCTGAGTGGATAAAAATTTTATTTAGTGAAAAATGGAATTAAACTTGATGTTTAGGTCGATGTGAGCAATTCGAGTACATTTCCTAATCTAACACAATGCTTCCAACACACAATACTCTCATATATTCCATTCGGATTTCTTATTCTCCTCTTTCCTCTTCTCATGGGTCAAGGAGAACGAATGAGATATCGATTTTCTCCTCTTCCATGGACTATTCTTATCATCATACGAATGGTACGATACATTTATTGAGTGATTTCGGTTCCGCTTTGAGATTACTCTGCTTTCTTGGGGCTGTGTGTTTCAAGAAATATCATATATTGGATGGTGTGATATACTACTAGAGTACATATGCTTGTTCCAAACATATGGCTTCTCATTTGATAGATAGATAATTCGTAAAGAGATAGAGATACTAGATAGTTAAATTAATTAAGTTAAATGAAATGAAGAGATAACCGTAACCCTAAGTCTATGTTCATACCATCATTGTATGTCAAATGTTCGATAAAAAATAGCGGTGAAGTGTACATAATTGAAATTCGATGTACTTTCCTCGCCCCTATTGGATTATGTTAATGCATTATGTTGATGAGGACCTTTCGTGACATATTATTATTATCATTGTTGTGGCACGCGTGAAGAAAGCATGGTTATATGAGCCTAATCTTTCGAATTAAATCAGGAGATAATACATTGTAATCATGTTCACTAGAGACTATAAACTCAACTTTTGCCCATAGATACTTGTCATCTCTTAGAACAGAGTCAATATGAAGTCTGAGTGCTTCGGTCCTCTACGAATGAACTTTGCGTTCAAAAGTCTGGTAAACAAATACAAAGAACAGAATATAGCGTGTAAAAAACAGAGAGTTCTTCTTGTTTTCTTCACTTTGCTGAACTTTTGAATGGAGTTAAATATATTAGAAGAGACATTCTGTAGTTGTCATGGCTAGTAATTTATGAAATTCACAGACGTGACGCTGGAAAAGGATGACAAACACTGTTATGTTTCGTGTTATTTCGTTTCCACGAAAAAGCTTTTGCCCCCTCGGCTGTGTGGGACTAGAGACTAGAATCTGGTGTGATAAGAGAACGAATAGTCAGCAAGAAGCATATTGAACATTGAACAAAAATCCAATTTGAGAAGGGAATACAACATTAAAGAGGCCGATTTATATTAATTTCGAGGAAGCTTTTATGTTTTTTTTCGTCCTGTTAAATGTAAGGAAAAAGGGAGCGAAACCTTTGTCAAAGGCCTCTTTCTTTCGTTTCGCATATTTTATTGTTGTCGACGAGAGAGAGCGGAGAGAGTGCTGGCAGATGTTCCCTCCCATTAAGTGTCACGTTCTAAAGATGAATGAATGAATGAATAGATGGAGAGGATATGAATCAGTATGGGAGCGAACAAAGGGATGGCAAATATGTGGACTTAGCCAGTAATGTCTTAATCGTGCTCATTCACTCGGGGGGATGGGGGGGAGGTGGCCTTTATACGGCGCCGCGAGTAAAAAATACTGTAGAACAGGGATGGAAAGGGCGAGAAGATTTTTTTTTAAATCGGAACAGATGAGCGGCAGTCGCTTAGTGACTTCAATAAAAACTCTTCAGTAATCCAAATATGTGTGCATAATGAATACAAATGATTTCAGTTGATCTCATTCTACTTGTGCCTCAATTCCCTCTTCGTCTTTGTCATGAATACATTTATATTGGATGACACGTATACTGTAGATGTCATCTATCCCCTCGTATGGGCTGTCTTCTTTGTGAGTTCATACCGTATACCATTTATTGATTTATTTTCAAAACGATGTGAGTGGTATTATCAACGAATAAATATTAGTGTAATATGCTGATCAAATATTTATCTGATCTGTTTGTTGTATGAAAAGGGAAATTAAATTCGTAATATAATTGGATGTACTATTACTGGTTTACTTGCATGTCAAAAATAAATTATAAAACTAATATTTTAGTTAATAAAAACCACTACCTGCTCAATAACTAGGAATAACATTTAATCGATAATTAGGCTGTGCATGTGATCATCGATGCGAATCGTCGACGAGTCGGGCAGGTCTCGTCGGGTATCCAACATCTCGCCTACATCCTGATGACCCTCTGTACCGTACCCGAATTCCACTATCGTATTGAGAACCAGGTGCGGCTTACCGTATACGATACCGCTTACAGTACACCTCAGTACTTATTGGGTACTGTATGCCTATTGAGACTTACAGTACGTGTCCTTGTAATGTATCGTTACATTTGCCTTACGCGCCTACGTCGTAATTTCCGCCGTAACGTCGGAGACGCGGCGGAGGAGGTTACGGCGTAGGCACGTTAGGCACATGTAACGATGCATAACGGAAATATGTACAGGAACCAACGGTGCTCTTCATCGCCTTCATGGCATTCTGGCCAGTGTTGCTCGTCCAATGTCTACTGTACTTCTGGGCGGATAAGCGTAATGCGAAAACGGTATATCTCAAGCAGATTTGTGTTTTAGTACTGTAGTTATGCACTTATTGATCGGTTACCGTAACCATATCGATCGATTGATTTCAGGAGAAATCCGACGAACTCGACTCGTCATTCATGAATCGACTCACGCTCTGGTGGTTCACTTCCCTTCCGCTGATCGGAGCTAGACGAGATCTAGAGGTATACGGTAGTTCTGGCTTACGGTAATTTGTCAATCGATATTTAAGATGGACGATCTGTTCGAGCTCAACCATGGATCATCTTCTGAACATCTCGGTGCACTCTTTGAGAAGTACTGGATACCCGCTATGAAAGGTAATTTTGTCTCGTTGACAATAAAACGAAAATGTCCAAATTTTTAACAATTTTTTCCCGTTTAGAATACCATGAGAAGAAGGTGAAGCTGATGAAGAAGGGCGATCACACGTGGGTCCTTTTCGATTATACACTTTTCATTTGTTGTTCATTTTTAGAAATATTATAATAATATTAATATTATAATATTTTATATTTTTAATATAATAATAACATTTTGGGATTTGAAACATTGTATTATTTTAGAATATCCATATCGGAGTTTGGATAGTCTAAACATAAACGTAATCGATTTCTTCATTCAGATCCGAACCATCCGCTCCATCCATTGTCCTCGCACTCTTTCGCATGTTCAAATTCGAATTCCTGACTGCGAGTGTGCTCAAGGTATACTGTATGCTTCTCATATCGATTTGTGTTTACCAACTATTGATTTCTTATTTTCGATTTCAAAAAGTATACTGTATATATATATATCGTGTCGATTGGTTTATCGACCTATTGTTAATTGTTCATTTTCAGTTCTTGTCCGACACCATGCAATTCGCGAATCCGTTCCTTCTCAAGTAAGTATGCATATTACGGTAGTATTTGGTTACGCTATTCTTCGGTTACGGGTATACGGTACTATAGCGTGCGGTGCTAATCACTGGTCATTGCAGTCAATTGATCGGTTTCATCTCGGATCCCGATGCTCCATTCTGGCTCGGTCTGTGCTACGCGATTCTGATGTTCGTCGCCTCAGAGGTTTGGATGAATTTATGAACCATGTCAATTGATCGGCTACAGTATCAAGATTACGGTATATTTGTCCTGATACTGTAGTCTGCTCTGTATGTGCTATTGTTGATCTTCTCTTCTCTTGTACATTTGAATCTATAGTATCTACGTCGTCTTTCTTTCATGTTCAGGCCTTTTTTTCTGATTTATTGATTTCTACAGTAATCCCTTCGTTTTCTGATTCCTACCGCAATCCTCCATCGTTCAGCTACGGTCAATGCTGGTCAACTCATACTTCTACATTATGATTCGAATGGGTATCAAGATTCAGACAACACTCACGTGTTCCATCTACAGAAAGGTTTGCCTCGTGATCTACCGTAATCATTATTGATCCGCTCTTTTATTGATTGATTGAATTATAGTTGCTTATTAATCGATTAATATTCTTATTATTATTATTATTATTATTATTATTATTATTATTATTATTATTATTATTATTATTATTATTAATATTATTATTAATATTATAGACAATGCGTCTATCGAGTTCATCCCGTCGTGAGAAGACAGTGGGAGAGATTATCAATCTTATGGCCATCGATGCCGATTTCTTCCAGGTTAGAATTATCGATTGATTTCTTGACTTCGATCGATTTCATAGATATCGCTCACAATATTGTAGAAGAGAGTTTGTTTAAAAACTTCTGTATTCGCATGAGAAGGCGTCCACTTTAATAACTTCACCTGGCGCTTTCTGGTTTCGCATCGGGTTTTATTTGCTTCTGAATCATTCTACTCGTTCATCATGTGGGATAAGCTCATCTCGAGTGAGAAAATAAGATAATCACATTATGCAAAGAGATAGCAACAGAATAGGAGACAGAACTCTAAATAGCAGTTCTACTACCTCTAATATTTACAGATGATCACGCAGCAGATTCAGCAGTTCTGGTCGTGCCCATACCAGGTACCGTATACCTCCATACCCTGCCGTAACACCAATTTGTTCTACCGTAACCCACACCCCATCAGATCACCTTCTGTCTCGTGTATCTCTTCTTCACTCTGGGTATCTCTGCCCTACCGGGAGTCATCATCATGATCATCTTCATCCCACTCAACATAGGCGCGTCCATATTCATCAAGCGATGGCAGGTGCGGTAGGGTACTGTAGATTACTGTATCCTGTATTTGGATACTGTGGATATCCTGGGTTACTTAGATTACGGTAGGCGATTGCATACTGTATACCGGCGTGTTGTAGATGCAGCAAATGAAGTTGAAAGATGAGCGCACGAAGATGGTCAATGAGGTCCTGAACGGAATCAAGGTACCGTATCCGTGAGATATTAATTGATTGATTGCTATGCGGTATACTTATAGGTAATCAAATTGTACGCATGGGAAGTTCCAATGGAAGAACATATCAATTCGATCAGAAACAAGTAATTATCGATTTATTGATTGATTATTCGTATACCGTAATCATTTCAGAGAGCTCGCTCTCATAAAACAAGCAGCAATGGTGAAGAACCTTCTTGATACCTTCAATTCTGCATCGCCTTTCTTGGTAGGTCACACATAGATTTTTTGCCTGTTTCTATCCCTGAGATATTGATACTATACGACCCAATTTTCTATCGTATAACAATACAATACAATACAATACATTTATCTTATCAGAGTTAGTCAGGGACAGGGGGAATTTGCTTGCAAGTTCTTATACTTCCGTCTCTGAGAGATATTATTCTTCATTCAAGAAAACGATTAATCTTACTCTAAATGTCTTGTCCATTTAAGGTGGCTGCTTCGAGTTTCGGCACATTCATTCTCTCATCAGACGACAATATTCTCACACCTCAAGTATGAACAAATTCTTTTGTTTGTACTTTGATCTTTGATCTTTGATCTCTAGATTGCCTTCGTCTCTCTCACACTCTTCAATCAACTTCGTTCGCCAATGTCGATGATTGCCGTGCTGATCAATATGATGGTGCAGGTACTGTAGCTGCTGTCATACTGTACTCATCGATCGATTGTTTAACCGTCCTCATCCCTTCAGGCTGTTGTATCGAATCGTCGTCTCAAGTCCTTCTTCGTATCCGATGAATTGGAAGACAGAGTCATTCGTAGCTCTGATGCCAGTGGTTAGCGGTCGTTTTGACAATGACTTTTTGCAATGACAGTTGTGTTTTAAACCGTCAATTCTTAGGGAGATGAGTAGTGCTTAGGGCTGAATTGCTTTTTGGTTCATAAAATGGAATATTTTTACTCTACAGTGAGTTCGAATTCGGTGGAGTTCCGTAACCTGACTGCGTCATGGGATGTGAATGATGAGAGCAAACCAACGCTACACGATGTCAATACGGTGTAAGATTCTTTTCTTTTCGTAAACTCCCTTTTCTCCCCGATGTGTTCTATTGGAGGATACATAATATTATTATTATTATTATTATTATTATCATTATAAAAAATGGTTTGTTCCTCATCATGAACTCTAATGATAAAATTTAACAGATTTGGAAGTTTTAGCGTATAATGAATCCATGTAAAGGTGCATATTTTAGTGTTCCGAGAGGCTCTTTCGTTTCTGTCGTGGGTACGGTAGGATCGGGCAAAAGCAGTCTCATCTCCGCCATGTTAGGTACAGTATCCTACCTTTCCATCCAATACGGTTACGGTGGCCTACAGTATCCTTTCCTTGATTCAGGAGAACTCACCATTGTTCGTGGTGAGATCATAATGACTGGATCGGTGGCCTACGTCCCTCAACAGTCATGGATTCAGAATCTCTCCGTGCGTGATAATATCACTTTTGGAAAGCCATTCGATCGGAAGTTTTATGACAAGGTACGGTAATCTTGCTCATTTCACGCCATGATTAATTTGAGGATATTTGAATATAAACTCTCGTAAACAATATAATATAATATAATATATTGCACAGGTTATCTTTGCGTGTGCTCTCAAACCAGACTTTGCCATTCTACCTCATGGTGATATGACTGAGATTGGAGAGAAGGTACGGTAGATGGTATTGATTATTGATTGATTTTCATCCTCTCTTACATAGTAGCTGTAACTACAGTATATTCTTCTAATTAATAGACTATTAGTCACACTTCATTCCATTTATTTGTAATTCTATCCTAATGTATATCTATTCTGATTATTTTCCCCCGTGTGCGGGTTTCTTAATTTTAATTCGTTCTTTTTACTTGTTGAAACATATTTATGAATGATAAATAAGTAAATAAACAAATAACATGATCAGGGCATCAATCTATCCGGTGGTCAGAAGGCTCGTATCTCTCTTGCTCGTGCAGTTTATCAACAAGATGATGTATATCTACTTGACGATCCACTCTCGGCTGTTGATGCTCATGTTGGACGACATATATTCAATCATGTATATTATTGATTTATTGATGGCTAATTGATTGATTATTGATTGATATTCAGGTTATTGGTCCCGGTGGATTGTTGGCGCAGAAGACTAGGGTGCTGATCACACACGGTCTTTCATATGCTAGAGATTCCGAGGAGATTCTCGTAATGAAAGGTGAGTATTGAGTGGAATTGTGGGCGGAGCTTTGATTACTGTAGTCGGAAGTGACAGTAAGATTACTGTATACATCTTCAGATGGATCGATTATTGAGCGCGGCAAATTTGATCATCTATTGAAGTTGGACGGAGTGTTCGCGAGGTATTGATTTGAATGAGATATTATTGATTGATTTATTCACTAGTAATATATCCAATCGATAATCGATCAATAATCATTCAGACTGATGGACGAGTATGCGAACAGTGCGGGCGAAGAGGAGGAGGAGAGCGACGAGGAGATGGATGGTGAGTGATTACTGTAGTTCAATCGCTTATCGATTTTTACTACGGTAATTTCCAGTTTGAATATTGATTTGTTGCTGGTACTATACATTTATTTCAGAATTCACAGCAGCGGAACCGGGAGACTCGACTAAACAGTGAGTAGTTGTGTTCATTACTGGTAGCAGCTTTAGGTTACGGTAGCAATTATGGTGTTATGGTAACTTGTTGGCTGGATATTATTTATGATTATCGATTAATCGTTGCAGGGATTCATCGGCCAAGTCTCCGGAGAAGAGTGAATCGAGTGATGAAGATAAGAAGCTCATTCAGAAGGAAGGAATGGAATCGGGAGGGGTATGTCATTGTCATTGTCATTGTCATATCATGTGACAGTTGTCAGTTTAATTGACAGTTGTCAGTTATATTGTCAGTTTAATTGACATTTGTCAGTTCTATTGACATTTAATTGACAATTGTCAGATTAATTGACAGTTGTCAGTTCTATTGTCATATGTCAATTGTCATTTACAGGTCAAGTACAGTGTGTACATCGATTACGTGCGAGCAGCGTCGATCTTCTACTTTGTCACATTCTTCCTCGCTTTCGTTGGCTTTCAGTTCTTCCAAATGCTCAGGAACTTTTGGCTGTCAGCATGGTATGTCAGTTCAGACTCTTCCCATTGTCATTGTCATTTGTCACTGTCATTTTCACTGTCATTGTCATCTTCTCAGGTCAAACGAGAATGATCCTGCGTACGAGGGTGAGATGATGGATCAATATGTGCGATTGGGTGTATACTGTGGACTTGGAACTATCGAATGTGAGAAAACATCTTTTGTTTAAACTTTCGCTCAGCATTGATTGATAATCGATAATCAATGATTATTGATTATTCAGCCTTATCCTACCTCGTCTCTCTATTCTTCCTCGTCTTTGCTGGTCTCAATGCCTCTCGCCATCTTCACTCTCCGCTCATTCATAATCTAATGAGGTAGGCATTGGCGCGATACGATCGGAACGATTTATTCACTTCTGATCAGATAGGAGATTTATTTTTTTAAAGAAACTACATTTCTTAGTCTGAAATAATCCAAAAATATTTTTTGTGCTTAACATTTGCAAAACCGTCTGACAGACAGTGCTTACGAATTTCTGTGAGTGATGATTATAATGATAATAATTAATTAATAATAATAATAATAAATAATAATAATAATAATATTCAGATCTCCAATTTCATTCTACGACACTACTCCACTTGGTCGAATTCTCAATCGTTGTTCCAAAGACATTGACACTATCGATTCACAACTGCCCACAAACTTCCGATTCTTCATTCTCTGCATACTCCAGGTATGGGGTAGAAAGGGGCGGAGCCTAGCCAGTGATGGTCTATCACTATCCCAGACCCTTCAAATGCGCGTGGATACCTAGATTTTGGGACGAAAACGCGTGTGGGTAACCCGGTTTTGAGATAAAATGCATGTGGGTACAACAAAATCGTGAAAATTTCAAGAAAATCGTCAATTTATGGTCCAATTTTGCGGGTGGGTACCCATGAAAGGCACATTTTTGCATTTTTTGCGGGTGGGTCTATCCCATGGGATAACCATAGACCATGTCTGGAGCCTATTATCGTTTGATATGTGATATGTACTACGGTGGTTTGGGCGTGCAGATGACGGGATTTATTTGTTAAAACTTGATGGGAGTCGGCAGCCTGAGGGTATTGTTATTATTTAAGTTCAATCAATCGATAATTGTCAGGTCATTGCCACTGTGATAGTAATCCTCATCTCTACTCCTCTCTTCATCGTTGTCATCATTCCTCTCGCCATCATCTACATTCTATTCCTGGTAAGCGGATTACGGTAGACCTTGAATACGGTATCTATATAATACGGTAGACCTTGAATGCGGTATCTATATAATTATTGATTGAATGTGATGAACTATTTGGAAGTGAAATGGAAAATCTTACAGCGATTCTACGTTCCGACATCTCGTCAACTGAAACGTCTCGAATCAGTGAATCGATCGCCGGTTTATTCTCATTTTGGAGAAAGTATTCAGGGAGCCGCGTCTATTCGAGCTTATCGAAAGGTACTGTATTTGTGCATATCGAATCGATATTATCGATGGAGATTACGGTACTTAGATTACGTTGGTCCAAGTACCGTAATCTTCATCTGGGTGAGAGACCAGTGAAGTTTTTGAATTTATTCGATGTATTGATCTGTCTTTGATGCAATATTGACCACAGTGGATGACAATTATTGATTTTCCTTATTCAATATAATTATTTTTGTTGTTTCCAGGTTGGGGAGTTCTGTCTGTCATCAGAGGAGAAAGTGGACACATTCATTCGGTGCAAGTGAGTTTTGTGTTTCAACCTTTTCATATTACACAAGTATATAAAAAATTGTCAAAATTGTCAATGCACAATATATTGTAACAATATATTGTGCATTGAGAATTTTGACAATGTTTCGCCCGATCCTACTACATGCTCGACACGTAGATAAATATTAATATATAGATAAATATTAATATATATCAGATACCTCAACGTGGTCTCCAATCGATGGTTGGCTGTACGTCTCGAGTTTGTCGGCAACTGCATTGTATGTTTTATTTATTTATTTATTCATTCCATTAAATATATATGTTCATAAGCAAATTACTGGTAAGTGGGAAGAGGGGAGATGTTGTTAGACTTGTATTGGAGAATTATCGTAATTAAGGAATTATCTTATATATATATATATATATATATATATATATATATATATATATATATATATATATATCGACATGCTCAGCCTGAAACAATACAGGTTTAAAAAGCAAAAAAAACAAGGGATAACTGAATACTCTCGACGTAGATAGATAATTATATCGCATTATAGATCTTCTTCGCAGCACTCTTCGCTATTCTCTCAAAGGAATGGGGATGGGCATCGAGTGCGGGTGTCGTCGGAGTGTCTGTATCATATGCTATGAGTGTTAGTTACTGTATTTTTTTTCCTTTTACGAGAAAGAAAAAGTTACCGTAATCCATACTCCGAAGTTACATTAATCTACATTTGAAAGGGCACAGTAATCCGTAATCTAGGTACGATGGTGTATTGTACTCTGCTCAAATTATGGAGCCATCGTCATCATCTATCATTATTTTATTTAATTTAATTATCGATTGGTCTCGTTCATTCCAGATCACCGACGTGCTCAACTACGTAGTCCGACAGATCTCGGATATGGAGTCAAACATTGTGAGCGTAGAGCGAGTCAAGGAGTACTCGGAGACGCCTACTGAGGTACGGTTTGCGGTATTATCGATCGATCGATTGATCAATACCGTAATCGGGTTCATAATTGATTTCAGGCCGAATGGGAGATTGATGAGAAGTGCCCGCCCGCATCATGGCCCTCACAAGGAGTAGTACGATTCGAGAACTACTCTACAAGATACAGGTTATCGATATATTGATTATTGATTCTTTAACAAAATAATTATTGATTGATTATTGATTATTGAAAAGTTTGAATACTTTTATCAAGATCAGCTAGGCAGTCTGAAGTAGCATGAGATGTTACCATCATTCTTTGATTATTGATTAGATTATTGATTCATGATTATGAATATGCTCATCAGACCCGGTCTGGATCTCGTGCTCAAGGGCATCAATGCGGAGATTAAGCAGGGTGAGAAGATTGGAATCGTCGGCAGAACCGGAGCAGGTAATTTGATAGTGGGTCCTATCAGCGATAAGCTTAGCTGCTGTGTCACTTTTGGGAATGAGTGAATCGTGGAAATTGTCGAATATTCATGATAGAGTATGATCATAAGGCATACTTGCACACATGCACACATTATTCATTTGTTTTGGTTTTGTAATAATATTGCACAAAATTACTGTGATAGTGTCCTATTTTCTTACAGTAATCTGGATTGTATTGATTGATTTTTGAGAAAATGAAGTATGTTTTAAGGCAAATCGTCGTTCGCTCTCGCCCTCTTCCGTATGATCGAACCGGCGGGTGGAGTGATCCGAATCGATTCACTCGATACTGCAGAAATGGGACTGCATCATCTGAGGAAGAAGCTGACCATTATTCCTCAGGTACGCTAGATCTATCGATCTATCGATTACTATACCATAACCGGTTCTGTCACTCAGTACTGTACTCATTTGCTCTCTAATCTTGCTAAGATCTAATTGTCATACCACCTCCATAGTGTTATTGATTTGTGCATCTTTATATACCGTAATCCTCGTTGTCTTTCCCTCCAGGACCCGGTTCTCTTCTCGGGTACTCTTCGGTTCAATTTGGATCCATTTGGTGAATACGATGATGCAGCCCTGTGGACCGCACTCCAGCTCGCCCACCTTGAAGCATTCACGCGGACACTTGCTGCCGGTCTCGATCATGTCATATCCGAGGGTGGAGAGAATATCAGGTACCGTATCCAGGACATACCGTAATCGGGTCTGCTCAATCACTAACTAATTTTATTTCCAGTGTTGGCCAACGACAATTGGTGTGTCTCGCCCGTGCGACGTTGAGGAACTCGAAGATTCTCGTTCTGGATGAGGTGATTATTGATTTTATGATCATCAGTTATTGATCGATAAATTATTGATTTTTAGGCTACAGCCGCTGTTGATCTTCAAACAGACTCACTCATTCAAGGAACGATCAGAAATCATTTCAAGTGAGTACTGTAGTAATTGTTGATATTAGTTACTGTGCAAATGCGATACTGTAAGAGAGATTGATCTATCGATTTCAGAGACTGTACCGTATTCACGATTGCCCATCGGCTCAACACGATTCTCGACTATGACAGGTATTGATTTATTGATTGGACGTTTTCTATTTTCCTTCGGTAGCTAACTACTGTAATACAGTAGTTGACACTCAAACTTTGTTATATTTCATACATTTTCGGTACCCTCGCCGTTTATTTTTATATAGTGGGTCAATTCTCGAAATAATATGGGTTGATACACAAAATTCATTATTTTCGCTTAAAAATGGTCATTTTTAGCTTACTTTCGCATCAAGTGGCCAAACATTTGCCTTATATAGTGGGTCAATCCTCGCATTGCGAGGGCATGAAAATGTATGTTATATTTGGCCACGCTACCGTAATCGAAGTTAATCCGTATTACCGTAATCGAATGTGTTCGTTGCAGGATCATGGTGCTGGATCAGGGACAGATCGCCGAGATGGACACACCAGCCGCCCTCATGGCTGACAAGGACTCCATCTTCTCGCGAATGCTCGCGGATGCGGAAGCCGATTCGAAATAGATTTTATTGATTTATTGATTAGGTCTAATTTATCAATTGTTTCTGCGGTTGGCCGTACGGTTTGCTTCGTTGTTATCTATTTTATCACTCTTTCGACTTTTTTATATTGTTGTTTGAACATTTTCTCACATTTCACATGTTTTATAGTTTATCGTACAAAGTATTCATTCCAAACATATGAGATAAGCTTTACAGTATAGGTATTTTTATCCAATGTATCACTCAGACCCTCATTCCCCCCTCACTCTCACGATGTAACTCCTTTAATCTCCCCTCAAATCCCTCCAGTGATACTGTATCTACAGTACATAACTGCTGTTGTTCTTCATGATCATATTGTATTGTGTATTGGACGACGTTTCCTAACTTTCCCAATATTGCTATAATATTTATTTGTACCGGTGATACGATGGCTTTTATCGCCTCGATAAAACATCCTTTCAAGTATGTTCAACAGGATGATTTCATTTGGTATCTGTCTTAAGGAGGATGGGTATAGGATCTCTCCAATTTATACACATTCTGTACATTGTCATCGAGGATGAGGAACTGTTGGCAAAAAGCCAAAAAATACGGTATGACTGCGGTGTACATTCATCGTTGCGCTCTCACTTTTGCGTGATCTCTCTTTTTCGATCTACCTTTTTCTCTGTTACACCATAACACTATAGAGTTGCATACAAGCGAACGCTTTATCATATATCACAGAAACAATAAGGTTCGGGAACAAAACTACGAAATATTAAAAAAAGGGATTGATTATCTTATTAAATAAGGGTGCTAGGGTAATTCTAATCCATGGTTGTACGTGAGGCTTGGGTGGAGACAGCCAGCCACGAGGACGACGAGACGGCAGTGCTGACGCCACTTGTGGGGCTGGCTCGGGTGGATGAGGAGAGAGAAAGGGGCGGAGTCTCACGACGATGCTGATGATAATGATTGGGCACGGTACAGACCGGCTGAGGACTGCGGGTGGGCGCCGAGATGAACACCGGTCTACCGCGGGGCCTGTAGTCAGAGGTTAAATATCAAAGATCAAAGATCAAAGATCAAAGATCACATACGTGAATGTCTCCAGATTCGCACTGTCATCACTATCCAGTGGATGTGTAGCAGAGATCCTTGAGTGAGATGGTCTGTAATGGGCGAGATCAAAGATCAAGTTGCAAAGATCAAAGACCAATTATCAATCATGTTGATAGTACGTTTTAATCTGTGGCAGTATGCAGGAACAATGGAAACCGTTTTCAGGGAAATGTGACGTCATTAGCGTAGGCTTTGGATTTTTGGAAAACGCCTACGCATACGCTAATGACGTCGATTTTTCCCTGAAAACGGTTTTCCCGTTGTTCATGCATACGGCCACTGATATTACCTATAGCTGGCACGACTCGCGCTTTCACTATCGTGTGGAGTGGATCCGGAGAAAGAGCCGCGAGTAGATCTTCAATATCAATCGATAATTCAATCAATCGATAATTCATAGATCACCATAGCATACTCACCTCGTGCGTCCAGAGGCCTGGCTTGTTCGAGAACGAGGGTTCTTCTGAAAATATGGGAGTTCAAAGATCAAAGATCACATATTCTCATAAATCAAAGATTTAAAAAAAACTGTTACATAAGCATGAAGGACTCGATCGCAGTCTTCGACCGAGTTAGTGACACTGCTATCATCGTCACTGCTTATGCGTTCACTTTCCACCTGAACCTTGTAGTTTGATCTTTGATCTTTGATTCTTGATCACACGACTCACATCAAGTGGAATAGATTGTATGGCTTTGTCAGTTCGATCGGATCTATTCGTCTTCTCCTTGCCCAACTCGTACTTGGAATGTGACGGTGTGCTCTGTAGAGTTCAAGGATCAAAGATCAAAGATCAAAGATCAAAGATCAACTTGAAAAGTACCATTCTATCATAAGATGGCTGGAGCGTTTCGACACTAGATTCCGAAGCGGAAGATCCGGCCGATAGACGATTACTGTAGATCATAGATCATCAATCAATAATCATTACTAATTGAATCATTACTCTGAAGACTTTGCAGCCGAAGGATCAGTCGACATTGTGGAACTTTTCGCGCTGCTCGAAGGAGGCTCCCTAAGATCAAAGATCAAAGATCAAAGATCATAGATCAAGGAATATGGACAACAATGAAAAAAACTTACGAGGGTGGCTGAGAATCGATCGTGACCTTCTCCTCCTTCTGTACTGTTGTACGTGGCTATAAAAAATGTTGGTAGAGATCAACGAGCAAAGATCAAAGACCAAACCTTGGACATCTTTGGAGTAAATTTGATGGGCGTATTGATTTCCTCACCGCTCTGTAGATTGGCAAGGATTATGGGGAAGTTCGTTACAGTAAAACCCTATCATAACTGTACAGTACGATCGATAAGCTTACCAAGGGCTCTTGTGAGAATTTGACAGGTCCGACTTTGGAGCGATGCGGCTGAGCGGGCACTTCATTCTCCTTAATCTGAAAGATCAAAGATCAAAGATCAAAGATCAATAATTAAGAATTACAATGATACTGCGATATGGTGGTAGTGTCTTGAGTACATCTCTGCTCTTCTCCGGTTCTACGGCTGTGTTCAGGGATGGAGAGTCCATACTCGGTTCATCGCTGAATCAATCGATAATTTCTCTTGTCGATAATCAATCAATAATCACTTCTCTTCAACTTGTGATCCGCTCTCATGATGACGTCGATCAGTGAGATAAAAGAATCTGCAATGAAACTACCCAGTCACTCGATAATCATAGTTTAGTCCACAGAATCCCTAAACTAGGTTGTCCCGGTCACAAGTGCATTCTGAGCAGGGGGGGGGGACACCGGACCTTGAATGGTTGGCAAAATTCCAAAATATACTCAGATGTCACATCGTAAGCACTACGCACCCACTCATGTGCTTCGAAAAGTGCACTTGCAGAAACGATGGGAAATCTAATTTAGGCCACGCCCCCTTCGACATACCTCTTGTAGAGAAGGTACGCAGCGACCACCATGCCCATGATCAAGACGATGAGCGAACCCGCAATCATCGCCGTCACCAACTGATGACTCATACCGGCCGACGACGGCGTTGCTGCAGATTAAGTGTTGCGATTCGTAGGCTCCGCCCCCTTTCGTTCAGAATGATCACCGACTTACTGGTCGGCTCGTCGGTTGGTTCAAAAGCTGGAGTAGAAACATCGGTGGGAAAATCCTCGCAACCGCCCGTTGAGCGATCGAAGCAACAATCAACGTAGGGCTCACGATAAAGTGGGAACCTTGAAGATAGGAAGGATCAAAGATCAACGTTTAAAGATAAAAGATTAAAAGCAACAAAAATCAAGGATTCACTTCTTGAATGAGTACTGATTGTCGATCGCTTCCATCATCGGCATATACGCTCCGTAAACTCGTTCAACCTGCAGAGTTCAAAGATCAAAGATCAAAGAACACAGTCGACACTCACACTGAAGTCTTTCGCTGTGAAGACGCTGAGTCCTTTGTGGGCTGGAGGAGCTGAAATTGATCGATATCATTATTACCGTAGGTGTACTGTATGTATAGTACGATTGACCGTATACTTTAGCCTTAAAGGGAGTGTAACCTCACTCAATGGTCTCTTCATCGCGCACACTATTTCTCTGTTCTCTAACAACGAGAGAGCGTAGAGCGTTGAGGAGACCGTTGACAAAGGTATCGGCCCCTTTAAAGTGAGAGTGAACTCTCTCAATGGTCTCTTCATTGTGCATACAATTTCTCTGTTCTCCGAAAGCGAGAGAGCGCAGACCGTTGAAGAGGGGATCATTCTCCCTTTAAGTCGTGCAATTTATGAATGATAAAAATAAAAATAAAGGATGATAAAAATGAAATAAACACGAAGAATAGTCATTTATTCTTGACTATTCTACACTTTTATGTTATACTATTGGACTGGTCCGGTGTTCTAGAGTAGTGCCGAATGCTTTTACTCGATGATTGTGATAGAGATCTTCTAGCTTACAAAACAAAAATGTTCACTGTATTAGAAGGAAATTGCACTGTAGGTACCAACCCAGTACTACGGATACGCTGACATCTTCGAGACATTGGGGAAACTTGTCGGAATGTCCGCGATCGGTGAATGGCTTGAACGACACCGGCACAACTTGAGCTAAAATCGATATTTTCTATTTTTCAATCGACAAAATGTTTCCTACGAGGAATCTGCAGAAGTTCCGACGGCATACGGTAGAGTTCCTGACGATGAGCCTTGCGATACGCTCCACTGTCGATGTAGTAAACCTTACAAGGGAGGTTTCTTATGGTTAGCAGAGCGTGAGCTTTTTATAAATTAAACTGATTTTAGAGATCAAAGATCAACGAATCAAAGATCAAAGATCAAGGAATGAGAGATCAAAGATCACGGAATGAGAGTTCAAAGATCAACTCACTGTGCACGTATTAGCGTCGATACGCTCTGTGATGTAGACTCGCGAGAAGGTGTTGTCAACGAATGACAATGCGACAGCGCCTGATCAAAGATCATAACTACAATAAAGATATAAAATGATGCTGCAACTACTTTAACATAAAGTAATTAATAATTAGAAAGTTTATATGCAAAATAAGATTAAGTAAATTAAGTTTTATTTACCATCATTCGTAGACCAATTTGGCGGTCGATTTGACTTCTCAATCAACAGCTTCTTGAGCTCTTCAGACTTATCATCGGTTTGGAGAAAGCGAATGTAGAAGGTGTCCTCTGGAAGATCAAAGATCAAAGATTAAAGATCAAAGATCAACGAACGTTCATAAAGAGAGATCCGAGCGTCAAGAGCAGTTGACAACTTCAGTTCCACTTTGAGCTTGTCTAGATGATACGTGCCTAGGTTGCCTGAGAGAAGAAAACAACATCTCAAAGATCAAAGATCAAATGTTTACGACACTAAATATCTAAGTGTGAATGGTGTGCAGTGGTTATGTACAAATCTAGCAAAGAAATCGATCTTTTCCACAATTTAGGGAAATTCGTTTAGTATTCATATATCTTTTCTGCGATCCTCAAGAAAGTCTAGATAGGTCCTGCGCAAGCTTGCAATGCCACATATGAAGAAGAATATTGCACAACTATTCCCTCACTCCCTTATTGTTGCTTTTTAATCACTATTCATGTTTTAACTGATAAATAAATAAATAAATAAATAAAATAAATAAATAAATGAACTAACCATTAATCGTGATAGTTCCTGGTGGACCACCGCGACTCATCATTGCACGAGAATGAAATGAGAGAGAATGAGACTATGTAAGAATGAAATGATTTAAGAATTTGCTTATTTTATCTGTCCTTGTTTCATTTGAATACTACGTGAATTACTTAATTTTGTTACTTAATTCGCAAATTCTATTACATTTATTTAAAACGCGCTCTCTGTAAGGGCGGAGGGGGGAGGGCACAAAGTTTCAAAATCATCCTAGACCATTCATATTTGGTGGTTAGAGTCCCTAGGGGTGGGATACACTTCAGCCAAAAAATTGGCCCCAATTATCGATTTTTGATCTACCAAAACTGAAAAATTCAAATTGATTTTTTCCAATCGTGTCATATATCATTCGAAAGAGCGTTGAAAGTTATGTAAAAGTCACAAGTTTCAAAAAATTTCGTTCATTGGTTTTTGAGAAAAATCCGATTATTCGAAAAAATGCAAGATTTTTTTCCTTTCTTTAAATAGCAGACCACTTTCCAGAAAACAGTTATTCCTGAATTAGTTGATATTTTGTGTAAAAATAGATGGGCTATCCGAATAACACACTCATTTTAACCATCTCCATTCCACAACATGACATATTGGCAAAAAACTAGCGGTTTTTAGAGTTACAATCGTCGACGCAGGTTCGAATCCGGTCGCGGGACAAAATTTTTGCAAACTTTTTTTAGTTCCCTTTTGGCTTCTAATCATCTTTTTTCGATGTTTAGGACTGTTTTAACTGGTTTTCAGATCGATCAATACCTAAAATGTAATGTTCTGAAAGTAGAAATTTATATTTTTAAACATTTGTATCAAATGATACATTTGGGACATCAAGCACATACATCTTCACCATTTGAATACATCTTTCTCAACAGAATTTACGTCGAATAGTTCTCAATCCACCAATTCAATTGTTTCGTCCATGTTGAAAATTTCGTTCTTGTTCTTTCTGATGGAAGTCACTATTAGATCTTCATCAGATATCAACGCCTTATCATCAATTGCATCAGCTTCATTCTTATCCAATTCGTTCAGCAAATTCATCCATTCTGTATCCAAATTTAGTTCATCGTTATCCACATCAATAATAGAATAATTCCACATTTAAAGGGACTTGAAAAATTAAATGTTTAAATTCGCTGGAGATCCCCATACGAAAATGTCGAACTAGAACTTATCATAGAAATCACCAAAAATCACAACGCAATGTAGTGGTTGAACTCGTCAGATTCGGCCTTTGAGCCTGAGAGGGTCCAATAGACCATCAATAGACAGATGTTTGTTACTAGAACAGTATTCTTTCCGGATGAATCTACGAGGAGTGACCTACGTACTGATAATCAGCATAGTCGACTTAGTCAGAATCAATTTTCAAAGTCTGCTAATTATCGATTTTGTAAAAGTCAACCCCGTCTCATATCCGAAGCATGTTAAAAAAAACTATTCATACACACAGCTATAATTAGTTGGTTGAACATTTATGCTTATATTTTCTATTATTTCTATGAAGTTATTACTATTTTTTCATTATTTACAGAATCGCAACATCGAAAAAAGACGATTAGAAGCCAAAAGGGAACTAAAAAAAGTTTACAAAAATTTTGTCCCGCGACCGGATTCGAACCTGCGTCGACGATTGTAACTCTAAAAACCGCTAGTTTTTTGCCAATATGTCATGTTGTGGAATGGAGATGGTTAAAATGAGTGTGTTATTCGGATAGCCCATCTATTTTTACACAAAATATCAACTAATTCAGGAATAACTGTTTTCTGGAAAGTGGTCTGCTATTTAACGAAAGGAAAAAAATCTTGCATTTTTTCGAAAAATCGAATTTTTCTCAAAAACCAATGAACGAAATTTTTTGAAACTTGTGACTTTTACATAACTTTCAACGCTCTTTCGAATGATATATGACACGATTGGAAAAAATCAATTTGATATTTTCAGTTTTGGTAGATCAAAAATCGATAATTGGGGTCAATTTTTTGGCTGAAGTGTATCCCACCCCTAGGGACTCTAACCACCAAATATGAATGGTCTAGGATGATTTTGAAACTTTGTGCCCCCCCCCCCCTGTCGCTGTCCCCCCGCTGTTAGGGAGAGTGCGTTTTAACACACATAGTAAATTATGTATCCAACCATTTTTCTTGTATGTGTCCTATGTATTGCTCATTATATACCAGCATAATAAAGTTATCATTATTATTATTATTATTTATTTGCTTCTGCATAAGCATCTCTGAATAATGTTTACAAGGGAACTATCCCAACTTAATGTGGCCATATGACATGGGAATAATTTACCTGGATCAGTTTCCGATGCTGATTAGTTCGGAAATTATTCGGAAATTCGTAAGACTTCCCATATAAACCATCCCAATGCGTTCATAAACTCATCCATCAATAATCCAAACACCTCCTGCCTTAATTTAGTGGATATTGTAGGTAAGTTGTGAATTTTCGAATCAAATAGTCGAATTTCAAGATCGATTTTCTCGAATCTCAGCTCGATTGGGCAACGTTTGATAACGGATTCGTAATCAGCATCGAAAACTGATTCAGGTAAATTATTCCCAAGTCATATTAAGTTGAGAGAGTTCCCTTGTTAGTTTGTATCATTTCAATTTTAATATTTTTTTCTTTGCTACCTACGTTGTGGCATCGTATTTTTATGTAATTCATCACGCTATCAATTATTCGCTATTATAAGTTATTCTTGTAATGCATAAATTATTATTATTATTATTATTATTATTATTATTATTATTATTATTATTATTATTATTATTATTATTATTATTATTATTATTATTATTATTATTATTATTAATATCATCTCAATTCCAATTGCAATAAAATATGCCATAAGTCCTGTCTGCCGTACTCACTTTATCAACTACAGTATCTGAATAATTTAAGTGGATTTCCGTTTCTAATAACACATGATATAACGCTTCAATGTTAATAACAATATTTCAGTGCTATATTATGTATTTTCATGTATTTTATGGATGTGGGAGTCAACCCGCAATACTTTTAACGATATTGTGAGCTCTTATCAAAATTGGAAATCATTCGGATTATCACTGAATCTCGCTGATTTCTCACCGTAATCCGTCCAAATCCCGCCAAAGGATTACTGTCCAAATTGAAAGTGGTTATCAGTTAGAGTGGTGTGGTCCGTATTACATATAGGAATCAGCCACACAAGGTCTTCTTCATTTGCCCGATCATTCCCTTATTCATTCATTCATTCATTCACTATCGCTTAGATGAGACTACTAGGCCTATCTCTAGTCGTTCTCCTCTCGCTTGGTTTCGCTCAAGATCAATCCTCCACGAGAACAGTTTCCATTGTCGGAGGCAATCAAGGATGGAAAAATGTGGTTAGTTGTTTATTAAATAATTTGATTTTTAGTCCTAATCAGAGCCGCATGAGGAATCACGATATAAATCAGTAAAAATAATTCTGACTGACATTGAGAAATTTTGATTGGGCTTATGATCTTTTGGACCCAGAAGGTGAAAATACGTGTTTTGCACAGTAATCCTTACCGTTTCGAATTCTGTTTTGTTTGCGTGACTTTTGAATTATTTGAATTATACAATATGCATCATCTGCCCTCAAATCCAACTTTGTTCCCTTTTCTGTTTTCTTAGGTTATGTAACATTTTCGTTCGTAACGATCTCGCTACAACGATTTTGCATGACAGAAGCGAATACATACAACAATGAATTATGAGGAAAAATGCAGTTCTTAAAAAAAACGGGCCAAAGTTCCATTTGTCGAAGTTCAGAACGGTTTTCTCTTGCATGGGCCACATTTCCAGGTCGCACTGGTCACAATTCTCAATTTTTCAATGTTTAGAAAATGGAGACCCTCGAATATTATATGTGCGACTATCATTTTTCTAATGACTATCATTTTTAGAGGACAAGTGATATGCTAAAGTTAAAGTGGGGTCTTGCTGTGCTGTGGCAAGACGACTGCTTTGATAAACCATGATCGAATTTCTAATTTTCATAAAGCTCGTCTTAGCCTGAACTTCAAGCGAGATTCATTCTAGAGATCAACAAATCTGTACGGCACAGTACAAGCTATGTCATATTTTTGTTTTCACTGTTTGTTCACGAAAGTATTCGCGGGACTCCATCTTTAAATTATAAAGTAAACAAATAAAATGTCGTTAGGTCCTAATGATTCCGTAATAGAAACGATCAACTCACTCAGTCGCCGATATGCCTGTCGATCCGAAGAAAAAGGCGATTTTACATTCATCCATTATTACTACATATTATTGCATTTTATGATTTCGCACCCTCACCGTCTCATATCCATCAATCAATAATGAACCCGCGTTAATCGTGCAATTTTAGATCAAAATCGGACACATTGGAGCGATCGCTGCACTACCCAACTATGAGAAGGTTTGTGGAAAGATCAAAGATCAAAGATCAAAGATCAAAGTGCAAAGAACAAAGATCAAAGATCTAATTCAGGTACTCGCTCTGGCGCGTACTTCCCTAATCGAAGAGGGTATTCTCGGACCCGATTTCGATGTTGAGTACGACAATGCTGATAATTACAATCTAATTAAAATAATCAATTTAGAATAATCAATAAAAACCAATCAATCAATCAATCAATGAAATTATAATAGAATAATAATAACGATAATTAATCTAATTAATTAATCTAATTAACATAATCAATTAAGGATAATCAATAAAAACCAATGAATCAATCAATAAAATTATAATAGAATAATAATAACGATAATAATTAATCTAATTAATTAATTTAATTAAAATAATCAATTAAGAATAATCAATAAAAACGGATGTGGTGAATCGTTCGAGGGTGTGGCCGCGGCGGCCGATATGTACCATATCGACGGCGTCAAGGCTTTCCTCGGTCCATACTGTAACTCGGGTACGGTAGGATTCCGTTCGGGACCCACCGTATACTCGAAAGTTCAGAGATCATTCCGGTCGCAACCATGGCCACCTTCTGGAACGTTCCTATCATTGCGTACATGCAGACGGCCAATGCTCTGTCGGACAAGACGATCTACAAGACGCTCATTAGGGTGTCGATAAGGTATTGAACACTTTTGAGGCGCTGAGGTTGGCCTTCAAGTAAACCTATAATAGTACATCCGTTTATATTATTAATTTAATTCACTATTTTTCGATCCAACATCTCAGCGCGCATCTTTCATCTTTCTTTCCTCCGTTCCTTTATGAACCAATGTCAGATATGATAGTGATTTGACTGTAGTAATACACATATCTCGAAACACACCCTATTGGACCTGTTCTCGGATGTTGTACTAATTACCTCTGATCGTCCATGTCTCCCTATCAATTTTAAGATCAGTCAATAGCATAGCTACCGTAACTGCGGCCTTCATCAAACACTACAATTGGAATCGAGTTCGATTTAAACATATTTCTAAACATTTTTAAAATTTTTAATTTTTACATGCGTGTGTTCCCTTGAAATCGTCATCCTAATCTCTGAGCCTTTAAAGGCACACCCCAAGCTAATTTACTCTCCGTATTGGCAATAGTGTCTCGTAGACAAAGAAAGCGAGAGAGTGTGGCCGGAGCGGAGAGTTTCAAATTAGCTTGGGGGGTCGCTTTAAGGGACAGAAATCAATGACGATCTCGCTCGATCGTTCACCGGGATTTCTATCCCTTTATATAGTTCAAATCGGATATTATGAATAAATTCTCTTAGGTTTCGTTCATCTCAAACACTGGAGCCTCTGCTTACGAAAGAATCATCGCTTTTGAATCCGCCTTCAAGGCAAACAACATCAATGTCGCGAAGAAGGTTACGTTTTCTATTTAAAATATTAAACTTTAAAAAATAAAAATATTAAATAATAGAAAAATAAAAATATTAAATTATCGGTTGCAGATAATGTTCGAAGAGTCGATGTCAGTCCAGGACATGATAAATAGTGGGCAAATGGACGAGATTAGAACAACATCCAGAAGTAACAATGAACTTATTACAGGCACACCCCCAAGATATGTAATTTGAAACTCACCTCTCTGGCCACACTCTCTCGCTTACTTTGCCAACGAGAGAGCATTTCCAATGCTGACAATGAGTACAAATAGTTCGGGGTGTGCCTTCAAAATATATCCGAACTGAAACTTATAAAATTTGGTGTGGCTCTTGGCAGTGGTCTCTCCTTTCACACACTATTTCTCCGTATTCTCTCATGGAGGCTTCATTGAACGGACGATAAATACAATTTATATTCCTTTCCAGTCGTAATCGTCATGTTCTCATCTACTCGCGATATGACTACGATCTTTCGGGAGGCCTCAGAGAAGGCTGGTCTGTCCACCACTGAATTTGTCTTCATCTTCCCCTGGATACAGGTAATACCACGTATTCGGAAGCACGATATTTCACTTCCAGGCAGTTACAGGAGGGAGAGAATGGCGCGTCACCGTTCGTCGGATCCAGTAATGAACTCATGGAGAGAACGATGAACCTATACTCGAACTGCATCATGGTATGATTGATCTTTGATCTTTGATCTTTGATCTTTGAACTCTGTAGATCGATGACGTAAACGGCTTCGACGATCGGCTGATCACGCCGTTCCTTGAGCGTCTCAAAACAGCCGGAATCACCGAGAAGGACATTGATTTGGTAAGTAAAAAAATTTTAATTAGTAAAACAAAAAATTTCAGACTAATATCTACGGTTACATCAACCTGTGGGACTCGATGAAAATCTTCGGAATCGCAGGTAATTAAATAAAAAAAATTTAAATAAAAAAATATTTTTAAGGAAGACGAGTGATGAATGCCACGGGTGATATAACGAAGGTAACTGATGGAAGGCTCATGTGGAACACGATGAGAAGAATCACTTTCCCTGGTACAATCCATTTAAATACACATTTTTTTTAAATTTTCAAACGTTAATTCTATTAAAATATGAATAGAGCATAATTAAACATACAAATGTACTTATGAAATTAGATATTAGTGAATCAAAAGTACTTATTAGTAGAGGCGAGATTTACTTTTTCGTGCCAAAAAGTTATGAACCGATAAAGAGAGTGCTAACGTTCGCTGCGCTCTCCCTATTCCGCATACTATCTCTTCGTTCTCTGCCACCATTGCGTCAAAGAGACGATGTGCAATGGAATTATATTTATATCCATATAATAATAAATAATATATTAACAATTTATTCACATAAATAGGCAGACGTGTGATAAATAAACAATAAATGAATGTAGAAGTGAAAGTTCAGTCTTAGAATTATGTGAGAATGTCACCAGGCATGGTCTCGAACGCTGGCGTCGGCAGCGGCACCGTCCTTCTCGATGATCAGGCGGAACGTCTTGCATTCTATTCAGGTTTATATTATTAATAATATATATAATAAAATATAATAATATAATAAAATATAATAATATAATATAATATTATTGCCTCTATAAATCGATAATCCCGATTTTCAGCATTTTACGTGTCGAAAGAGCGTGGTCGAGTCATGCCAATCGCAAATATGACCCCTTCGATACTCGATAATTGTGATGGAGTCAAGACGAACACTGGATGCTTCAAAATCGTGAGTCAATCAATCAATATCGCAAACAATCAATAATCGACATCGTAATCAATCAATAATCAATCAATAATCGACATCGTAATCAATCAATAATCAATCAATAATCGACATCGTAATCAATCAATAATCAATCAATAATCGACATCGTAATCAATCAATAATCAATCAATAATCGACATCGTAATCAATCAATCAATAATCGATAACCCGTGCAGACCGTTACCGACATCACATCGGGCTTCTGGAACTCGCCCGATGGCAAGATGCCACTGCAGGAGCCCGTTTGCGGATTCAGGCACGTCGGAGGATCAATCGATAAAAAGTTGTAATCAATCGATATCAGGGGCGAACGCTGTGACTATACCGTAATGATCATCGCTGCCTCCATTATCCTCTGTATCATTGTTGCCGTCGCACTCGCCTTTCTGCTCAGGAAACACTTGTATGGTTACTGTAATATCGATTTTTCGTTGATTTATTGATTTTAAAAATCTTTCAGCCCTATTAATCGATAATTCAGGGACGACCGTGCTCTCGACAAAATGCCATGGCGCGTTTTCCGAGATGATATGCAGATTGTTGACGAAGAACAAGTCAAATCTATGGTGATTATTAATTTATCGATCGAAAGCTATCGATCGATTCAAAAACTATTGATTTTCAGTTATCTCTCGGGTCACAGCGTACGAAATTATCGAACATGGCCAATGCAATGATTAAGGTTATACTCATATTTTATATTTTAGTTTAACGATAAAAATAATAAATAATAAAAAAACTTATTTTTAGAACCACGCTATCATCGGCACCAACACCCATGCAACGTTCCATCAATATGAACAACGGCGACCTATCAAATTTGCCCGAATCGATCTTGGATTGTTATCAAAGGTATATACGCCCAAATCACTGCCCAAATACCTCAAAATTTAAATTTCGTGTTGATTTTTTACACATATGCGAGCTCTTTTCTTATTTAGCATTTAAAAAAAACAAAACAAAAAAAGCGATAGATGAATAAAGGAAGTGGTATTTCTCAAATTAGCTAAAGGTGTAGTCTATCCGAACATGCGCATGAACTCTCGTTTTTTTCTCCCAGTGGGATCCCAGCATATCTCCCAGTGGGGATCTAGCTAGGAAACTAGTGGGAGATTTGCTGGGAGCCCACTAGGATGCTTTCAGGCCCTGGGAGCCCACTGGGAAAGAACCTGGGAAACTAGTGGGGGAGGGGGCGTGGTCTTGCTCTGTGATACTGTGTACTCGAGAGATATCGTGAAATGACTTTTTTATGACTTTCAAGTGTACCAGATATGAATATATAAGAAACCGTATAGTATGAAAACCGTATCAACTAACACGAATCAGTATAAGACTAGAAAACAGTGGAGTACAAAGTAAATCTAACGACATATTAAGAGATTTCAAAGAATTACAGTGTGGACATGTCTGCATAGGGATCTAGATAATTATATAAAGTTGTAGATCCCATTGTTTGGGGACTGTATTCGTTGGCCTCATTTTGAGGGGGAATCGGACGACGATTACTCGGAGGTTGTGGTGGATGACGATCACTCTGGGGTTGAGGTGGACGACGATCACTCTGGGGTGGATGAGGACGACTACCACCGACTGTCTTGAGACACGCATACTCCTTCCTAGAATGTTACAGTGTTCACGCTATATAAATCTGCTATATTTACCTTTCAGTAGTTAGCTTTCAGCTAATTCTTGGTATCTTGCTCGTAGTTGGCGTATCCAGAGGCATATTTGTGACTCACTTGTTGTACAATTGTCCCTTCATTTGATGTCCCAACTCCGAAAAGTGCCAAAATCTTCTTATCTTCTGGGTCGAAACCGTACAAATCTGAATTAGATTAAGATGAAATAAATGAAAAAAAGAATGAAAAATAAATAAATAAAAATAAATAAATGAAATAGATGAAATAGAAAGTGTATATGAATAATTTTGGATGAAGGAGAGTAAGATGGATTCATAAACATTCAATCTGGTAAAACATCTTGCGATATATATCTTTGCTACTATTTCCTATCTTTCCACATATTAATCAACTAATAAAATCGGCTTGAGAAATATTTAAATAGCAAAAAAAACCTTCTTCATCGGAATCCGACGTTGATATTGCTTGATGATTAGACATCGATCCTACTTAACATATAAGCAATTATAGTGAATTAATATTGAATAACCAAAAACAAATTTAGAAATGTAGAAAAACATTTTTGAAAGGCGTCGGCCGCAACGCGTTCGGCAACGCATCCAAACCCTGGCTATGCCAAATGTATGACCCACGCGTAGTTTTATGCGGGTGGCCGCATGCTTTAGTCTAGGATCCTACTAGGAGGTTTTCTAGGAAACTAGTAGGAAGAGCTCCGCCCACTTTGCCCTCTCTCATGTCCTGGGAAACTAGTGGGGGAGCTATACCACGCCCACGTTTACTGGGATCCCACTGGGAGAAAAAAACGAGAGAAGGAGGGCTTCTATTATGGATGACTTATATTTGGCAAATCCCTCATACCACTTTATCTGATTGAATGACTACTGAACACAATTTTCTATAGCTAAAGCTGTCTTAAATGAAGATATAGATTTTATAAGGGATTTTTCGAAGGATTTGAGTAAAAAGCAGCATCAAAAGCTTTTCTGATTAATTTGATATAAAAAATATATTACATAATTCTTCACAATTAGTCATGAAAACATTAAAAAAAATTTAAAAATGTAGTAAGATGTCGTATCCACTGTGGCACACCGTTTATCGAAAACGTGACGTCACAAGCGTACACTTTTTTCAAACGTCTCAAACCACGCTTGTGACGTCGCGGCAAACGTTTTGCCACCGTTTATGTATACTTCTTACAATGGATACCTATGGATGTTAGCACGGTGTTTCAATACATTAGCTAAGATTTCTTCCGAGGGTTATATGCCTATTGCAAAATTAACAATGCTGACATTTGGCCAAATTCAAATAATTCAATAATTAAAATAATTACTAATATAAAAAATATAATAGTAATAAAAATAATAATAAAGGCCAAATAATTCAGTATTTATAAGTACAGATGAAACAAGCCGTACACGACAATCTGAATCCCTTCCTTGGAATGGCCTTCAATGAACGAAATGAGATGCTTCTTCTATGGAAATTCTGCTCAAGAGGAACGCTCCAGGTGTGAACGATTTATTGATTTTTTAATGTTTTAAACAAATTACTCTCGAAACAGTGCAAGATCTCCCACAAATTGACGTATTGATTTTTCATTTCCTATTCGATATAATTTTTCAGGATCTCATCTACAACGATCAATTCGCGCTCGACTCCAAATTTCACGGTGCATTCGTGCGAGACATCACCCTGGTAAGATTCAATCAATAATCCAAAATCAATCAATAATAATCATTCAAAAAATCAGGGTCTCGAATACCTCCATTCGTCGGCCATTGGCTATCACGGTTCGCTCACAACTTGGGCTGCTCTTATCGATCGAAATTGGCTCGTAAAGCTGACAGATTACGGTAGGCGTACCGTAGGCCAATCGATATGACAACATTCGCTGCAGGAATCGCGGATCCTCTGTCGCGATGGGAAAAGCACGGCAGTATCAATGCGGAGACGATGAAAAATGAGGACGAGAAGAGTGGCAGCTTGCAGAAACAGGGTTAGTGCACACTTAGTCCTTAAAGGTACACCCCAAGCCAATTTCAAACTCTCCGCTCTGGCCACACTCTCTCGCAAACAAAGAAAGCGAGAGAGTGTGGTCAGAGCGGCGAGTAAAAATTTAACCTTTAGGCGTACTGTATGTGGCGCCCGAGATGCAAGCCAACACGGACAAGAACGCAGGTAGACGAGGAGACCAGAAATGGCTCGAACAATCGCAAGACCGAAGAAGGTATCGATCGATATCGATCGGTTTCTAATCATAAAAAATCAATCGATATCGATCGAATCGATAAAGATTACATACACTTTTCAGGTGAGATCGAGTTGAGAGGTTCATTTCAGGCGAATGAATGAGTGATATAGTTGGCTGTCTGCAATCAAACACTGCAGGCAGATCGTGAATAGTCGCGTCGAAACCAGCACCGTAGAACAAGAACCAGCACCAGAACCAGAACCGTAGACCAGAACCAGAACCAACCGTAGTCCGCCACGTGCCAGAGTGTGTGGTGGTAATCAATCGATAATGAGTGAAAAATAAAAATGCTCGGTTTGCGCCGAAAAATAGGAATCGCCAATCTCACATGTCGGAAGCTGACTCCTTCAGAGCCGGTGACATCTACGCCTTTGGTATTGTCATCTATGAGATTCTCTTCCGCAAGATGCCCTTCAACGAGAAACTCGATATGGATGGTGAGATTATTGATTTTTCAAATTGATTTTCCAGGTTTCTAATGCCAAGGTCTTTTGAAACGCACCGCAAGTGTTTGAAGAAATATCAATAACGTAAAAATTAGAATAATCCAATAGTCAGTTTAAAAAATCAGTTTAGAATTGGCAACGAAGGCGATGGCCGGAGAGAAGATTGCTCGACCTGCGGTGCAGAAGGACAGAGTCACTCATCCTGATCTCGTCGCTCTCTTACAAGTAATCAAACAATAATCGCCATCGATCAATCAATAATATCAATCAATAATCGCCATCGATCAATCAATAATATCAATCAATAATCGCCATCGATCAATCAATAATCGCCATCGATCAATCAATAATATAAATCAATAATCGTCATCGGCCAATCAATAATATAAATCAATAATCAGGATTGCTGGCATGACACACCGGAAGTGCGCCCTACGATCAGACGAGTACGTCTGTCAACCGAATCATATTTGAAGACGTATGTGGCTCTGTACCTTAGAATATTGATTTTTTGGATTATCGATCGAAAATCAATATTAGTTTAAAAAATAATCGATAATCATTTAGCAAGGGCTCTCTCGTTGACTCAATGATGCGCATGATGGAAGAGGTAGGAATGGCGAGAGTGAGAGCGTACCGGATTAATCGATACGATTACAGTACGCCAACAATCTGGAGAAGATTGTGAAGGAGCGAACGGGAATGTTAGAGGACGCAAACGTGCGAGCCGAACGATTACTATCTCAGCTGCTACCAAAGTGGGGATACTGTAGAGAACACTGCAGTCTCAAAAATCAATATGCGATTTTTCATTGATCTATTCACACAGAAAAATAAGTGTTATCCACGGAGCATAAGACATGAGAAGTGTTATATGTATTTAACACACGTGGATAACACTTATTTTTCAGTGTGTTAAAAAAACATTTTTTTCTGAAATTCGTAAAACACATAAACAATTCAGATACATCGCAAACGAGTTGAAGAACGGACGTGCGGTGCCTCCCAAGCAGTTCGTAACAGCTACCGTACTCTTCTCAGACGTGGTGGGATTCACCAAACTCTGTTCGACCTCGACGCCTCTCGAAGTCGTCACCATGCTCAATACAGTGTACTCCGGATTCGACGAGATCATCAACAAGCACGAGGCTTACAAGGTTATTCGATATTTTTGGTTTGGTACAGTAGTACTACAGTACCGCTTGCTTTTGGGTTACTGTAATACCGGCTCAACCATCAAGTACGGTTAAGGTGGAGACCATCGGTGACGCCTACATGGTGGTTTCCGGAATTCCAGAAGAAAATGGCAAACGACACGTCGCCCACATCGCCGACATCTCACTGGAGATCTTCGAGGTACCGTAATCCCTATTTTCTGTCTAAGAAATCAATCAATAACCCGATTACAGTTCCTCAAGAACTTCGAGATCCCGCACAGAAAGGAGCAGCGGATACGGTGCCGTCTGGGCTTCCACTCGGGAGCCGTGGCCGCGGGAGTCGTCGGCGTTAACGCGCCTCGATACTGTCTTTTCGGAGATACGGTAGGTGCCAGTTACAAAAAAAATCAATAAACTGTCAATGATCAGGTAAATGTTGCGTCCCGCATGGAAAGTACTGGAGAGCCGGATCGTACGCAAATGAGCGAAGCAGCGTGCACGCTACTCACAAATGAATATCCCGAGTTTATTATAGAGAAACGAGGCGAAATCGAGATCAAGGTAATCAATACATTTTCATAATCAATCGATATTCCCAATCAATCAATATTTCAGGGCAAAGACGGCAAGATAGTGACGTATTTCCTGAACGGCAAGGACAAGAACTACTTTTCACGACAATCACATTAATCAACAATTTTCGTCATCATTCCATATTTGGGCAATAATAATCATATTTTTTATTTGTAGCAAATCAAATCCGTACTATAATATATATGTATATTTATATATTTCTTGTAATCATCATCACGAATAGAATGAAAGATATGAAAGCAGTATCAAGTCGTGTCTTTTTTCATTGTATATATATTAGATAGAGCAAGACAATAATTTAGACAAATAATAAATATCTATGTGTTACGGTATATGGTCATCTATTGTACAATCGGTATACATCCTTAGAAAGTTGGGGGATCAATCGATAACAGGGGGAAATCAATCGATAATTACAAATCAATCTGGTGTACGGTCCTACATTGCATTTAACAGTTTCGGAACAGAAACTCTGGTCGAAAAATGAACTATGAATGGAAAAATTGTAGGGGTAATTAGGGCGATGATTATTAGAGAAGGTAGGTTAACTGGGCAGATCAAGAGGGTATAGGGGTCCCAGAAATGAAATTGCTAATATATGTATGTGTCTGTAGAACGAGAGTGAAACATTACCTGTACCGCAATTGAGGACGAAAATAATGCACCGTGGGGGGAAGGATCGATCGATAGATACTGTAATCGGTAGTCGATCGATCGATCGATTGATTCATTGATTAGTCGCTACATCGTATTGATTAGACGGGATACTTGTGTTCGGGCGCCAATTGGTCGAGAATCTGCAAGCAATCAATAAATATTTATTTAAAAAAACAATTATTGAGCCATTTGTCTTCCTATCTCTTAGTAATATATTATCATATTATCTTATCTTAGTAATATATAGTAATATAATATATTATTTATTAAAATATATTATCTCTTGGTAAAAATCAATTATCATCTATTAACTCTTCACTCTATCCTAGTACTTCAGATTTTGGCAAATAAATTCATAACAATAGATCCTCATATCCTAAGAATCCATTGAAGCCAAAACCAAATATTTATAAATATTATTATTATTATTATATATTTATTAATATCTCGCTTAATATTTATTCGGCCAATCCTATTTCAGGTCCAATCAATGGCCTAGAAAAAGGGAAAAAACTTCTTCAACTGACCTGTCTGATGCCGGGCAGATAAGTGATCGTGCTAATTCCCGGAATACTCCGTAACAAGTTTACGATTCCCGGTAAGAAGCCACTGAAATTAAGAATATGGATTAATTGATAGATTCCACTGTTTTATTTTCTGTTTAACGATCATTCTCTTTAACTGATCCATAGGTCGAATAGCTAGGTTATCGGTTTTCAAAATCCAGCCAGGTTTATCGATTTTTATGAAATTTTGGCTCAAAATCTGGTCAGGTTTGGTACTTTGTAACATACTTTTTGACCTATGAACTGATCTACTACTACACATTATTAAATCGAGACTACAAATTTCGGATATTACCCAACCCCTGTAGACCATATTCTCGAGTAAATCACAAATTATCACAGTACATCTTCTCGCATTAATCTAATATATTAACATAACGAATAGGAAATCACTATCCCTAAACAATAATAATAATAATAATAATAATAATAATATTAATAATAATAATAATATTTATCCTTTCAATATTATTATTATTATTATTATTATTATTATTATTATTATTACAATGGAAATCGATTTCGATCAAAGAGTAAAATGAACAAGATCAAAACCTATAAACATACAACGGACCCATTGACTTTGCCCCCAAACCACGATATCATACCAACAGGTTCGCTATTCCATATCTATGACTAGATAAGACTAACAGTAGGTTAAACAAAAGTGAAAGGAATTTATTCTAACAAGGGAATCCTTTCAGCTCGCGGAAACCAATCAAGATGAAAATTTGCACCGGCATTGAGGAAGACGATAGAAAATGATATGTGAAGTCGAAAAATGCAGCAGGGCAATACCCGAGCCGCAGCATCTATCCAAACTTGGCCAAACTTAGCGCGCATTCGCCGCCAACAATCTGAATTCATCATCCCTATCTCTGAAGAAAGGTATCAACTGTATTGGTGAACGGAGTGGAAAGTGGCTCGTACATTACAGACACAAAGATTCCGAAAAATATAACACCAAAACTGTTGTACGAAGGAACTGCGCCACCAATAAGGTCTCTCTCATTGCTTCAGAATGCGGCGAATGCGCGCTAAATTTGACCTAGTTTGGATGGATGCTGCGGCTCGGGTATTGCCCTGCTGCATTTTTCGACTTCACATATCATTTTCTATCGTCTTTAACAATACCTGTGCAAATTTTCATCTGGATTGGTTTCCGCGAGCTGAAAGGATTCCCTTGTAAGAGATATCCCGGTCATGGATGGTTCATATACATTGAACACAGATGAATATATACATTTTGACAACATTATACATTTTCATATGCACAATGTGAAGATCGGCCCACTATATATGGCTCATTTTCATGATCTACCCACTATATAAGGGTCATTTTTATGTGAAAGCTTAGAATTTAGGCGAAAAATAACGATTTTTCTAAATTGACCCACTATATAAAACAAAGGGCTCCGAAAATGTATGCTAGTCTCCATAATTCATCAAAATCTTTGCCAGAGTTGTATTCGAGATGGTATAACAATTACTGCTATAATTGGTATAAGGCTTTATGAACGTTGCAAGCAAAAAGGATCAGTGGAACCATCTCACGTAACTACAGATCCGGTGACCCGCCGCTTAGTTGATCTCGATAAAGTGTATAAATGTAAATGTAATAACAGTTAACAAACCCAAATAGCAGGATGAATCCCCATATCTCGAGGACGATTCCAATGAGCGGCCAACCGAGAAGGACGATGAGAATACCACCGAAGAAGAGGGCGCTACCCTACAATATCATCATTGACATTGAATCAACTTTATCAGCTTTAATGGGTGTTTCGTAGCTGGGTTGCCGTGATTTTCAATATTTATTATAACGATAACATCATTATAATAAAAATTATTTTCATTAAAATTAAGTAATCGCTTGATCGAAGGTGATATATACCAAAGGTAATCGTTTCATGTCTCACAAAGACAGTGTTAGCTTATGGCGAAAGACCAAACGATTATGAAACGAGCTACTATGACAATACAAAATACACGTGTCATTGACGATTGTAAAATGTATGTAATATATCGTGAATATTGGAAGTATTGAAAGATAACTGTTAGAGAAAAGAAAGATATTCAGTCATGAAAGCACCTTTAACTTCCGCCATTCAAAAAAGAAGACCAACGTCCGTTGAACGCCGATGACAAAAGTGATTCCTACTATGAAGAGAAGCTGAAAATAAAGAATTAAGCAAGAATAAACGTGAAAAAGCATTTAAAATGATTAAAATAATGAGAATACAACTGCAAAACACTTCTTACGTTGCCAATAGCGAGAAGGGCAGAGTCGAGAAAGAGTAAAATGCCCAAGAAGATGAAGAAGACACCGAAGGACGTCAATCCGACGCCAATTTCTATAGAATAAAGATGAAAAGATAATCGAAATTGGTAAAAACAATGGAAAAATAGAAAGTTCCAACTCACGCTTGGTCGTGCTGACTTCGAAATTCATCGTGATTGAAGTTAAACGTCTACCAGAGACTGCTCATTTATCTTTAACAAAAATAAATTATAAACAAACATGCGAACAAGTCAATAATTGTCATAAATCGCTAATGCACACTGAACAAACCAGAAATGACGTGGATTGTGTTTGAATTCCCGCATTTAGGGTTTTCGTGGTGAGAGCCAATGTGCAATTTGACCATTATATTTACTCTTTTTCGGACATGTGTGATTGTAGTGTTGTGCGTTGTTTTAAAACAAATTTTATGTGAAAATGAATTTATTACTAATTTACAATTAGATACACTTAATTCCGTTTATACACATATATCATTATTGTCGTTCTTAGCGCAAAAAGTCTCCCTCGACACTCGTTTCGTCTGTTGATTGTCCATAAATTGCACGATAGGATGGTAGATGTCTTTGGGCGCTCGTAGTCCCCAATGGAAGTCAAAGTGATTGTACCCATTGAGCGAAATCACCTTCTGAATATCGATTTTTTGCTTTAAGCATACGGTAATCAATCAATAAACCTTGACAAATTCCGGTCGTAGTGCCGGGACCAGCCGATCTACGATATCTTGATCTCCTACCAGATAGTCCCCTTCTGAATACCATATATACATGGGTACTCTGACATTGGAGAAGTTGAACGAAGGAGGATACAACTGAATATTTATTGGATTACGGTAGATCAATCGATATTTATCGTACCGTTCCATATCGTTTCATATTCTCGACTTCTCCATAGTCAAATCGCGCTGTCCGTTGTTTGGCCATCATTTGGTTGAAATGTCTCGTGTTCTTCGTTGAACTTCCACTAGGATAGTTGGCATAGTAGATCGGTAGTCGGTCCTGCAACGAATACCGTAATCATAGTCTTACTGTAGCACAGTATTCTATGCCAATTTGGCAACGATATATTGATTTTTTCTACTGCTAAATAGCGAATTTTAAAAATGATTTAAAAAAAATGTTCGATGAAATTTCTCACATATTCAATTTGCGTACTCCATGTTCCGCCATTCCTGTAGAATGTTCGTTCACAACTGTACTGTAGTGCACCAACGGAGCAGATTATCGTTAGCATATCGTTCAGTATCGATCGACTCAATACAGGCTTAGGTCCCATTAGCTCCTCAAACATCTGAAATGATATTCGTTGATTTTTTTATTAATCAAAAAGTGTTTGATCTTTGATCTATGATGTCTTAATCAAACATACGTATTTCAAATATTCGTGCTTAATCTTTGACCTAAGATACCGTAATTAATCATTCGTGTTCTTTGATCTTTGATCTCTTACATCAAGAAGATGGGAGGCTGGCGCAGCATCAATCATCGGTCCCTTCACATGAGCTAGTGAAGCAGCTGGAGCGAGGCCAAAAAATGTTCCGATCTGAATTGATCGATATTGAAATTTTAAAAATTAAAACCTCATTTTGAGATCTATCTAAATTCCTTATAAAACTCAGTTTCCCAAGATTAGATTAGTATTCACAAAGGATTTATTGCATAAATTGGTCAAACTACCATACCTTATCGTTATAACTATCATTCGTAGACAACATGGCCAAGGCCACTAATCCGCTCTGCGAATTTCCGATATACGTCAGCTTGTCCACGCCAGTGTCGTTCAAAATATAATCAATAATTGACGGAACCTCATGCGCGGCGAGATCCTCCCAACTGGAATATCAAAATACCGTAATCAAGTTCTACCGTAATCAATTACCTGAAATTCCAGAATTCGCTCTGGTCACTATTGATCGATCGATGTTCCCTACCGTATGCCGTACCTCGGCTGTTACCCAACCACACATCGTAACCCGCATCCGATAGGATGTAGGCCAGTGATCCATTTTTGCCATTCGAAACGAAACAAGCACTGTCCATGAGCAGTCCTGGCTGCACCATCACTACTTGCTCTGCAAAATAGTACGGTAGGTCACATTAATGTGTGCGGTAGGTCAGATAATGTAGTAATTGATTACTGTATGTATGATAGCGAAAGTTTATAACAATATTCTCTCCGACACTACCCTTTAGTGACAATGAGCCATTCTCTTTGAAAACCAGACAAGCGAAAGATCATTGATTTTGAGAGAGTTTCTAGGTTGAGCGGTAGTTCTGGTTTTCAAAATAAACAGAAGACTGTTCTTTTAATTTGCGTTATTTACCAGAACATGTGTTATTTACCGAGGAACATTTCAAGTAGAGATAGACTACGATAGAAATCTAACGTCACACACACACACATTGCAATTGTTTTTTCGAGAGCGTGCACGATAACACAACCCGATTATCGGCCTTATCGGCCATCCTTATTCCATTGTATAATTTAGCAAGTAAGTAGTAAACTTGGCAAAGCATCAATAAATCGATGGGACTGAAACACGATCCTTTTACCAATCAGAATTCGGTAAGAATGAATGCAAAAAATAAAGAACCGTACACTTCGCACTTTTACACGTAATTTATCCTTTCTAATGTCCCTTTTCCACACCCTTTCGCTACTTTCGAACACCAAAATAGTAGTCATGTACACTCCTTATCAATGTGATAGATGTAAATCTTTAGTTATTCCCACAAAACATGTTGACCTAAACATGTTGATACGCAAGAAATTTTCAGCTGTGGCGTTCAGTATAGTGTAAAAGAGAGGTGTCGTGTTTAAAAGAAGAAAGCTCGTGCTTCTTATCCTTTAAACATGTAAAAAAGGAAAAGGCACAACCCCCAAAAGGGTAATGGCTATTCAAGGCAGTGATAATAGAAGAAACACCCTTGTTATGTACGATAAATAAGTAAATACACGTATCAAACATTGTCCTTACTCTTTCCTTTCGGATCATCAGACGGTATTCGATGTATCCTCACGATATATCCGTCCGTCGTAGTCACAGAATGCTCTTCAAAGGGATATCCATCTCCTAATATCAGCTTTTCCTTAAAAAACTAATTTTTTATAAATTAATAAATTTATAATTATTTTAAAATATTAAAATAATATTTTAAATTTAGAATATAAATATTTAAATTTATTTTAAAAAATACATTTAAAGTGCATACTTATTCTTGTACATCTATTAATATTATTAATTTAATATATTTTATCTCAATTAAAAAATCACTTGATATGTATTACTATTATTTGATACAGGTTGGCAAATGATTGGCACAAGGAGGGAGTTTCAAGGAGCTGACCCAGCTATGACTAGGGTATCACTCAGATTCAATTCAATCTATTACTATTATTATTATTATTATTATTATTATATTTTATTATTATATATTATATATATTATGTATTATTATGTAAAGATTGTAAAGGATGTAGTAAAACAAAAAAAGATAATATTGCGTATGATGTATGTTAGATAAGGTGTAGCTCTAGTCCAAAAGCTAAACGTTTCGTCCACCATATGGGAACGCTTATCTCTGGGTCAAAATCCAAGGTGACTCAAGAAAAAAGGTACAAAGTATACGTTTAAAACTCTCACTCTCTACTTCCCACTCTGCCTCTCCTTCGCCCTCTCCCTCTACCTCTACCTCTGCCTCGCCCTCTCCCTCTACCTCTCCCTCTCCCTCTCCCTCTACCTCTCCTTCTCCCTCTACCTCTGCCTCTCCCTCGCTCCCGTTCTCGAACCCACACCGTCAGCTGTCTCTCTTACGCAACAAAACGAACGCTTTGGCAGATATCCAACATTGAAGGGCGACCCCGATTCACTCCAATCCCTCATTATCCCTTTAAAGAGTATTCATCCCCATGCAATATTTTCTTTATATCAAACACTATTTTACGGTTGCCTAACAACCAGATTCGTTCCACAAGGCTTTCTGTCACTTTAACGATAATATTCCATATTTAGGGACAAAATAACAAAAATATGTTTGGAAAAGAGTAAAAACGAACCGTCGTGTATGGATTTTCATGGAAGTAGGCGACGGTGAGAAGACCGAAGAGGAATATGAAGTAGATTATGGCTATACTGAGCCATGAGAGGAAGAACACTCGCAAACAACGACCAACCATGTCAGAACAGTGGTAATGAGTGAAAGTAGAAGGAGAGGCAGAGGGAGAGGGAGAAGGAGAGGGAGAGAATGGTGCAGAGGGAGAGGCAAAAGGGAAAGTTCACACACTCTCCCTATCTCTCTCGTCACTACCTCTGGTTCTTCTCCCTCTCCATCTCTCACCCTCCCTCTATCTCTCTATCATGAAAGGTCGCGTACCTACACGCGAGCCTACCATTCATAACATTTTCATAATTATGATCTTTGACCCTTATTTATTTTAATTATATGTACAGAAAAAAGAAAGAAAAGGGTTTCGACAAGTAATATGAACGAACTAAAATGTTTTTAGACAGATACTTGTTTAAAATACAATTATACTAAAGATTATTTTTTCCTTTGCTGAGAATTTTGTGATGGATTTCAATTATTCAGTTACTAATTAAAGAGTTATGCATGCCCAACAAAGAATATAAAATGTTAAATAACAAAACTATCAAGTCGGTAATAATAATAATATTTATCTAACAATAAGGCATCATCGGTAAGAGGTCAATATATACACATAATATGGTCTATACAATGATATTGTGTTCTTTCATCAGTATATCAATGATTGGCTCATAGATGTCCTCCACTGCTCGTAGTCCCCAATGGAAGTCAATGTGATTGTACTGAGGCAGACTCACATTCAACTGAAATTTAAAAAGTAATTAAATAATAATTAAATAAATAAATCAATAAATAAAAAAGATAAAAGGTTCCGGAGCTTCGTCTGAAGACAAGATCGCATAATATTTACATGATCTTCAAGGCAGACTAGTATACCAGTCTTAGACAGAATTCCGTGATATTTTATCGCTGTCTAAAACCAGTATTCCAGTTTCCAACAGTTGCGAATGAGGGAAGATGAGTCGAGATCATATCTCAGAGCGAACATTATACATTCAACAAAATATCCATGTCAACTTTGTAAGTTGTGCGTGTCATGTCTCGTAAGCAATTCTTATCTAGCCTACCGTACACCTCTCCCACATATTGTCAACATTCAACTAATATGTTTGCAGAGTACCCCGTAAGTTATGGAAATACGCTAACATTTGTGTCGGTCAAAAGTAGCGAAAAAAGTCCCACACAAATTTCTATGAAGACAGAACGATGGCAAAAGGTATTCTATGTTCATAACGTATACTATTTCCTTTTTAACCGACTAACTGCATTGATCATTTAATCTCGAACGAATTACAACTAGCGATTCAGGACTTGGTGAGGGCAGAGACCTTGTCACAACCGCGACAGTGTAAAAAGTGAAAAATACGTATTTCTCTTTTCGTTTCGTAACTTTTGAACAGAATATAAGTAGTATACCTTCAGATATTCTGGATGGAGGGTGGGTATGATGATTTCTCGTAGATCGACGTCGCTAACTAATGCATCATTGGGACTGTACCAAATGTGCATGGGAACTCGGACATTGGTGAAATTGTAAGCAGGTGGGATTTCCTGGAAAAAATTGAATTTGCAAAAAATTTATTCGAATTCGAAAATTTCAGAATTTTCATGAATAATTTTTGTTGGCTCAAAGAATTTGAAATGAAACCCAAAATATGTTCAAGATGTCACCACTACAAAACAGAAATAAAGTGCCTCAGTTTGGCCACAGTGAAGATTTTCAAATTAACTATGGATTGCCCTGCTCTTACACTATATTATGTATTAAAAATTTAAAAAAAACATACACATCCGTATCGCTTCAAATTTTCCTCGATTCCGTAATCGAAGCGTGCTGTACGCTTGTCTGACACCTAGAAAACACTTTATAAATATTTAATTTCAGGTCAACCATTGATTGTAAGCGGCAACTAACAATAAGATGCCTTACAAATATTGAAAATCAAAATTAAATTTTAGTTAAATAATTGATTTCAGTTACGATTTCGCTGGAATTTTTCGAACGAATGGTACGGAATTGTGACAATGTGCGTTGTGATTGATAAGATAAGGAGCGATGGGTTTAGTGACAGTCTCAGTTCATTCGAATGTTAAATAGACAAATTCCATAGGACACAACACATTTTTGCAAGGTCAAAAATACCTATTTGTTATGGCTCGTTAAAAAATAGTGTAAAACCGAAATAGGCGACTTTCCACCCGTTAGAAAAGTACCCGGAAAGTCGAAAATGGAAACACAAAATTTGCGCGCGCAACGAGGTGCGGGAATTCGAATTCCGACTTTCGGTCGTCGATTTTAGGCATTTAAAATGGAAATTCAACTTCCTGCTCGCTAAAAAAAATGCAATCGCTTTCGGAAAGTAGGAATTTGAATTCCCGCACCTCTTTGCGCGCGCGAATTCAAATTTCGTGTTTCCATTGTCGACTTTCCGAGTACTTTTTAACAGGTGGAAATTCGTCAATTTCGGCTTTCCACTATTTTTTTAACGGGTTATTAATTTTTAAAAAATGCAACATGTTAGACTAAATTCCACAAAAAAAGTTCAGATGTTTTAGAATTTTCCAAGTTCTTGTTCTTGAGCGTGGATATGTTTGCCCAACGCAGTTATGTAGGATATATGTAAGTGAAGAAATAATCGGGAGCGCTACGGAGCAAAATTGAAAATTGTAGCGGAATATACTGTAGAATCTTACTGTAAATGAGCTACAGTGAATAGTTCTATGGATGTATCGATTGTCACATGACTCCCTACAACAAATTTGCACGGTTCGGATTATGACATGAACCAGATCGCAATACTGGTATACTGTAGAAACTCCTTATACATTTTTTCAAAACTGCATTCACTGCGACATATTGAATTTTTTTCCCTCATGGTTCAGTGAAGGGCAAGTACTCCACTACCTATTGAAATCTATTGAAAACCAATAACTGCATGATACAAACTTCTCAAAATCTTGTGAATTTTTGCTAATTTTTTTCATTATTTGTCACAAATATTTAACTTTTTTTGTTGTTTCGACGGTATTTTTAGAAACTGACCATTTGTCCAAAATGAACGACGTTCTTTGTTGACATTCCATCAGGATAACTGGACATGTACACGTCCAATCGAGACTGAAATCAACCCATATTTTTATCGACAAGATATACAGATTTATATAAATTGAGGAGGGACAGTTATTCGTATGCTAGAAGATTAGTTAGATGTCTATGAGTGCAAACTATTGATCTATTATAATAGTTATTATTATTATATACAGTCCAGTAAACAATGATTGTTGCAATCAATAAATGACATACCGTATTCAACTGATCCGTCCGATCTCCTCCCACCACTCGCACGAACTCCACACAGGCATCCGTGAAATAGATACTGTCCTTGCAGAATGTAGATGAGAGTAGATCATTGATTATCGATCGACGGAAGAGTCCGAATGATCCACCAGCGATCCGCTCGATAAACTGTAGAACGGGAGCGAGTGGGGCTGAAAGAACCTTGTTTTGTATAACATTTCCATATTATTATAAAATTAAAGAAAAAAACTAAGGCATTTTGAAACTCGAACACTGGATAGTTTGAAATTGTTATTATTAGCCGCGTAAAGATTTTCATGGGTAATTTGACTATTCCAATCAACCTTCATATACGGACGTTTTCTTGAAAGGAGATGAATTCTCTCATTGACGAAAGGTTAGATCTTGTGAATAAGAAGATTTCCCCTGTTTTGACCCCCCCCTCTGTAAATATTATGCTGACAGGATAAATATCATTATAGTCATTACTATTGGGTATTTCTTTTCAGCATTTTTTTTTGCTGATATACGTCTATTTATTAGGCAAAGTTAGTCTTTTCATGTATGGATAATAGTAATACAAATAATTTTAGACTTGCTTATCAGAATCATGCCTTATCCATGTGACGCTGATAAAATTATTGTGCTGATTTCAAAGGTTTTATCATTTTGTCCCGATCTATCTAATAGATCACTGATAACGAACGATACGAGTCGTTTTTTTGTCACATTTTCCCACTTATACACAAGTTATCTTTGAGCTTTAACAGAGATTTCCTGAAAAAAATCGACTCGAAGATAGTAAGGTAAGGATAAATTGGAGAAAGAATTAAATAATCAGAGAGTACGCGAAACGAGGGAGCCACAAATTGTTACGACTTTTATTTTGTGTTGTGCGCTTTGCAAAACTTCTAAAACTTTGTTCTAAATTTCGGAAAAAAAAACGAAACAATCAAGAATCTCGTCTTTTTTTACATTCTATAGCCCCTTTTTTCGGTAGTTGTTATAATTGTGAACAGAAATTAGACATCGAATTGACCAAACACCACGGGAGGTTAATCTCTATGATATACTCTGGTATTTCCAAACTAGTAGTTTACTTACGTGACGTCACAGACTAGTAGTTTACTGCTTGTTTACTACTAGTGAAAGAACATTTCACGAAATGCATTACCGTATTATACACCACTTCTAGTAAACATACATTTAACTAGCCGTACACTTGCAAGTCTACGGCTAGTGGGAAATATAAGTAAACTACTAGTTTGAAAATACCAGAGTAACTAATGATCAAAAATAAATCTCAAATGATCTCTTACCTATCATATATATCGGTCCTCTGATACTCGTTACTGATAAGGCTGGAGCGAGGGCGAAGACATTATTGATCTGCAAATTTTAATTTTAATTTTTTTTTAAATTTAAATTTTTCTATTTTTTTCAGCCATAATAAGTCAGAGGCATAGAATTCATTTTGAGAAAGGCAAAGGTAAATTCCGCTATACAAAACGCACGACGTCCTGCGGAAGATCACAGCTGGGCTATTAATAATTCATGGTCAATTCAGGGGCCTAATCTCTTCTTCCAACCTACTTTATCACTCAATTTACTTACTACCAATTCCCCTTTCGGGAGTGCGAAAGACTGCATTATATGTATAATGCAAACTAACTTTATCAGTGAAATCATCGTCCTCACTCAATCTCGCAAATGCGATTAGACCTCCTTGCGAATGTCCAATGTAGTCCAACTTTTTGTATCCTGAAATATGAAAATAGTAAAATTTTAAAAAAATTAAAAATGATCTCACCTGTAACCTCGAGAACTCGATCAACAATCGCTGGCATGTCATGACTTGCCATTTCTTGCCATCTGAATTCAATTTTTATTTTATGACGATGAAATAAATTCATCTGCAGCAGTATCTCTGCAGCAGGTAAAGGTAAAGGTGCAACCCATTATTCAAGGCACACGAAGTCCTGCGGGTGATCACTGCTAAGCGAGCGATCTTTAGAAATAGATTTTTCCAGCAATCTTTAGAAATAGATTTTGCACGTCTCTGCAGCAGAGACGTGCAAGATTTATTTCACAGCTATAATACATCAAAAATACCGTCTCAAAACACTCAAAAGTTTGTTTCTCTTCACGGCTATCTCGAGGAAAGGAAATACTAATAGGAGTTATATAATATAATTCGAAACTTTAAATAAACAAAAATAAAATAAATAAATAAAATAAACTAGAAACGTACGAGAAGTCCCAGAATTCGGAGTCCCAATGATGGAATTTGACATGTCGTCTACCGTACGAATTCCCTCTGCAGTTACCCAACCACACGTCGAATCCAGCGTCAGCAAGCATGAAAGCTGAAATTTTTGAAAATGATAATATATTATTATATATTATATATTATTATATTATTATATTAATATATTATTATATATTATTATTATTATTATTATTATTATTATTATTATTATTATTATTATTATTATTATTATTATTATAACATATTATGAGATTCACTTTTATTTATTCTTTTCGATTTTCATGATCTCGTATGGGATTTTTATTTTAGAATTGACTTGTACCTCTTTCATTCATTTCCTTGCACTATTGCATGGGATTTAAAAAAAATAAATGGGTAACTTTCCCGGTTTCAAGTTCTCGTCCATCAACATTCCATTGGCAATATCAGCTGTCGGACGAAGTTCGCATTTCGCAACTATGTTTTCTGCGATCAACGCGTGAATTTTATTTAATGATCACTGAGAAATTGCCGACCACCCCACCCAATTTTCATCTCTGATCGCTACGTTTTTCGGCATAAGCTACACTATATGCCATCACTCTATAACAGCTGTCACGATATCATGGAACTCTGCACAGAGATTGCGCATTCACTGCCCACTTACAGTTCGTGTGCATCTCATCTTGGGTATTCTGGTATTCTTGGTACTTGGCTCTTGGGTATTCTTGGTGCCTGGTACTTGACCAACCACGACCGAATTCACTCGTCGAGCCAAGAGCAAGGCACTACGCTAGACAACGCAGCATCATGTAAACCTTGCATGATGTGTTTCGAACGTGTAAGCTCACCGGTCCACTCAAAGGGAGTGAACCCCTTCGGGATCACTTACGTAACCCTCAATCATTGTATTATACTACACTACGATCAGGCTACATATCATACGATATTTCGCAAACATGAGTGTTTTTGCATGAGTCATACCCACCCAACGATTGATGCGGCAAGTTGGCGACGAAGTTGCTGCTATCCAGCGCAAGTCCATGCTGCAGCAGCACCGGAATCCTTGGTTTGCCTGCAGCGAAATATTAATAAACATGCACTTTTATCAATGATAGGTCGTAAAAGATATAGGGAATTATCATTATCTCTGATTTTTCGCGAAATAATAAACTGTCAATGGATTTGTCATTGAAAGCAATATCATAGATAAGTGATAAAACTGATAAAGTACCTTTATCTGTACTCACACGACCATGCGGAATTCGATGCAATTCTAGAAGGTATCCATCTTTGGTCTCGACCGTGTGCGCTTCGAAGGGATAGCCCCAGTGTCGAACCAGACACTCCTGCAAAGATCAAAGGTCAAAGATCAAAGATCAGTCGCGTATTTCTCTCGAACTTCTTGTTAGCGTTAGTAAGTACACGCGGATACACACTCTTTCGCTCATTGCAGAAATCATTACACTTAGAGATAGAGAATGGTGAAACAAATGATCAAAACCAAGACAAATCTAAGATGACGTATCGTTACTCGGCAAAAAAAGGGTATGTCTAGTCAATCAATCACTTTTTATTGATAGATCGGGGATTGATTTCATCTTTATTTAGAGGAAATAAGACTAAAAACAATAAACCATGGTTTAAAATCAAGTAGAACTATCTATTATCAAAAAAAATTTAATGGTGAGCTCATTTTTCAGTCAATTTTTTAACGAAGAGACAATTTACTACTTTTAAAAATTAATTTGAAAATACCGTGCACGACGTTTTATTATCCCACTCCAGCGGCTGCAATATCCAAACTAAAAGTAAAACTAATAATGAGGCGATGGTACCGTAGAAGAAATGTCGTAGTTTCATCTGATTGTGGGACTGAAACGGAAAACAGTCATAGGAAGATCCGTGAAAAGTTCAGCTCTGACAGCACTCTCGCCTACATTGAACACGAGATGATGCTGTCAGAGCGGAACAAATTATCTCTTTAAAGGTACACCCCGAGTAAATTTGAAGCCCTCCGCTCTGGCTACACTCTCTTGCTTTCTTTGACTACGAGAGCGTATTGCCAATGCGTAGAGTAAAATTAGCTTGGGGTGGGCGACTCGAAAAGTGAATAGATAAATTACGGAAAATAATGGATGGACTGAGAAATAGTGATCATTGAGGGTCGATCTGTAGATAAGGTGATTATTTTATCTTACTATGAAGAACTGGGGGTATTCTCTCTATCAGGTGAGTGAGAGATTGAAGCTTACGATGGACCCAGAGTGAATTATAAAGGGTGGAGTGACTGTATCTACCGTGGACTGAGATAAGAGAAATAGTGTGGGGAATGAAGAGAGTGCAGACGTTAAAGCGACGCCCCAAGATAATTTTAAACTTTCCGCTCTGGTCACATTCTCTCGCTTTCTTTGTCCACGAGAGAGTGCGGCCAGAGCGGAGACAAAAAAAGCTCGTATGCACACGAAGGCAAAGTGAGTAAGGCAAGAACTGTCGAAAGCGCAGAAGCAACGGACATTTCTCAATCGTTCAATTTCTCTCACAGACTTTGACCCTCTCTCTCTCTCTGACCCTAACTGCCTCCCAATCTCTCCCTCTCTATCGCGCTGCCTCTCCCCCTCTTTTAACACGTGATCTCTTTTTCTTCTATGAACTTTAGAGTGCGAGTTTACCCAGTCACCAGAGAACACACAAAATGATGCAAAAACAACGCTACACACTATGCATAAAAGCAAGCCATTTGCATATGAAAAACACGAAAATAGGAGCGGTTAGAGAAGTGTAAGATGACCAACCGAAAATGGATAAAATATCACTCTAAAGTATAGATACTTAATTATTTACTCGATTACGCAACCTGAATGTCGATCCTGGTTAACCAAATCAAATTAATAGTCAAATTAAACAATCAAATTCATCTAAATCAAGCACTTTAACTAAAAAAAAAACAATGTTGAGAGAGCGTCTATTGATGACGATAACCCATCTAACCTATGCTTATCTGACCTTGGAATCTACTCCTTCTTCTTCTTACAACAGACAACTTTCACAACAAGAAGAGTACAAGGTACAAGCACTGTCACCACGTTACAGAGTCCTCCCAACGCGCGAATCGTCGGTGCGAGTTATGACTGATCATGACGCATGAACATGACTAATGGCAGAACAAAATATAATATGACGGGTCCTTTCGTTGTCTGCTAGAGAGTGTTTCCACAGTAGAGAGTTTCAAATGTGTTCCCCTTGAAGTGACAGGAAGAAGTTCGTCCCTAATAATTTCATATGTGTCTGAATTCAGGTGCACATTGGTCCGGGCATAAGACTGCTCGCGACTACTTAAAAGAAAACGCAAAGCTAATTTGAAACTCTCCGCTCTGGCCATACTATCTCGCTTTCTTTGTCTACGAGAGAGTATTGCCAATGCGGAGAGTAAAATTAGCTTGGGGTGTGCCTTTAAAAAATGTGCATGGGATACTCACAATAGCATTCAATGCGTACATAGATTTACATAATATCGAGACATAATTGCAGAGCAGTGATCACCAGCAGGACTTCGTGTGCCTTGAATAGCGGGTTGTACCTTTACCTTTACCTTTGATTACAGATTTATGTGTACATAAACCGAAAGGATCACAGATATACATGCCGCACAATAAATAAAGCTAGGGTGCCGGAATGTTCTGTAAGCGCGCGACAATAGAAAAAAAATTATGGAGAAGAACAAAAGATGTTGACCTCGGCGCTAAACTAATCAAACATGACACTTTCCCTCGTGGTGCAGTTGAAAATGATAAGAAATGACGACTTCCAAATGCTCCAGGAATTATTATCTATCTAGACCAAAGTATTGTCACCACGATAAGGGATTGATGATTGGTCGATCTATCTTCTTGCATATCTTCTTGCAATTACACTTGCATGATGCTATAGATTTGCATGAACATTTGCGAGTCTGAACCACTAATTCATTTCCTATTTATATATTGCGTAAATTGAAAATAATGTGAATCTAGAAAAAAAAGAATAGTTGTCGAAGATATTGCCCGTATAAAATGTATTTGCATAAGAACATGACAAACTCTATGTAAATACCGAAACAACGGGTGCTTGCTCTTTCTCGCCTAACTTTCGATTACTTCCTAACACCTAACCCATCTGGGATTCGCCGCGCTGTTCTGATATTTAAAAGAGATCGGCATAGTTTCTGAACTATGCAAAACATGAAATAGTCATCACGGACGCTCTCGTACAAAGAAAACAAGCGATTTTTATACGCTCGATATATTTAGTGTAGTTATATCATGCAAGAGTGCCAAAATATAGGAGGGTCTGAGATTGAGGAAGTACCAAAAACAAATGACGGACTATGTCGGACTAAGTAATCGACGTCAACATAGTACAAGTAAGAGAGTGCGCAGAAGTGGGAGAGTCAAACATGTGTATTTATGGAATTGCCCTCATCTCTCACATGGAATAATATTGTGTGTGGTACCCGTCATGGGAAGGATTGTGAAATTTTAGGTTTTGACCAGTCACATGTCGCTGTAGGATGGTACAATGACTGATACTATGCCACTGTCTTCCACGCTATCTGACAGCTATGGATAAATACCCCCTGTTACCTTCCCCAAGTCCCTACTTATATTATTACTTTCATTACCTATCACTTCTGTATTTGCTGTCACACTTGTCACGGGCGTATAAAAAATATAAATAACTAAAAACTATGCATTGGTGTTCTATTGGGAGATATTGAGGAACCATAGTGTGGGATGAATATTTCTTTGTTGGGATCGAAAAGTTTACTTGCCATGCAAAGAAGTAAAGAATGTAGTACTGGAGATGACGTGATTCATTCGAAAACGAGCAAAATATTTACCTGCAGACATAGTGCGCAACAAATATTTTGCAGTACTGAAACGAAGCCTTAATAACGCAAATATTTTATGATTGTGCACAAATGCTGTGCAAAAAGCGTATAGGTACAAAATAAGTATGTATTGCAAGAAAAGTTTTTTTCTTTTGCACCATTCGCTCTACCCTCGTTTTTATTCGTACGAAATGGGGGGAAATTTTTTCACTGGTTTAACATTTTAACGTTGGCGTCGGGTATTAGGGGAATACCCCAAGCAAATGTTGAAAGATTTTTTCGTAAACAAAGATAGCGGAGGAGTGGCTAGCCTAGAGAGTTTACAATTACAGATTTGATAAATCACCTATTTGCAAAACGAACACAAAGCTAGCCAATGGTCTCTTCGTTTCACAATCTATAAAGCTTTGTTAGCAGCTAACATGTGAAGAAAACGTGGTGGGGAGATCGCAGACCAATGATGCTATTGCTTTAGACTCGAACATAATTTGAAAGAGTGAAAACACTCTTACTCTGCCTTGCCCATGAGAGAGTGTTTCAAATTATCTGGGAGTATAATTAGGCAGACTACGTAGCAATACAAAAGGGAACAGAGCAGACAACAAATTGTATAAAAGAGTAGAAATATCTTTCTTATCTACGAACCTTTCTCGCGGGTTTTTACGAGTTGATCTTGAGCAGAAATCAATAGGAGAAGTAAAACGACGAACGGATGGTTGGAGGGAGTTGTGGGAGCCGAACGGTTAACGATAATTACTCTTGTGCCCAATTACATGCTGGTCTGGTCAATCAAAGTTACTAGATCAACGATAAATAACTATTTTATTGCAACTTCTTACTAAAAGTTTTCTACCAGCCAAAACGAAAGTTCCCCAAATGCAATTCAAAATCTGACATTCAACCTGGTCGAGTCTACCATGGACCTCGGAGGGAGATTCCCTTGGACTATACCGACGAGATAGAACTTCGGATTCAGAATACTACTTCAGAACAAGGGACCAGAACACCGGGAAAGTCCAAAAGGATATGAAAATGAAATAAATAGCAGCTGGCTGGCTTGCTTGGAGCTGTCACATCTTCTGCCATCTTGACTTCTCACCATGGAAACCAGACGACGACTGTTTGAATTTTTCTGGGACTCCACAACTTAAAAAAAACAATTAAAATGCAAATCACAGTTTTACTGCTAAGGTGTTCTGCGATATAGTTTATACGTACTACTAATGAAATTATCTGCATATTCATTTTTTTTGTTTCTATATCTCAAAATCTGCGTTCAGTTACTCTTTTCTAGCACCTGTGTGTTCAATCATAGTCGTATCTGTGTTTGTTATTGCATGTTCTGCATAATAAAGTATTGTTCATTATTTACCAATCCTTTTCATATGTTACCACGTACGATACATAAATAAATAACTAAAAATAATGTGGTTTTTCGCATTCGACCGAGCCGGTGTAGCCAATGTTTTTACTCTCTCTCAAAAATTAAACATTTCAAAAGTTCTATAAATAGATATTTATTATTTATTTATTTAGTCTGCTTGGTCATCTATCGAAACACCAATGGAATAGTACGAATAAGAAAACTCGACGGAAATTGTGGTTATTTACAAGGGAAGCGTCTTCTAAATCACTTATTGATTTTACTTAGAAGACAATAACGAAAGCAGACTGAACCGGGAAAATATGAACATAGGATTTGAGGTAGGAACATGGAAAGCACCACAGTAAACATACATGCAAATATTTTCGAATGAACAATTCAAGAAGACTCCATCGATAAATATCCCACAATTAATTCGTGTTTGCGAAAAGTGTACTTTTATTCATCAAACATTCCTCTAAATACAAGACAAAGGTTTTGTTAGTTTGAATTAAAAGAAGGCAAAAACACTACCATAAAAAGTACATAGCCCATTCCAGCGTTACTCCTTACGAGAGATTCTGCAGCCTTTCTCTGTTTTCAGTCAAACGAGACATCATTGAATACTCTCAGATGGTCGAGAGTTTTCGAATAGCCGAATGTTTTTCTAAGGCAGTTGATAAGCTGATGCATAACCAATACAATTCTGATGTTTTTTGTTTCAGCTTGAATATTTGCATAATTAATTTTGTTAACTTTTTACAGAATTTGAATTTACGGGATTGCTCTGTGAACTATCGACCCACGTTACAACAACATTGGTGGTGTAATGGATGAGATTCGTTCTGTACTTCCAATAAAAAGGACTCATAAATCTCATAAAAATATCAAAACTTTATGACATGGAAAGGGGATCGAACTCTTGACTTTGAAAATAACCATTGTCTTTATATTTATTTTATTTATTTATTTAAATATATTTACATAAATAAATAAATAAAAATTGTCGCCGTTTCAACGTGCGCCAATAGAAGATTTTACAATGCAATCACTTCCTTAGAGTGTTCGGCTAATGGAAAGCTCACGGCGACTAGAGAGCTTTTCCCTTGTGAGTTGTGATATGACATGAATTAAAATGGTTCGAAAGTCCATATCTATCAGATAAATTGGGAAACGGGGCTAGCCAGTTTTCTGTAGGCAATGGCTGTAACCCGACTCCCGCCTTATAATTAGCTAGATTTCCAATTGAACCGCGGGAATTTCTAATATTTGAATTCATAAGTCTTGCCAAGTTTTAGCCACGATAAGTTAGGCTAGCCGCGTTTTTCAAATTGGCTGACAATGAGATATTGAAACAAAATTTAAATTGAGATCACTTCATTACATACTCATTTCTGTAAAAAAAAATTGATTGACTATTTTCAGCTATTGACCTTTGCATAATCTCAACCTCACTCAGAACCAGAAAGTAGAACATTCCCCCTATTAATGCCAATTGAATTATTTATTCAAAGTTATACGGAATAGTGTTCATGTATTCTATCTAGAGTCTAACCGTAAGTAATATTTTTCCCGCCTCGCCCCATTAATTCCTTCTGTTATTCTCATGTCTCTTCTTATTCTCTCCTTAGGACTCACAATAATCCTCCATACACGTGCATCTTATGAGGAAGTAAACAAGAGTTGACACGATATCTTCTACACTTTGAATTAACAATTTTATTTATTTATTTTATTTATCGTGCATCACAAGGGTGTTTTATCAAGTTATCTGTAGAAAACTAACAAGTATTAAGTGGACTCTACGACTCAACTCTTTTCAAGTCAAAATGATATGCTGAATCGTGAGAAGTATTATGTACATAATATTGTGAAGACATCGGTTAGAAGTTTTCTGTGTTTCTCATGAAATTCGATCTGTTTAGCGCATAATCTAACAGGTAAGTGGAAATAAGGGAAAACTCATGCGCTTCTTCGTACTTTTTCCTTTGTTTGGTACCACGAGGGTACCATGCATGTTTAGATAGCGCTCATAGGGTATTGAAGTGAATTTTTTTTCTCAATACTATTTAGAGGAACACTGAACCTCAAACACAACAGTGAACATCTACTCACAATCAGTATAGAACAAACAATTATTACCAAAGCTCGATCATGTTCATGTCCATGCGTTATTCCCCCCCCCCCTACCTGTTCATAATTTGTTATGTCTCTCCGTTCTCCGCAGCATACATTATTCATAAATCCCTCATGTTCTGCAGACACTGCTGGGAACATTCTCCCTGTCACCGATGCTATTGTTCCCTGTCTTAGACTCGCATCATCATGCGTATGATTATGCATTGTTAATGAGAGGATGCTCAACTTCTAGCCACACAAGCCCATAGCCCACCCAATATAGTCATCCTGTATCCTATTTGGCCTCCACTCCTCCCATTACAAACGATAAGTCTCGATCATACTGTAGTACTGTAGGTCATACTTTAGTACTTATGTTATACTTTATTGTATGATTTGTTCGCAGAGAAAAGCTTAACAATAAAGAAGTAGGTTCAACAATTGCTTATAGTGTCTGCTTTCAGGGCTTTCCTTGCCCGCCAAACCACTTTCGCCGATATCAAGGTGCATATCTGAATAATTGGCACTCTTTCCCTGGAGAGATTTCTCCCGTTTCATTGTCGCTCTATCTCTTTTTGTATTGCAGTTGATGTTTTGTAACGGAGAGAGTAACGTCTTGGAGAGAAAAAGAGGAAGTCATAATGGAGAGCTTAAGAAAGAGATATCGGGAAGCCTCTTTCTCTCACCCTCTCTCTCTCTTTCTCCATCTCTCTCTACCTCTCCTTCATCGTTCTCACTTCTTGACTCCACCCATATTCTCCATCCTTCATATCTTTCTATCACTCTATCATTTGGACTAACTAGACGATGTCCAAGGAAGGAACTAGTCAGATCTCATTTAGCCTAACTCACTTTGAGTCATTTCCTGTATTGTCTTTCTTTATTGCGAATACTTCTTTTATCCGTCTACTTTCCATAAAACGCTATATGACATACAAAGACCGCCAATGTTTATGCAACGGCTAACAACTTGTGTAATCAAAGGAAGTTATCATATATACGAAACCCCAAGCAAATTTGAAACTCGCCGCTCTGGTCATACTCTCTCGCTTTCTTTGTCTGCGAGAGAGTGTTGTCAATGCGGAGTGAAGGTTGCATTCTTGCCGAACACTTGATGCGGTGGTGGAAACGCGAATTTGATAACCTATGGCCGCGGGTTCAAAAAGTATTTCCAAAAATTCTAATTTTCAAAAAAACGGTCTTTGCCCGAGCTTCAAACATTCTAGCTAACAATTTTGATGAAAAGAAATCGTCTACTGTATGCCAGGAAAACATTTACGGAACTCCACCTTTATTTTTAAAATGTTTGTTTATTGTAACTTGATTTTTTCTTTGCAGTGGGTACACACACGCCGGACTACGGTAGTTCCCTTCGTCGGTGGTTACGGTAGTCTCACTACGATTACGGTAGCATGGATGACGAAGAGGAAGTGGCGCGATACAATCACCATAACACTATAGTACTGCCGCTGTACTCGGCATATGTGGCGGTTCTGGCGGTGATAGGCGCCCTGATATTAGTCGCGGCGGCGTTCTGGAAGGTAAATTATTTATTTATTTATTTATCCATGAAAGAATGAAGCAATATGGGATTGATGGAGTTCCGTCGCTTTAAACGATTTCGGTTAGGGATAATCAATATTTTCAATTCATATTCGGAGTTAATCCGGAAATTGAAGTATTTTTTTTCAAAAATTCGAATTCACTAACTTATCTTCATAACACGTTTACTCAGATTCGAGACGTTATCTCAATTTTCTCTAATCAACAAATTTTTGTCCTAAATCGTAACACGACGTTTATTTTAAATATGTTTTTTCCTTTCTAAAACGGCTATGCAAAACTATAGATCACATCACCCTGAATATAAAAAAATATCTAAAAAGATAGATGCACCCGAATATCGTAATCGGGGCTGAAAGCAGAAATCTTGAGTGAAAGGTGACGAGAAATATCATTGATCTCTGCTTTGGGATAAGCTTTGACGGAAGCCCTTCTATTCAGCTTTAGAGGAATACTTATCGATTTTATGTGAAGCCTTCCAACTAGGGAAAACAGGCAAAACATCAAGTTTAGGGACGAATTCACAAATAATAATGAAATTTTTGTTGTTGTCTCAAAAGTGGGGTTGGGGGTCCACCAAGGTTCATGAATATCCTACAAAGAAACATAAGGCTTTCCTATCCCGAAGCTCTGTCTTGGTTATTTTCGAGACATGAGTGTTTTTGTGACGCTGCGACTTTCCATGCGGTTCTCTTCGGAATCCCTAATGGGACAGATGTTTTTATTCATTACGAGTGATACTTATCGAATGTAAATTATCAAGACTTATCTGGAATAATAACATGACACGGGTGTATCAAATAAATAAATACACATATATTAATCCGTATTATCCTCTAGAAAAAGGTTAGATGAACACACCAATCATATTTTGCTAATAGACAGATGAACTGGCAATGAGAATGAGGGTACTATGTCGAATGAGAACCGATGAATATTAGGATGATAACCATTTGCATACTTTGTATATTCATTATCGCTTGTCTATCATATGCAAATGATCATCATCGGATATCACTAGTGCCAGAATGAGAGAGGATGGCTAAACAGTAAAGTGGTTTGTGGACTGTGGACCTCTTTTCGATTAAAAATAGGAATTGATATTTTGTTGTATGAAAAACGTGTCTTGGAGTAGCCACTTAACATTAAATCTCCATCTACTAATGAATTAAACGAAAGAAAAACTTTGGTGAAGATGTTTTACACCCCCAAGCTAATTTAAAACTCTCCGCTCTTTTTCTGCGAGAGAGTATTGCCAATGCGGAGAGTTTGGGGTGTGCCTTTAAGGAGAACGGAGAAAGACTGAAAATTTATAATGAATGATGCATTGATCATTACGTAGAAAAGTTTTTTTTTTGTATCAAATAAATAAATAAATAAGATTTATTTTATTAAGAGCCGTTCGGTAGATCCTGACTTGGAGGAATGCGCGCAGCAAGCAAAGCTGTTTGAGTAAGTGTTTAATCAAGAAATCTTATAAGTATAACTTATTCTTTTCCAAAAATTATGAAAAATCCTTTAAATGAATACCTCATGCTAATTTTACCCTCCGCATTGGCAATACTCTCTCGTAGACAACGAAAGCGAGAGAGTATTACCAGAGCGGAGAGTTTCGAATAAGCTTGTTGTGTGCCTTTAAGTCCATCCAAGCTCGAGGCCGCTCACTATCTATTCGATACAACATCTCAACATGTGCAACCATCGATCAAGAGCCGAGTAGCTAACACCATTCATTGGAAGAATTCGGTAAGTATTTAACGCCAAACTAACTCCTAAAGCGATAAATCTTTTGACATCTTGTAGGGGAGTATTATTGATAAAGTTAGGATGTTTAGAACCAATACTCATAAAGTTTTAGATAAAAAAGCCCAATTACTGGGCTATTTATACAATATATTAGGAGTATATTGAAGAGTTCAAAAAAAAAGTATCAGAGACTAAAAGGTGCACCCCAAGCTAATGTGAACCTCTCCGCTCTGCCAATACTCTCGCACATTCCTTGTTTACGAGAGACTATTACCAGAGTGGAGGGTAAAATTAGCATGCGGTGTCCCATTAAAGGGGCTGAAACCCTTGTCAACGGTCTCTTCAACGACCTACGCTCTCTCGTTGTTAGAGAGCAGAGAAATAGTTTGCGCAATGAAGAGGCCATTGAGAGAGGTAACGCTCCCTTCAATCTAAGCTTATAATTAGTTCAGGCATAATTTATTAGTGTTTTGAATAAGTTTCACAATATATTCATAGTTTGTACTGGCATTCTTTGTTGCTAGTATTCACTTCTATATATTTACAAATAAATATTTAGTAACTACTGTCCCATATTTTTTCCCCATATTTATGTACTGTTTTATTTAATATATTATTATATAAATTACTAGCAAATAAATCGATACGAGGATGAAATTCTCATTTCATTTCAGTCCCAACAAATAATCGATACTCTCCGACCGGAAGTTATTGCCGAGGAGAGGTAACGAAGATTAGAACACTCAATTATACAATATTGATGGAAGTAGATGATGAAAAGCGGTGATACGCACATCTTCTCTCATTTTCTGCATTACGATTCATTTTTTTGTATTGAAAGGAGAACAGGAGAAGCTGTTTTATAGATACGAAGCTACAAATTGAGTTCGCTGTACATATATGTAGAAAACAAAAATGATCCTACACTTTATGCTGAATATAGCCTACAATATTTTATATATTTATCACTTGCTCATGAACGATACTGTCGAGAAAAATGTGTAGAATAATTATTAATCAATATACTCTCAAGAACGATAGAAAACTCTAGGTATGACAGAATATCCGAAATCCACGATATCGACCTGAAAGGAGAAACTGACAAACCAAATTTTTAAAAATCTTCAGAGGTCGCTTGAACTTCTCGCTGACATTCGACAACGATACCAGCACAATGAACGTTCATGTTCTTCAAGCCATTGATCTGCCCGTCAAGGATTTCACTGGTATGAAATCTTTCAAAAAGGGAACCAAAACATTGAATAGAAACGAAAAACAAAGCACGGGCTTCATTTTTATAGTTTTTTTTTCTTCTAAAGATTCATTCACATGTATTTTAGGGTTTTTTCTTCATATTTTTCTTCCAATTGATCTATAATTGCTAAAAACTTTACACTCTTAATTGAAATAAGTCACTAAATCTTAAAGGGAGCGTAAGCTCACTCGATGGTCTCTTCGACGCGCAATGCTTTCTCGTTGTTAGAGAACGGAAAAATAGTGTGCGCAATTAAGATACCATTGAGTGAGCCCCCTTAAATGATGTTCAGGAAGTTCCGACCCTTATGTCCGAGTATTTCTTTTGCAATGCCCCGAGCAATGGGAGAGAACGAAAGTTCATCGGCGAAATCTCAACCCGAAGTTCAATCAGACTTTATCGTTGCCAGGTGTGCTTTTATTTTTATTTTTATTTATTATTTTATTTATATTTTTAAAAATTAAATTTTTTAATCATTAATAATAACCGCCTTAGGTTACACCATCAAGCGACTGCACGATATGACTCTGGTTATGCAGGTTTGCCGCATTTTAATTTTGTCGTACACCAACATTTCTTGACTACATCCTCTGCGCATTATAGTTACTTTTTTGCATAGAAAAAAAGAAGCGTCGTAGGAACATATCTCTTTGTATGAGTTCAGGCGTAATGGAATATGTAATAAATACAAAATAAATTGAAAATTTTTAAAAAAAATTTAGGTTATGGACTACGATAGATTCTCATCGGATGATCCAATAGGAGAGATTCTTCTACCTTTGAGAAATGTCAAATTCGAACATGCTCCCGTATATTGGAAGAATTTACAGCGACCAACTGTGAGCAAGGTAAGCACGAAAATCGACCGATATTTATCATGGCGGACGGTGGTAATTTCATCGAAAATCGATTAAAGGCACACCCCGACCTAATTTCAAACTGTCTGATCTGGCCACACTCTCTAGCGTTCTTTGACTACGACAGAGCATTGCCAATGCGGAGAGTTAAATTAACTTGTGGTTCAGTGAACGCAAAAATTAGTTTGAATCTCCGCAAGAAAAGATTCGAAAACAACATCGAAAACATGCATTTATTTCCTGAATGCGTTTATTAATATCTGAGATGACGAGTGTTGTGCATTTACGGAAATGAATAATAATAATAATAATACATTTTATATGGAAAATGACGGATGATATCCAGTGCTACAGTCATTAGCAATATGATTGCGGAAGTGTTCCAGAGAACAAGGAAATAAAAATATGAAAGCGATTTGAAAAACGGTCACGCTTTCTTTAAAGGACAACGTCGGGGATCTCATGTTATCACTGTGTTATCTACCCGAATCGAACAAAATCACTGTTTCGGTTATCAAGGCACGTAGTCTGGCGGCCAAGGACAAACTGGGCAGTTCGGGTACTGTATTTGTCTGTAATCGATTAAATAATGTGAAAGAGTACTGGATCGTTACACTTGCCTTACGTGCCTACACCGTAACCTCCGCTGTAACGACTGAGACGCGGCGGTGGAAGTTACGGCGTAGGCACATAAGGCAAATGTAACGATGCATACGTAATGAAGATGCGAAAAGAGACTATAATTAATGAATATCGATTGATTGCAGATCCCTATGTGAAGTTGTGGTTGGTGCAGCAGGGACAGAAGCTGGAGAAGCGAAAGACGGCGGTAAAACCGAGCACACTAGCGCCCGTTTTCAATGAGAGCTTCGCGTTCCAAGTGCCCGAGAAGGAGACATTAGCCTCTGATGTAAGTATATCTTATGTACCTATTCCATTGACCTGTCGGAAAGCCCCGTTGGCGTGATGACCTAAGGAAGAGAATAGGAAAAGGATGGTGGAATATTATGCCCTACTCCCACTGGCAATTTCTCAACCATATCCCAGCACACCACAGTGTGAACCTGATAAATATTGACTGATTGATTGATTGATTCCGTCCCATAGTCATATTCCAAATTTGGAAATTTAAAGAAAACAGATTCAGTGGATTGATATATGGTGGCTGAAGATGATACAAAATTAAAATATTAAAGTTAACGAAGTAATGAATTTTTCAACAAAAAAAAAAGAAGTTTTGTGGTTCTTATAAAGATAAAAGATAAAGTATAGACATCTATAAATACAATAAAAAATGTAAACAGTTTGATGCTCAGTTCCTCTCCATCAACCCTCCCGATCATAGATCATCGTTTAGTTATTATAAATCTTGAAAACTAGAGTTGGCTATTCGGGGGTTGCGGGCCCGCAATAGATTTGTCTTTTTATTGCTAATGATTGCGGGCCCGCAGTGCGGTGAAAAATCATTGCGGGCCCGCAAACTTGGAGAGAGGGGAGGGAGAGCGATTGCGGGCCCGCAATAGCATTGCGGGCCCGCAACGAGAGAACGAAGGAAAGTGAAGAGAACATAGAAGAACGACCGATCACAAAAAGTAGAGGGTAGGAATAAAGTAGTCGTTGCGGGCCCGCAATGCTATTGCGGGCCCGCAATCACTTCCCCTCCTCTCCTTTCGAGGTTGCGGGCCCGCAATGATTTCACAGAGCATTGCGGGCCCGCAATGCGTGTGCGTTATTGCCAACCCTATTGAAAACCCCCATTTTCAAATTTCTTAATAGTACAATAATGCCATTACCACAGTATTCTGGTCCAAGCCATTTTTCTTCCAAAGCAAGACAAAGGAGAGACCATTGTATTCGAGAGAGTTTGTATGTTGAGCGGTCGTTCTTGCTTTGAAAGTCATGAGAACGCTGTGTTACAGATGAATCTGGTTGTGACGGTCATGGATTACGATATGATCAGTAGCAATGACGAGATTGGACATGTTATTCTTGGTGAGTGAATTTGATCTTTGATCTTTGATCTTTATGAGTTCCATTTATTATTCATGCAAGGCGAGAAAAAAATATGGCCATGCATTTCTGAGTCAGAACAAGGTTCAGAAGCACGTCTTCTTTTGTCGAGACCAGGAAGTATAGACAAAAATAAGAATATAAAATTTTTAAAGGCACACCCCACGCTAATTTTACTCTCCGCTCTGGCCACACTCTCTCGCTTTCCTTGCCTACTACAGAGTATTGCCAATGCGGAGAGTAAAATTAGCTTGGGGTGTGCCTTTAAGCAATTCTCTAATTAGATCTACATAAATGCTTTTCCACTTATCGTTTACTCGTTGGTTACTGTATCGTTACTTTTGCCTTGTGCTGTAACCCCCTCCGCCGCGTCTCCGTCGTTGGAGGTTATGGCGTAAGCAGGCAAATGTAACAATGCCTACGAAACACAATTTTAAAGAATACATCAAATAATGCATTCAAATGATAGATGATATTAAAGGCACAACCCAAGCTAATTTTACTCTCCACATTGGCAATACTCTCTCGCAGACAAAGAAATCGTGAGAGTGTGGTCAGAGCGGAGAGTTTCGAATTAGCTCTTGGTTTCCCTTTAAGGTCCACTCGGTAGTGACAGTGGTTCACGGCAGTGGAGACAAGCCATCGACCATCCCGAACATCCCATCGCTGCCTGGCATCGACTAGCACCCCGATGGTGATATCCACGTGTGTGTGTACCCATTTCCCGGTTTTCCTATTTCCCGGTTTTCCCATTTCCCGGATCGCTTCCCCCCGCAATTGCACTTGCTTGACTGACGTGTAGATAAAACAGAGGATAAAGTTCTTAAATGTGTGCCTAACGATGAAACACTAAGTAAACACATTAAATCTGCACTGAAATCGATAATAATGGTTGAAAAATCGATAATTGATCGATGAAGTCGAGTCTAAGAAGAATGCACGGAGAAAGAAGAGGATACTAATCGGATTAACAAATGAATAGAGAAAGAGATCATTTACCGTGTACTGAGCTATTGTTTGTATTGGCAAGATTTCGGCCCTTGGGAGAGGGAGAGGGAGAGGGAGAGGGAGAGGGAGAGGGAGAGGGAGAGGGAGAAGGAGACAATCAGCAGATCATTTCTCGTATTGTTCTTGTGTATGTTCAGACACAATGCAGCCCTAGTTGGATTCTTCTTTGATTCTATTCAACGTCCATCATGATCCTCCATATATTTCTAGTTCCCTTGTTCCTTTCCCCATTCGTCTTGAGTAGTCCTGACGAGTACAGGTACGAATATGTTTCAATTTTTATTTAAATCAGCGCAATTGTTGTCGTCTATCGCTCCATCCATGCAATTAATATGATTGTTTTCATGTTCTCAAGCAACGAAGGGTCTTTTGACTCACATTTAAAGGGAGCTTTACCTCACTCAATGGTCTCTTCATTGCGCACACTATTTTTCTGTTCTTCATGTTCTCAAGCAACGAAACGTATTTTGACTCACACTTTACTCTCTAAAGGGCTATGCACTCTAAGTTCTCAAAGTACTAGGCTAGATTTATCTCCGAGCGATCTTAAAGGGAAATGAAACGGAAATGACGAGCATTTAACTGATGAAGGTGGTGATGGAAAAAGGTTCGAGAAATGATGCTAAAATGTATGTAGACGACGCGAATTAACGTGAATTGCTGCAGGAGGAATGGAAATAGCCCATTTTGATGATTACTCTAAAGTGTCTGATGCGAAAGATTAAGAGTGGATTAGGAACTGAAAATTCTATTTGGTTGATTCCTAAAATAATTAAATGTTTATCATCACGAGTAATATTTACGCAATGTTCTTGAAGAATGGAGATCACTATTGAGACGGAATTAGATGGAATTAATTATTAGGGGGAATTAATTATTAATTATTAATTATTGTGTTCTGCGAGGAATTAGGAGTATGAACGGAACAGAACTAGGCGGAATTAGGGTGAAACGCCGGAACGAATAAATAACCGTCACCAATCTCAGACTGATCCAGGATCTGAGACAGAACTACGATAACATCGAGAGGCCGGTATTCAATCATTCCGAGACTTTGCATGTCAAATTGAGGATAATTCTGCAACAAATAGTAGATGTGGTAAGCTTTTCGTGAATATTATTCAATTTTTTGTCGTCAAATAAGGCAAAAATAGCGTCAAATGCACCGAAATTGGAATTTAACACTTATCCAGGAATTACAATCTAGATTTCGTCAGTGATAACTAAGTTTTGTGCATCGATTTCGGTTGAGACCCGGAAAAGACATATTGCACTGTAGATGATAAAGGCCTAATATTCACTTTTCTCACGGAGAAGAGTGAGATCAAACAACGTTCAAATCTTTTCGACCTCAAAAGTCTTTCTCATTATGTGGCTTCGCTAATAGTAGTTAGTACCTTTCGGATAAGTGAATAAGTTTTGCACTAAGTGAATCACTCTGCATGAGTGGATTTTAATCGTTAAAAATAACGTTAGGAAAGGTTTCCTAAAGGAGGAAAAATATATTCAACCCCAATAATTTTCAAATTTTATTATACTATTTTTCAGGACGAAAAAAACCAAGTGTTAACGCTCGTTGTGTGGCAACAATCGGTAACTTGTTAACTATTTTAATAAATAAATAAATAAATATTTTGAAATTATAGTATTGATTGATTTTGCAGCAATGGCATGACTACAAGATGCGCTGGGACCCAAGAGAGTACGGTGGCATACAGATGCTGCAACTACCGAATTCATTCTTGTGGAAACCGGATATATTACTCTTCAATAGGTAAGTTTCTCTATATTGGGACTGATTTATGAATTGCGTTTCTCTTCCGTAACGTCTGCGCTTCGACGGAGACGTCCACGTAAACTTCACAAAATATAAATTTCAAACGGATTTTGTCATAATGCAACACTTTAAATTAATAATATTAATTTTAAGTAAAAATTAGTAAATTTTTAAAAATATTGAGGTTAGCTAATACTGGGGGGCATGACAGAAGCGCAACGTCAAATGCGCATCTCCACTTCCTTGAGCGCAAACGACAAAAGCGCAACGGAGCATATCTCGGTCGGGGATGACCGTACAGTCATCTGGCCGGGTTTATCCGAACCCACTCGGTTCACGCTATTATGGTACAAGTTGATCTTTGATCTCTCACACCTAAACGACAAAAGCGCAACGGGGCATATCTCGGTCGGGGATGATCGTACAAACTTCTGACAGTGTTTACCCGAACCCACTCAGTTCACGCTATTATGGTACAAGTTGATCTTTGATCTCTCACACCTAAACGACAAAAGCGCAACGGGGCATATCTCGGTCGGGGATGATCGTACAAACTTCTGACAGTGTTTACCCGAACCCACTCAGTTCACGCTATTATGGTACAAGTTGATCTTTGATCTCTCACACCTAAACGACAAAAGCGCAACGGGGCATATCTCGGTCGGGGATGATCGTACAAACTTCTGACAGTGTTTACCCGAACCCACTCAGTTCACGCTATTATGGTACAAGTTGATCTTTGATCTCTCACACCTAAACGACAAAAGCGCAACGGGGCATATCTCGGTCGGGGATGATCGTACAAACTTCTGACAGTGTTTATCCGAACCCTCTCGGTCTGCACTATTATGGTACAAGTTGATCTTTGATCTTTGACAGCGAAACGACAAAAGCGCAACGGGGCATATCTCGGTCGGGGATGATCGTACAAACTTCTGACAGTGTTTATCCGAACCCTCTCGGTCTGCACTATTATGGTACAAGTTGATCTTTGATCTTTGACAGCGAAACGACAAAAGCGCAACGGGGCATTTCTCGGTCGGGGATGACCGTACGGACCTCTGCATGGGTTTATCCGAACCCACTCGATCGAAACTATTGTGGTACAAGTTGATCTTTGATCTCTCACACAGAAACGACGTAAGCGCAACGGGGCCATATGAGTGCGCTTTTGAGAAAATCATAGCCAGACCCTAGCCGCATAAAATATAATTTTGGCGGGATCAGGGCTCTCAAGTGTGCTGTTTACAATGACATTGTGAATTCTGCACGTAGAGCCGCCACCGTTGAGGCCAGACGCCGCCTCGTTGAAATTGTGTGTTTCGCGTTGAAAAGTGGTTTCTCCTCAACCGATGGTGCTAAAATTATCAAACTATGCCCCAAGGAGCAGAATTTTATGGCGATCACGCCTGCGCAATTCATTTTGTTCTTGAAAAATGTTGATAATTTAAAAAATAGAATTTCTCTCATAGGCAAAAGGGTATTAGGGGACCTACACACATCAGACCGGAATTATCTTTTTCGCTATTTTTTCCTCAACTGCCTCAATGCTCTCTGACACCACCACACTCTCTCGCCTCTTGCCTCCACTTCAACGGCAAAATGGCTACATTGAAAGTTGATTTTCTCGATAGTCGAGGCGCAAATTGGCTGAAAATTTTTCAATGTGTTACTGAATCCCTTCCGGTCCGATCTGTGAAGGTTGCATAATACATTTTTGAGTTGAGAGAAATTTAATCTTGAAAATTATGGACATGTTCATGAAAATTCGGGCATAGGTAGATAATTTTAGCACCATCGGGTGAAGAGAAACGATTTTTCATATGATTTTTTAGTCGAATCTCTCGCAATATCACTCAAATTTCAATCGAGGATAATCGTTTAAACAATTCGTCTCCATTTCTGGGGCTTTCTATCAATAAACGGATTCGAAATTTGAATTCGAAAAAAAAGAAATCATCCGTTTTACCCAAATCTGACACAGGTACGGTAGAGCGTTAATCTGTGGCCGAGATATGCCCCGTTGCGCTTTTGTCGTTTAGGTGTGAGAGATCAAAGATCAACTTGTTCCATAATAGCGTGAACTGAGTGGGTTCGGATAAACACTGTCAAAAGTTTGTACGATCATCCCCGACCGAGATATGCCCCGTAGCGCTTTTGTCGTTTCGCTGTCAAAGATCAAAGATCAACTTGTACCATAATAGCGTGAACTGAGTGGGTTCGGGTAAACACAGTCAGAAGTTTGTACGATCATCCCCGACCGAGATATGCCCCGTTGCGCTTTTGTCGTTTAGGTGTGAGAGATCAAAGATCAACTTGTACCATAATAGCGTGAACCGAGTGGGTTCGGGTAAACCCATCCAGAGGTCCGTACGGTCAGCCCCGACCGAGATATGCCCCGTTGCGCTTTTGTCGTTTCGCTGTCAGAGATCAAAGATCAACTTGTACCATAATAGCGTGAACCGAGTGGGTTCGGAAAAACACTGTCAAAAGTTTGTACGATCATCCCCGACCGAGATATGCCCCGTTGCGCTTTTGTCGTTTCGCTGTCAGAGATCAAAGATCAACTTGTACCATAATAGCGTGAACTGAGTGGGTTCGGGTAAACACAGTCAGAAGTTTGTACGATCATCCCCGACCGAGATATGCCCCGTTGCGCTTTTGTCGTTTAGGTGTGAGAGATCAAAGATCAACTTGTACCATAATAGCGTGAACCGAGTGGGTTCGGATAAACACTGTCAGAAGTTTGTACGATCATCCCCGACCGAGATATGCCCCGTTGCGCTTTTGTCGTTTTCGATTTTCATGGTTGCGCTTATGTCGAAAAGTGGCAGTTGCGCTTTACACGTTGCGCTTCTGTCATGCCCCCTAATACTGTGCCCTATGGTGTTTCGGACGCTTCGTAGTGTTTAAACAAATATTTATGCTGAAATTCTGTTCCAAATTAACATTCTTATGTGGACGTTTCCGTTGTTACGGCGGAGGCACGTAGGACGCATTAACAGTTCCTTGATTCAGGAGAAAAATAATCTTTTAAAAAAGAAAAATAATATAAAAAAATTTTTTTCTAGAAAATCTTCGGAAAAAATTCTGAAAATATTTGTTTCTATTGTTTGAGTATAACATCAAAATTCAAACGCTCGAGTAAACGCAAATTTCGGGAGCGCAAATTACAATTTTGATAAAGTATTGTAGATCAAAAGATGACTGAAGTTTTGTCGAGTATTTAAAGGCACCTTCCAAGCTAATTTTACTCTCCGCATTGGCAATACTCTCTCGTAGGCAAAGAAAGCGAGAGAGTGTGGCCAGAGAGGAGAGTTTCAAATCAGCTTGGGGTATCGCTTTAAATAAAAATATAGAAATATTTGAGCGCCGATGAGAGCTTCGATTCGTCATTCGCCGTCAATTTCATTGTGCAACACACTGGGGATATCCTTGTTGCTCCACCAGGGATTGTCAAACTGAGTTGTTCGATCGATATCACTTGGTTTCCTTATGATGAACAAATATGCCATTTGAGGGTGAGTATCGGTTTATGATATGTATTGACATTGAATACCCAAACAACAAACCACCGCAGTCAGAGAACATTAGAGAGATTGAGAGATTTTATGTTGATTATATTTTAAATACAATTGACTAGCAAAAAATCACACTTTCTAACTTCATAACATTTAGTAATTCAAATAAAAAAATAAATTTTTTATATCTTCAGTTCGGTTCATGGACATATAATGGTAATCAAGTGGATTTGGAAATAGACGATGAGGGACTCGATGGGGATAACAAGATCGATCTCAAGTACTACATGCCCAATGGAGAATGGGAATTACTAGGTTAGAGATCAAAGATCAACTTTCCAAAATCAAAAATCATCTAATCAGAGCAAAGATTATCTCATCAGAGCGAAGATCAATTCATACAATTATAAAAGTTCCAATATCATTTAGTTATGTTGCTGTACTTGTACTGTTATAACATATAACATAAATGTACTTTGTTGCATATTTACGTTAATAAAATAATAAAAATAAAATAATAATTACAGCGACTCCTGCCGAGCGTCAGGTCAGCGAATTCGGTGGACTGAAGTACATCGAGGTTTTCTTCCGATTGCATATCAAGAGAAAGACACTGTATTATGGATTGAATTGGATCGTTCCATCGATGTTGATCACGTTGACCAATGTATTGGGATACACACTCCCGCCAGAGTGTGGAGAGAAGATCACACTGCGTGAGTGTCAAATCTATTTATTTATTTATTTATTTATTATACATCGCGAAGATGTTTCAGCAAGTAAAAAACGATATAAATCATTTTTTAAAATATTTTTATTTATTATATTTTGTCTGAAACTGGCGTTGGATTGACAAATTCCGTTGTAAAAATAACAATGTATATCGGTATGTCTTACGTTCAGAAAATTACGAAATTGAGAAATTGAAAAAGTTTTTTAGAGATCACCAATCTTCTGTCAGTTACTGTATTCCTCGGAATGGTCTCCGAAATTACTCCACCAACGTCGGAATCGATTCCTGTTATAGGTATGACTTCTGTTCAAGTTGAGCGCACTGTTTGATCTTTGATCTTTGAACTTTGATCTTTGAGCATTGTTCTTCTCGATATCAATGTTATTGCTGGGTTGGTCAATCGTAGTCACTATTCTCATAGTGAGCATATTCTTCCGATCACCAAATACTCATCAAATGAGTGATTGGGTAAGGAATTTTTCATTTTAATAATTGGAAAGGTTGATTTAACACAGGTCTCCTGTAAAAGTGTGGCAACGCCTGACACTAGGAAAAATTTTTTGTCTCCGATTTTGATGAAAGTTCTTTGGTAGATGTGGTTGGGGCCATGAGAAGGCCTAGCTACTTGATTTGGCCAAAATCCCAGATTATCGATTTTTTGTGATCTACCCTGAAAATGATCATAACTCGATTAATTTTCATCGTACAACGAGCGGACTGGTGTCATTCGAACCGAATTCTAATGCTCTCCAAAAAAGTTATGAATGACCCGTTCTCTACGAAGTCGTCTTCATGGTGAAAAATGCGAAAAACAGATTTTTTTACCTAAAAGGTGACCTGTTCTCGAAAATTTTCTCTTGGGATCATCCGTATTATTGCAAAAAATGTGTCTTCAAACCATGCACGATATCCGTATATAGTTCATTGCTCGTATCTCTTGGCCCGGAGGGCCGATTACTAGGTAGCTAATTGACTTAGTCGATTTTTTAGCACTTTCCGTTTTTTGATCGTATCTCGCTTCAAGGTTGTCCAATCACCTTTCTAAAAAAATGAAAATGATTCTCTCGAAATGGAGATTGAAAAGTGTTATGTTGTCCAAATTGTTACATCATGCCGTTTTCGAGTTATTAATGTAAAACTGCTCCAATTTCGATTTTTACCGCTTTCATGTGAAAAGACATGTTTTTTCCTATCAAAACTCAATCAATTCGACGAATATGTTTACTTCACAATAGAAACTGTAATATATTTGAAATAAAAAAAATCCCCCCTCCTCTCCTCTATCTGTCAATGCGACTTCGCATTCGGAAGAAGAGTGCACCTTACGACCCTGTTGCCAATCAACTGGCGGTGGTTCTCTTCGAGGAGTTCTACGCCGCCAGGAATAAGCTGAGAGCAGAATAAGCAGAGAAGAGAATGGACGCCAGAACGGATATCATGCCAGATATCAAACAGGATGTCCCACGATCAGATCAAGAACTGCATTCGGACTCTTCTCGCGAAGAAGAAAGAGGAAGTGGGGAAGAAGGGCTAGAGGAGAGCTCGAAGAGTTGGTAATGGATTTCATCAAGGACTAGGAGAAGGAATACGATGAAGATGGATGAGGGATTGAGGATGAAGTACAAGTGCACGAGAATGATCTGACCGTCTCCTGCGATATATGATTGGATATATAACAGTGATGAAGACTTTGTTCACGGACGATGCACCGGAGTTATCTACTACCCTCGTATTTGACTAGTGAAGTTGATATATGCACAGTGTTTGCTCAAATATATTACAGTTTCTATTGTGAAGTAAACATATTCGTCGAATTGATTGAATTTTGATAGGAAAAAACATGTCTTTTCACATGAAAGCGGTAAAAATCGAAATTGGAACAGTTTTACATTAATAACTCGAAAACGGCATGATGTAACAATTTGGACAACATAACACTTTTCAATCTCCATTTCGAGAGAATCATTTTCATTTTTTTAGAAAGGTGATTGGACAACCTTGAAGTGAGATACGAAAAAAACGGAAAGTGATAAAAAATCGACTAAGTCCATGAGCGATCCAGTAATCGACCCTCCGGGCCAAGAGATACGGGCAACGAACTACAGAGTGATATTGTGCGTGGTTTGATAACGTAATTTTTGCAATAAAACGGATGATCCCAAGAGAAAATTTTCGAGAACAGGTCACCTTTTAGGTAAAAAAATCTGTTTTTCGCATTTTTTACCATGAAGACGACTTCGTAGAGAACGGGTCATTCATAACTTTTTTGGAGAGCATTAGAATTCGGTTCGAATGACACCTGTCAGCTCGTTGTAGGATGAAAATTAATCGAGTTATGATCATTTTCAGGGTAGATCACAAAAAATCGATAATCTGCGATTTTGGCCAAATCAAGTAGCTAGGCCTTCTCAACGCCCCCAACCACATCTTCCAAAGAACTTTCATCAAAATCGGAGACTAAAAATGTTTCCTAGTGGCAGAAAGGGCCGATTTTGCTACACTTTTACAGGAGACCCGTGTTAAAGCCACACCTCGAGCTATTAATTCGAGTGGTAATTGAGATTTGAAAGCGCGGTTTTTGGATGAAGCAGAAACACTCCGGCAGCTGAAATAATTTATAGTGTGAATATCTCTGACCAACGACCATACAATACTACACAACTACATCATCATAGCTACTACTATTCAACTTGAAACATATTTGATTATATCTTTCATGCTTTTGGCATTAGCATATCAATTGCTCGATTTTGCATACTACAAACCAGATATAATGAGGGCTAGTTGCCATACCCGGCCGGGAAATAGCATTTGGAAAAACCACTCGCTGCTGGAGTGTGCCTCAGTTCAAGCATTATATAGGGAGAACTCCTTTTTTTTAGCTCGGGGTCTTCCTGTAATAGGAGTAAATGGGCGATTGTTTATGCATTGTTCACATCATCGTGTCATCCTCTTTCATGGAGAACAAAGAGATAGCATGTGATATGAAGAGATCTTTTCGTTTCCCTACACATATTAACTGATGAAACAAATTTATCGAGAATTAATCGATATTAAACATCTACATAATCAATAATCCTATGATATTTTCAGATGCGTACACTCTTCCTTGAATGGCTTCCGTGGATGTTGCTTATGACACGACCGGGCACAAAGTATACCCGACCATGCAATGATCGTAGTTCATCGTCTACCGATTCGACTACAGTACCCCTTCCAGTCGAGACCAAACAACGATTATTGCGGGATTTCGGTGCTACCAGACTTGCTCTACACGAGTGTGACGGTATATCATTGATTTATTGATTGTAAAACTTGTATTACAAAAAAAATTCCATTGTTATTTTATCTTGAAATTGAGGCTAGTTTCCCCAAGCTAATTTGACTTCCCACTCTGGCAACGGTCAATCGTAGATTAAGAAAGCGAGAGAGTGTGACCAGAGTGGAGATTTGAAATCAGCTCGTTGTGTGCCCTTAAAGATTCAAAATGGACCGGATGCAAGAATGGTATGGCCAGAGCGTATTCTACTGAGAGCGAAGAGCAAGCGAGTAGGCTTGAAGCGGCTGTCCAAAAGGTTTTGGAGTTGCTTCACGAATTTAAGGTGAATTATTATCTTCCACCATTTTTTATTTATTTACATGATATTTTTATTTAAATTACCAGAATTGTACACGAATGAGATCATTGATATTATTATTTTATTTTAAAATAATTCAGGAGAAAATGGAAGATGATGAGCGCATGTCTGAAGCCCAGGCTGATTGGAGATACGTTGCTGTGGTTCTTGATCGAATATCACTCTATTTATTCACAGGTACAGATTAATTCTCGACAGGTTCCTGATATTTAAATATTATTGATGTGCAGGTCTCTTCGCCGTAACGATAATCTTCCTGTTTATCTCAACGCCGCGAATGTTCGACTATCGACCGATTCATAATTTGACTGGAACAGCTACCGTAGCACCTAACGTTATTGATCTGCTATGAACATTTGTACCGAAAAATCAAGAAATACCGGTTAATATGGGTCTTACTTTAGTTGATGACCTTTGATTTGTTTTGTTTTGTAATTCTCTGTTCGTTTCGAGAAGTATTTTTGTATCTAATAAAGATACGTTTATCGATTTTATAGAGTTGCATTACAGTATCCTGTCATTTCATGAACCTTTCAAATATTTTGCGAAGCATTGGTTGAAGAAATTCGAAGGTGTGAAACATACACAAAGCAAAACTATCGGATTTCTAAAAAAAATAATATTCTCTACGCAAGATAAAATAGTTTCAAAAATGAAAAAAATAAAATCAGTTCATGATAATTCCTGAATATACGGTAAGTTATAAATTTGCTTGGCGCGAACTTCCGGTTACTTCCCTAGCCCTATTTGTCGTTGTTTGTTACGTTCTTTCTTACAAGTTCGTAGGGCGGATGGTCTCGAAACTTCAAAGGCACATTGAGGTACCCACATTGATTAATATAATGTTGGTTCACTGGATTCTCTCGAGTTTTGTACACTATTCTCGTAGTTTTTTATTGCAAAATGTGAAAAGTCCGAAATGCAATCCTCTCCACTTTTTCAGTACGATCAGAATCGGCAATTGCTCATCGTACTATCCCGGTCTCCCATCAAAGAGTATGAGCGGGAGTTCCTGATTCACTATTGCATCTTCGGCAATATCAAGGTAACTGTTCGTTGCCTGATTATGAATGCCAAAATGACCACTCATAATGGAAACTATTCCAAAGACAGCACTCTAATGCTTGCCTGGCTTTCAAGAAACAATCTTAATCTATAAGTTGAGGAAGAGTTGTCGGTGTTGTGCTGCGTAATCTAAACAACTGATTTGCCTTCTGCATTGTAATTTTGATATCATTGCAACTTTCATCTTTGCTGCCTAAGTCTTAGCATCGTATTTATGCGTACTCCACTACCTATCAGTAATCTATCAGGAATTATACTTTACTTTTGCACCGCATTAAGTATATTATTATTATTATTATTATTATTATTATTAATATTATTATTATTATTATTATTATTATTATTATTATTATTATTATTATTATTATTATTATTATTATTATTATTTTTGCAGCGCGTGCAGTACACTCCCGACGGTTGTACGGCGTTCATCGACTTCACATGTGACCATGCTCCACTGATGGCTGCTCACTGCTTCAGTCTAGCGAAGACTGACCGGAGTATTCCACAATTGGAGCAAGTCAAAATGCTACTTCCTGCATGCTCTTTCAGGAGATTTGTTAGTTAGTCTTTGATATATGTCTAAGGTCCTTTCCATACCATTTACGAAACAACATTACGTGTATTACGACACTCGCTATTCATTGATCTTGCCCTATTCCCAATGTGCCATCCTATCATTACTCTCTCACTCTCCCTCACTCTCCTACTCCCTTCCTTACCAGAGATGGACGCTATGGTCACAATACTTGAACTGATCATGCATCGTGTCTTTTAAGATCTCCACTTACAGCGTTAAAACTCCACTCACAGCGTTTCTCTAACACATGGAGTGCGCGCATTGAAAATTTGGCAAAAAGGGCATAAAGAATTACGGTATGACTGAACCATGGTGTACTCATCGTCTGTGCTCTCTCACTTTTGTGTGCTCTCTCTCTTTTCGCTCTTCCTTTTCCTCTGTTACGCCACGAACGCTGTGCCACTTTTGTTATATTTGCGTACGCCGTCAGGTCCCACAACTAGATGACTATATGCACCAATTGTTTTTAATCCGTTCTCCGGTTTTCCATGGTAATATTATAGTAAGTAGCGCGCAAAAGTAACTTACTTTATACTTGCTTTTTTGTTACTGTTTTGCTATTTCATGAGAATATAGTGAAAAAGTCAGTGTAAAGTAAGTTACTTTTTTCACGCTAATTACTATAATATTACCCTGCAAAACCGGAGTTGCTATGTTATCGTGAGTTCAGGTCTACCTGCAACATGTGCCACGTGCTGTGCCCTGTTCCGTTGTCCTTAAATACTTCTACGATAATGTCGGTCCCGTGGACGCCATACTAAGACCAGGTATTGTATTCAAGCGCCTCTTGTTAGTCCATGATACCGACCCTAAGATTTAGGAACTTAATATAAGTGTGCTTAATCTAATTTCAATGCTTTCTTTCCAGGTTCATTCGCCAATTTTTCGTCCCGTGCGGTAATCGTTCTACGCAATGATGTAAAGCACATCAGCGATTTGAAGGATATGAAGGTGTGTGGTGCGGAATAGGAAACGCGCATCACGCGTTCTGTATTTACTTCGATATATTTCAAAACTACATTTTGCCGCTTTTTTGTTCCTCAGAATATTGATTTTTTCCCCTCGAAGTATACGAAACTCATCGTTCAGCTCGTCGGCGTACATCACAACCACAGGGCACACACGTTCTATATCATTCCCACCATCAAGCGGCTAATCGATTACAAGTAATTATCGATTTATTTCATTAATTATCGATTTATTTCAGTAATTATCGATTGATTTTGTATTATTTAACCTGTTAGCATATTCCAGACTCGTACTTACTCAGGAGGGCTGTAGAGAGTGCTTTACAAGATGCATTAAACGGTTGATCAATCGCGGTCCTTCACCAGGTATACTGTTTTGGATCATGAATAACGAGCATACTTTTGCATATCCTCGCAATGCGAGGAATGACCCACTATATAAGGCACATTGTAGGCCACTTGATGCAAAAGGAAGCTAAAAATGACCCGATTTTTAAGCGAAAATGACGAATTTTGTGAATCAACCCACCCCATTTCAAGAATTGACCCACTATATAAAAATAAACGGCGAGGGTACAGAGAATGTATGATAACGAGTGTGTTATACCGAGAGCTGAACGTTGAGTTTCGTGTACTTTGATGGGCACAAATCAATATTCTGGCAATGAGGAACCAATAATTTGACAACGAAGAGATGTAGTAGACTTATTCAATACTTAAAACGCTAGGAATATCCTATGTGTGTGCTTGAGTCATTATCGATTGATACGCTTTAGATCAATACTCTGTGCCATCCTACAGTACCTCTCGTGTACCTTCCAATCGACCCTCTATGACCATCGCACAAGTGCCAGATGTACGACGGACTATCAGTTATGATGTGGCTATGAATCGTCTTGACCACGGTTCGCACAGTTCAGGTATACGGTATTGCAGTGCTCTCCGAATTATCGATCGACTCTTACAGATATTACATATTACATGACAAACTCTCAACCGTCAACTGTATCTGCGAGAAGGGCCCATGGTTCTGTTATGGTGAACGAATTCGATCACGCACTACAGCCTACTGTACGGAAGCCAATCGATAATATGTCAAAATTCCCCGAGCGAACGGAATTCTCCACAGGTGGCATGATCGTTTACTGATGTTCTCTTGACGAATAAAACTGTTCCAGGGAGAGGTTGGAGCTTTAATAATGATCCCGATTCCGATTCCGATTCCGAGATTCATGTGAAGAAGGATACTGTATCCCCCGTATTTAGGGTATCATCGATCGATAGTAGTTGGCGAATGGCGGAATTCCCTACGGGTAGGGGAATATTTATCGTGCCTTGTATTATGTCACATTAGTCGAGTGTTACGGCATAAGAAATATTAATGAAGATGAGACAACCATTGTTGCCTGAGGAATCATTGTGTATTTATTTAAGCCGCAAGCTCGTCGCGTAAACCTGACGTCGTGCCGTCCACCTTATGGGTACCAAATGACAGTGGTCCTTCAACTACTATCAAGAGGAATACTGTATCTGAGAGTAGGGTGAAGGGCCGCAAACTATTCGAGTCAGGATTCCCGTCAGGTGAACAATAAAATTTTCAAATATGTTTTGAACTTCGAAAAGTACATTTTAAAAGCAATTTAAATTTAAAATGTTTCAGGAAGTTGTCCCGCAAATCGTACTCTTCCTGTCCGTGATACCGTACCAGTGGCAGGTCCCACATCGAAGGATACCGTATCCGACAACTGTAGCAATCGATCGCAATCCGTGGAAAGATCCGGATCAGGTAACTATCATGCATACATGGGCGGGGTACCTGGGCTCGATTCTACTGGCGGGGGGGGGGACCAGGGCTGGGACAGAATATTTTTTTTTCTGAAATCAGAAAACAGAAATTTCTGTTTTGAAAAAAGCAGAAAAACAGAAAATTCAGAAAAAAAACAGAAAATGTCATAAAATCATTGATTTACCTTCTTTTCTTAATATTTTTATTAGTTTGGTTGCAGAACCAATTTCGCGTACATTTTATTCTAGGCGCCAGCGAAAAACAACAAAATAGCAACAATATACATAGAATCGAAACGATCATTTGACTAGCTCCAGCGCCGAAATACCAAAGTCCGAATTATGCCGTGTTAATTTTCCGTGTTAATTTTGTCCCCTTGTAAGTAGCATTGTAAAAAGCAAATGTCTCGGTTCAATGACAAGTTAGAGACTTGAAAATTGGTTTTTGGGTTAAAAACCGTGAAAAATACTTATAAACGAAGTTGCAAGTCTCTAGCTCTATTAAGTACGGAGATATTTGCTTTTTACATGCATGTTCGAGTTTTTTTCCGCAAAATCGTGTAAAAAGCAAATATCTCAGTTCTTAATAGAGCTAGATACTTGAAGCTTCGTTTATAAGTTTTTTTCGTGGTTTCTAACCGAAAAAACAATTTTCAAGTCTCTAACTAGTCAGGGAACCGATATATTTGCTTTTTACAATGCTATTTACAAGCGGACAAAATTAACAGCCTTTTGCTTTTTCCGAGTGCTATTTCCGGAAAATTAACACCACATTAGAAAACCGAGATACCAAAGTTCGATCAAGAAATTTTCTGCCGTATATCACGGATCTCCTGTAAAAGTGTATGAAGCCATTGCACAGAAAAAAAATAATTTTCTTCCTTTTTTATTGATAGTTGTTAGACTGGCCTAACTGAGTGCGAAAACAATATTTTGAAATTTTGTTTTTCTTAATTTGCATAATTATGCAATTTTTTTAAAGCCAACTTCAAATGAGTGTAACTCGCTTCATTTTTGAGCAACCGTGTAAAACTTTTTTTCAATCGATTGCAAATGACCTCGTCTACAAATAACTCAAATAAGGATAAGGTCGAAAATGTTGTTCGTCATGTGTTATTGCATGAAAACTGTTTTTTCGTATACAAAATGCGATGTTTCTCGAAAATTTTCTCTAAAGGATAAGAGTTTTATTGCTGATTCGGATTCCCCGTCCTCAAATTGGGGTATCCTGATATACCTTTTGACCCAACTCTGTCCGCCCAATAGTGCTACTGTATATCGTCCTGGACTTTTTTTTTTTTTTTTTAATTTTCTCTCAAATCACCTTTTTGGTTGTAAATCAGCACAAACTTATGCTAATGTACTTTTAGCATATTTAAACCCTGTATCTCGACCACCCTGACAAAATTGTCTTAGTGGTTTGAATTCTGAACAACAACCATTTTTGAGATATGAATCGAAAACTGATTTTATTAACGAATGTTCGCCTTTCTGACTTGATGCAACTTAAAAACACCAGCTTTTTCGTTTTTTTGGAAGAATTATGATGTTTTCTTTTTCAATTCACTTTAAATCATCGATTGGATGTGGATGTGGCCGAGGATGAGAGAGTGATAACTTCGGATGTCATCTATAATATGATCTATAGTGATTTCTCAGAGTTTTTCGAAGGTTCCATGGATATTCTTGATTCAAACAGTTTCTTCAACATTATCGATCAATAAACTAATATCAATAAACGATAAATGGAAACAGTGAAAGTCACATTGAAGAATAAATAAAGATCTTCCATGAAAGAATCAAAGAATCGTTAATAAAATCAGTTTTCGATTCATATCTCAAAAATGGTTGTTGTTCAGAATTCGAACCACTAAGACAATTTTGCCAGGGTGGTCGAGATACAGGGTTTAAATATGCTAAAAGTTCATTAGCATAAGTTTGTGCTGATTTACAACCAAAAAGGTGATTTGAGAGAAAATTGCGCTAAGTCCAGGACGATATACAGTAGCACTATTGGGCGGACAGAGTTGGGTCAAAAGGTATATCAGGATACCCCAATTTGAGGACGGGGAATCCGAATCAGCAATAAAACTCTTATCCTTTAGAGAAAATTTTCGAGAAACATCGCATTTTGTACACGAAAAAACAGTTTTCATGCAAAAACACATGACGAACAACATTTCCGACCTTATCCTTAGTTGAGTTATTTGTAGAAGAGGTCATTTGCAATCGATTGAAAAAAAGTTTTACACGGTTGCTCAAAAAAGGAGCGAGTTACACTCATTTGAAGTTGGCGGTAAAAAAATTGCATAATTATGCAAATTACGAAAAACAAAATTTCAAAATATTGTTTTCGCACTCAGTTAGGCCAGTCTAACAACTATCAATATAAAAGGAGGAAAATTATTTTTTTCTGTGCAAAAAGGTTCTTATTTTCATACACTTTTACAGGAGATCCGTGATATACACAGAGATTGAATTTGGCCGAGTGGGGATAGTTGTCGAACGATTTTCCGGTATTCTGGCAAATGCTTGTCTCTATGTGGCAAATAGCTGCTTTTGCGAATATCATTTGCCAGAATGTGGACAAATCGTGTACACAAATAGGGAAAGATTGGAAATCTGATGTCATATTTGAGTCAATTTACTCTCTCTATGTACGGTATTTGAAAAACACTTCATAAATGCAACACTAAATGAGTTTTTTTTTCATTTTCTTTAAAACTATTTCATAAAATAACATTTTCTGAAAATTTTCTGTTTTAAAAATATATTTTCTGTTTCTGGTCAGAAAAATTTCTGGTCTCCAAAATGACCAGAAAACAGAAAAAAAACAGAAAATTCAGAAACAGAAATTCCCAGCCCTGGGGGGGGGGGGGGGGACATACGAACGAAAAATGGTTAATTTTACAGGGGGTCTTCACATTTTTCAAAAATTTCACATAAATGTCATTTTTACAGGGGGGGGGCATTCCACAAATTTTCGAAAAGCCTTTTTACAGGGAGCACCCCCCCCCATGTCGGCACCCATGTATGTCATAAAGTCGTTACATTTAAAAAAATTAAATTTAAAATGTCTCAGGAAGTCGTCCTGCAAGCCGTACTCTTCCGGTCCGTGATACCGTACCAGTGGCAGGTCCCACATCGAAGGATACCGTATCCGACTACTGTGGCAATCGATCGAAATCCGTGGAAAGATCCGGATCAGGTAACTATCTAGCATACATGGGCGGGGTACCTGGAGCTCGTTTTTACAGTGGGCATCCGAACGAAAAATGGTTAATTTTACAGGGGTCTTCACTTTTTTTCAAAAATTTCACATAAACGTCATTTTTACAGGGGACGTTCCTCAAATTTTCGAAAAGCCCTAATTTTACAGGGGCACCCTATGCATAGGTCGAATAGTTAGGTTATCGGTTTTGAAAATCCGGTCAGGTTTTTCGATTTTTGGCAAACTTGGCTCAAAATCCGGTCAGGATTTTCAATTTTTGTGTTATTTTGGCTCAAAATCCGGTCAGGCTTGGTACTTTGTAACATACTATTCGATCTATGCCCCCATGTCGGCCCCCATGTATGCCATCAAGTCGATGCATTTAAAAAAATTAAAATTTATAACGGTTCAGGAAGTCGTCCCACAAGCCGTACTCTTCCTGTCAGTGATACCGTACATGTTGAAGGTCCCAAATCGAAGGATACCGTATCCGACTACTGTAGCAATCGATCGCAATCCGTGGAAAGATCCAGATCAGGTAACTATCAATCAATCAATATTTATCAGGTGACTATCAAGTGATTCAAATCGTTGCATAATGAATGGCACATTGTCCAAAGTTGACAAAATTGAATATATATCAATACCGAATGCGTACAATGATTATTTTCACGCGCCATGTAGTTTTTGGTCTATAGTACTCTTTGGGCTACGTAATACCTATTTAGTATTTCTATTTACTTATTGTAATCTGTGGCCGTATGCAAGAACCGTTTTCCGGAAAAATGTGACGTCATTAGCGTAGGCGGAGGATTTGTGGAACCCGCCTCCGCCTACGCTAATGACGTCACATTTTCCTGGAAAACGGTTCTTGCATACGGCTGTTCTAAAATTGTGGATTGCTCCCCTGTAAAAAAATGTAATTTACGGACTGTTGAATTTGTCCACCCTTTTAAATTCTTGATTGCTTCAATGTTTCAGCAAGAATTCCCATGACGTTCTCTCAGTCTGTGCTGATGAATGCAGAGGCGATCAATAATCGGCCAAGAAGCCTTACAGAATGCCAAGGAGGATTCCCCTCAGGTATCCCCCCATCTAGTTCTTGATACATCTACCGCTATATGTGTACCATGATGCAGGTCGTCCCATCCCCACCTTTCGTCGTCCTACCGCATCTCGTCCGCCCTCTTCTGCAGGTATTATTGTTATTATTATTATTATTATTATTATTATTATTATTAGTAGTAGTAGTAGTAGTAGTAGTAGTAGTAGTATTAATATTATTATATATGGTCGAAGCGTACTGATCAGTGTAGCTAATAAATAATTCTTGCAAAGCCGAACAATCGAATCGCGCATGCTATCAGGATAAGTACCTTCAATTATGTACTAGGAACGAATCAATCAATCGCGGGATTTCCTACTTCGGCACGTTCCACTACGGTATCGGAGAGTAGTGAAAATGGTCCCACCACGATGATCATGAGCGATACTGTATCACGTGATACGGTAAACCGCAATGAGGAGAGTTCATCTCGTTCAGGTACGCTGTATGCCAGACTACGGTAAGAACTGATTCCCAGTCGTCTAGTGTTGGTAAAGGTACTACCGTTTCCCATTGCTATCGCACATAGGTCGAATAGCTAGGTTTTCAAAATCCGGTCAGGTTTTTCAATTTTTGGCAAATTTGGCTCGAGATCCGGTCAGGCTTGGTACTTTGTAACATACTTTTCGACCTATGCTATAGCACATTGTGAGTTTCAGTGAGCAGTTCAACCGCAGGGATCGTGCGCCGATTTCCTTCATCTACACGTTCTACCGTATCGATCGACAGTGTGAGCGGTATCGTACGCGATACTGTAGTCAAGAATACGGTAGTTGAATCTATGACAGATATTTGCTCATCTCGATAAATCTGGAAATATCACGCGTAGGTGGGCACGCTGGGGAAAAGCTATGAAATTTCTGCGTTTTCGAGAAAATGCTGTGCTGAATACAACGAGTAAAATGAATGAATTAAACGAGAAGATATAAACGGTTGATGATTAACCATAGGTGGGCGCGTGAAAACGGATTATTTTTGCACACAGCCTTACCTTCCCTTGCGGGACCTTGCGCATAGCTTTGCCTCGCAAAAATTGGAAAATTTTCTGTTAAATCTGCAAAAAAATAGCCATGCGCATAGCCTTGCTTTACAATTCCCCGGTTTGCGCACAGCCTCCCCCCCCCCAATGTTCCCACCTATGTGTTTAACATGTAACGAATTATTATCGGGAATGATGTGAATTATATTGTACTAACGACACCAATTATTGTACATGGTCACGCAAAATAGTCATCTTTCCGTGATTTAGAATACCGTACCTCGACTCATTCTTCTGAGTCAGAGTCGTGATATAGGACTCTGTGAACAATAAATTGTGGCAAACTTGTGCTTTTTGCTAGTGTGTGACAACAAATATCGATTGACCAATTTATCGGAGCAGTTTGTTGTCAGACATCAGAAAGTATAACGATTGTTGTCAATGTATGAAATAAATAAATGTGGTAACAATTAGTGACTATTTGTAGGCAGACAAGAAAAAAAGTAAATTTTGCAGTCAACGAGTCTAGTGACAACAAAACATGGAAATATTCTTGTCTGACAACAAAAATTGTGGAAAATGTTGACCAAAAAATGAATATGAATTTGACAACAAAATGGATTGAGTTTGTTGTCTGACAGCAAAATGGGCTCATTTTGTGGCCAACTTGCATTCCCGAGAAAAAGACTCGAATTTGCTGTCCGACAACAAATTCTACTTGATATTTCAATACATATTGAATGGATACATAGATTATCTCATCCTACGACACCTTCTCTATGATCTACAACAAGAACGAGGAAATTAGTACAATACAAGGAGGAACACAATGATTATGAATCCAATCGAATCTAATCGATAAATACGACAATAAATCGATGCTACCTCTTCTCCGACCGTCCGCGACTTTGCATCGATACGTCTGAACGTCTTCTCGCATTTCTGAACGCTCAAAATTAATTAACGAAGAAATATTCGCACTCCGAATTATGACATAAAACACCTACAAAACAGTACAGGAGGTAAGTAAGGCGATGAACAACGATTCCCAAGTGAAAATACAGCAAAGATATAATTAAAATATTAAAATAAAATGAATAAAACTAAATTCGAATTTATTCTACGTTCAGAGCCGGAATAGGAGCCGTCATTTAGGGAAAAATATTAATTTCCCTAAACAACGGCTCCTGTTCCGGCTCTGAGTAGATTTAATTCGAATTTACTTTCATTCCTTTTTATTTGATTATTTTGATTATATTTGTACTGTATTTTCACTTGGGAATCGTTGTTCATCGCCTTACTTACCTCCTGTACTGTTTTGCTGGTGTTTTATGTCATAATTCGGAGTTCAGTTCGAATATTTCTTCGTTAATTAATTTTGAGCGTTCAGCCATGTGAGAAGACGTTCAGACGTATCGATGCAAAGTCGCGGACGGTCGGAGAAGAGGTAGCATCGATTTATTGTCGTATTTATCGATTAGATTCGATTGGATTCATAATCATTGTGTTCCTCCTTGTATTGTACTAATTTCCTCGTTCTTGTTGTAGATCATAGAGAAGGTGTCGTAGGATGAGATAATCTATGTATCCATTCAATATGTATTGAAATATCAAGTAGAATTTGTTGTCGGACAGCAAATTCGAGTCTTTTTCTCGGGAATGCAAGTTGGCCACAAAATGAGCCCATTTTGCTGTCAGACAACAAACTCAGTCCATTTTGTTGTCAAATTCATATTCACTTTTTTGGTCAACATTTTCCACAATTTTTGTTGTCAGACAAGATTATTTCCATGTTTTGTTGTCACTAGATTCATTTAGGCTGGCTGACTGCAAAATTTACCTGTTTTGTTGTCTGACTACAGATCAAGACTTTTCTGTAGTCATTTCACTGCTCTTCTACGTTTGACTAATTTTACGCTTTGTTTTGTTGTCTGTCTACAAAATTGTCACTAATTGTTGCCACATTTATTTATGACAACAATCGTTATGCTTTTTGATGTCTGACAACAAACTTCTCCGATAAATTTGTCAATCTTTGTCACTCACATGTAAAAAGTACAAGTTTGCCACAATTTATTGTTCATTGAGTCCTATATGGTTCAGTCTGCACCCATTCATCCTACGGTACCGACTGAGAGTGACGGTGCTCCCACCACGAAGATTCACGAGAAGGATACTGTAGCCAGTACTGGGGTCGAACAACCGATCGATAATTCAAGACGAGTAGCTTCGGGATTCACTACAGGTATTGTATTTGTGTATGCGCTAAAAAGTCAATGTCACCCTGCCATTTGATATGTTAATTAGTATGTAATTAAGAGAGCGGCTCGGTAAGACTCGAGCATTTTGACCCCCTGCCGGACATTCGCGAGGACTTTCGATCTGGCCCTCAATACTTTCATCATAGACACATACCGGGGGCAGACCGATGAAAGTTATAGTGAAAATGCCCTTAGGCTCAAACCCGGCTCACATATGCCGCATCATACATTTTCGGTACCCTCGCCGTCTATTTTTATATAGTGGGTCAATTCTCGAAATAGGGTGGGTTGATTCACAAAATTCGTTATTTTCGCATAAAAGTCGTAATTTTTAGCTTCATTTTTTATCAAGTGGCCTAAAATGGGCTTTATATAGTGGGTCAATCCTCGTACTACGAGGGTATGGCAATGTATGATGCCGCATAAAATGAAAAATTGAAAAATTCATAACTTTTCAATCTTGATAGCTAGGACTTTTATTTCTTTTTATTGGTGAATAACATGTCATACACTCGTATAAACACCGCTGAGCAGTAATTTCATATCGTTCTGAATATGTTTTTTCGTGTCTGATTTTCGGATTTTTGGTCTTCTATCCTCGTTGAAGAGAGACGGCAGTAATGACATAGTGCATATTGTAGCCCTGACAATTCTGTACATAGTGGTCACATTCCCTTGTCAATCCAAGTTTTCAGAGTCATCGAGAATTGCAACCGAATGTGAGATATGTGTAAATTGCAAAAATAGAAAATTAAATTTCTTGAAATTCGCAAGAGTATCAGGTAACTTTATTATGTCATTTTACTCGTAGTGATGCGCGTACATAGGAAAAATATACCAACGGACTCGGACTACATTTTAAAAAAATTGAGAAAAATAATTATTTTATTTTTATTTTTTCAACTCTCACATTCAGTAGACCGTCAAGGCAAGTTGATTCATAGGGCGGATGGTAGCTGATGCATGTCCGTTTGCGAAAACAACCGCCACGTGAAGAATCGTCGTTTCGCAGATCTCGAATTTATTTTTTTAATAATTAAACCTGAATATTTATATGTTTCTCTCATATAAATCACTTGGGAGGAAGCGTACTACATCCAAAGCTGTACCATTTTTATCAGTAGGAGTATACGGTATTGAAATACCGTAATCGCCAGGAATCGCGAACTGATTTTTTTCAGTCGACCCATGATTTTCAACCATGACCCGGGGTTCATGGTTGAGAATGGCTGAGGTCGAAAAATTCATGATGATTCCAGACCAAATACTATTTGGTATTATATCAACAGTGAGCCAACTTTTATTTTTATGGATACCATAACTCAAGAAATTTAATTTTCGATTTTTGCAATTTACACACATCTCACATTCGGTTGCAATTCTCGATGACTCTGAAAACTTGGATTGCCAAGGGAATGTGACCACTGTGTACAGAATTGTCAGGGCTACAATATGCACTATGTCATTACCTGCCGTCTCTCTTCAACGAGGATAGAAGACCAAAAATCCGAAAATCAGACACGAAAAAACATATTCAGAACGATATGAAATTACTGAAATTATGTTATTCACCAATAAAAAGAAATAAAAGTCCTAGCTATCAAGATTGAAAAGTTATGAATTTTTCAATTTTTCTTTTTATGCGGCATATGTGAGCCGGGTTTGAGCCTAAGGGCATTTTCACTATAACTTTCATCGGTCTGCCCCCGGTATGTGTCTATGATGAATGTATTGAGGGCCAGATCGAAAGTCCTCGCGAATGTCCGGACCATGCTCGAGTTACCGAGCCGGTCTCTTAATAATGTATGATTATGGGACATCGGATGTTGATCAAGAAGAGGCGGGAAAGATACATGATTAACGATGAAGATGCAGATGATGAATATGATGGATCGTATAATTCATGGCTGGCCAGGATTTATGATGGTGAGTTCACGCGTGTACCTTATATACTGTACATTAGATACTGTAGGTTTGGGTCATTTACGTGTTTTGTAGGCTCATCTCGTCCCCGTCGCACTGGTACGATCAAGCCGGATGCCTCGGTGGCCTTTGCCTGGGGACCAGGAATGTCGATTGATTCGGGCTGCGGCAACCACCTCTTACCTACCGTAATCCTGAACACTACTACGGTAGGCGCGGTATCGCAGTGCGGTGGATAATTAAGGTTAGATTTTGTTTAAATTCCGTGTTTGAATTGCCGAAAAGTTGTGGATACTTTCAGATTTCGTGAATGCGATCGAAGAATACAACTGCAAGAAGACATACCCCTCCTACCTATTTCACTCCCACCACAATCCCCTTCGAGATCATCCCTTTTTTATGTGTTTTGCTTATTTCAACAAATTGTGTACATTCCGTAGGACAGATTACTCACTTTTAAAAAGATTTTCACAATAATATGTATTTCAAGAGATTTTCAATATTCCTTATAAGACTTGTTTTGTTCACATTTTCAGCTGCGTGCTGTACTTGTAATTATTAAAGCTCTTATGTACAGTTGATTGCTCTATCGTTCTTGTTTCTGGTTCTCAACCAGAGAAGCTATCATAATCTTTTAGCATTTGTGTATGCAGTTATTTGTAATTATAGTCTTTTAGATTTCTTTCTTTTTAAATTTGTTCCGGAATATGATTCTCAGACAGAAAGCTATCTTATTGTCAATTTTTTTTCTTTCTATCTATGCATCGTTGCATTTGCCTACGCCGTAACCTGCGCCGTAACGACGGAGACGCGGCGGAGGGGGTTACGGCGTAGGCACGTAAGGTAAATGTAACTATGCAATATGAGTTCAGACGATGATAGCTGCACTTCTGAACACGGCCACGATTACCGGATCTTCTGCGGTCGCAGCGGCTTCAGGGGACTCGGCTCGAGGCAAGGGTACGGTAATTCAGTGCATTACGGTATTTCCTATCAGCACCAAGCACCTTTATTTATTTATTTATTCCATCACACATAATAAGAAGCGGTGATATGTATAAGGTTAAAAAGGGATAGAATTTCCGTCGCACCAGGCAAAACAAGGTGAAACCACCTTTTCACTTGAGCTGTACGCTATTTAATTTCGTCAATATTAGTGACGGTTTCTGTACTTTTTCAGCAACCGAGTCGTCGGATCCGATCAAAATCTGTCAGTGGCCCGAGGATGTCGACGGCAACTGCAGCATCATCGTCGATGGGGTTGCGGTGGCGGTGAACAAGGCGGTACGGTAATAATAATAATAATAATGATGATAGTAATAATAATAAATTTATGCGTTTTACAAGAAAACGTAGTATATTGTATGTTCATAGGTCGAATATGTTACACATTTTCAAAATGCTTTAGGTTTTTCTTTGATTTTTCGAGAATTTTCGGCTCAAAATGCGGCCAGGCTTCGTAGTTTGTAACGTACTTTTCGACCTATGTATATGATTAGTCATAATACACCCTAATATTGATTTTGCAAGAATGGCTTACTTTGCACATAAGACATGCAATATCCATGTGTACCGTATCTCTCCTTTGTCAATCGATCAATATCCAGGAATACAGTATGTCGTATACGGTACATTTATATGATTACAGTATCTGTCGATGCATTCGCCGATCTTCCATCGCATGTTCTACGGTGGATATCGTGAGCGACGAGACGATCGATACGAGATTGGAGATGTGTCGAGGGAGGAATTCATGGAACTGCTCAATGTCATCATGCCCACGAGAAAGCCCATCGATGGTGTTGTTTTGGCTCATGACTTAGGACTTAGGCTAGGGCTTACGACGTAACCAAAGAGTGACAATTATCTTATGATTTAACTAGTTGCAAGTTCCTTGAAGGGAATGATTCGACGTTATCGTTTTGTAATAATCTATGTGTGTGTTGGCTAATGCATCGTTACACGTGCCTACGCCGTAACCTCCTCGTCTCCGTCGTTACGGCGTAGGCACGTAAGGCAAATGTAACTGTGTATAAGGGCCTGCTCATTTGATAGTTAAGTAGCATGTATTTAATGGTGAATGGTGATAGTTGGGATCACTTTCACATCATGTAACACGCAATACTTGTATCACAGAATGGGCGATTGAGAGATCGTGCAGACAGCGAGAGGAGGGCGAGAGACTATGGGGAGATGAGAGAGACGATCAAACTGAAAGCCAAACGCTTTGTGTGTACATCCATCTATCTGCGTGTTTATCGGCACCCCTACCTTATACAATATATTGGATCGGTTGATTGGTTGCACGCTCACAAGTGCTGCTTTAAAGCGACACCCCAAGCTCATTTGTAATTCTCCGCTCTGGCTACGCTCTCTCGCATTCTCTGAGTACGAGAGAGCGTTGCCAATGAGGAGAGTCAAATTATCTTTTGGTGTGCCTTTAAATCGATGTCGAGTACGGCTGTAAATCTGTCGACGAAGGAGGGACTGTACCGAAGTAGTTTTGTCACGCGGTTAAAGGGATAGGCAAAAACTTTTCGGCCGTTGATAGTGGAGCAAACACCCGATAAAAACCGCAGTTTTATCGAGTAATTCGAGGGGAAAACTGCGTAGAGAGAGGGGGGTTAGAGAGATAGGCAAAGATGGAGAGACTACCGAGTGAGAGAGTTTCACCACTGATTGTATTGATTGATTTGACTGGCGAGACCATATTTAAAGATTGGCCTCTGTTGTTGGCATTCGGAGTAGACGATACTTTTAAGGCGTCGAGCAGAAATGAAAGTACACCGACATTACAGTATACATTGGGGGTACGGTAGTCCCGTTGATTATTGATTGATTTGAGGATATGTCTCAATTTCAATTCGTCGTGGCCATATGAGATGGCAATAGTGTCACCAGAATCAGTCTTCGACACTGCTTACGAGTTAATCTTGATTTTCAGGAATCTCTGAAAGATTAGGCACTTTTGGAATATAGATTCATAATCAGCGTCGAAATCTGATCCTAGTGATGCTATTGTCAACTTATACGGCCATTGTGAGTTGATGTTTCCTTTGTCAGAGAAGAATGTCGAGACGCTATTCGCCCTTGCCGATCGATTCATGATGGACTATCTGAAAAGGTATACGGTAGTTTGTGAAAAGGTATACGGTAGTTTGTGAAAAGGTATACGGTAGTTTGTGAAAAGGTATACGGTATTTCGGTAGCTGGGTCCCGTGCAGATCGATAAACTCCTCACAGGGACTGTGTGTCGTTCCTCGTCTCACCCGCCGGTGACGCGATCTCCTCCGTCGTGCTGATCACCCTCGCCTTCAGATACAATTCGGAAGAGTTGAAGGTACGGTAGCTCTGATAGCTCCCACCAAGATATTGATTTATTGATTGATTTATTGGTTGTTCAGAGCCGAGTAAGCAGTCGTCTCTTCACGCTGGAGCACATCATCTCCCTACGGTATGTACTATTGATTAGGAGTGATCTTTCATCTTTGATCTTTGATCTATCTGCAGTACATCTCCTCGTTTCGATGAGATCTGCGATGAGGCTCGCGTGTGGCTCTTCAATCTGATGATGTCCCGGCCGCAGAGTCATAGTCTTAAGAGGGTACGGTAGGTTTCAGAGGGTACGGTAGTCTTAAGAGGGTACTGTAGTCGGGAGAACGTGTTCTACAAGGGAGTACGGTAACTCCTCGAATATCAGGTACTCTGCAACGACCGCTGTCGTCTGTTTGATTGTTCTGGCCGCTGTACCGTGTGTGGTCGCACGAATGACGACCTCTGAGATTACGGTAGACGACGTTTGCCAGAAGACACCACGCTCTTCCCTTCCCATCGTGCTGTATCCTTTAAACGTTTGATCAAGACGATCGATATTAACTCCTCGTGACGGACACTAACTATCAATTCGCCCCGTTAGCATATCTTTAACCACTACACCAGTTTTTGTTGTTACTTGATTCTGCGTATCACGCTACCCTCTGGTAGGTGTATGCATCCATGTATATCCCCATATATTCCTATCACTACCATTCACTTGCTCTCCTCGTTTTCTCCCCTAACAGTAGTCAGCTATTCGTCTATCTTATCTTTATGTGATAGTATAGAATCTTACTCTTTTGGTCGTAACTTTGTCTGCTACTCTAACCCTCTCTCTCGGTCTCGTCCCCTATTTGTCCAATGCTTGATCGTCTTTGTAATGCAATTGGAATGATTTGTCAAGCCTAACCACCACCACGCCCTCTTCTCCTTCTATTACTACTTCACTATTCTCTATTCTGTTGTTGTTCCACCTTCGCTCCTATCCCCCCTGCTATATCGTCCATGGTTCTTTTACTTACTATCAGCGAGCCTTAAAATGGATCTATCTATCCTATTTCGCATATTCCCTATACTCTACTCTCTATCGCCTTCGCATGGTAGATCTCGCGTGTCTTGTCTTATAGTATTGATTACTGCCCAAGCGGGTTACGGTTTATGTAGATATCGATCGATTCTGTCCCATGCGTGTATTTTCCCACTCAGGTCTACTCACAATTATCACAGTATTATTATATTACCAAGATCTGCCCTTTAAGGGAATGCCTGCTCTATTCAATATTCAATATTTGATCTCTATTTTTATTTTTTTTCTGCAAGAAGATAAACCATTGTGATGGTAGAGTATTGATTGGTTAATGATAGCATGGCAATGAATTGAATGCTGAAAAGACTAAGCCACCCAGAATATAAAAAATTTTTTGCAAATAATTGAGCTAACAATGTGTGAACTTGTAAGAGATAAATTATCACAGGGTTTTGTAGAAATCTGAATAGATTCGAGTGGTGCAACATAATTCTTTGAAAATTTAATTTAATTTTTTTGCTTTAAATACACTGCGGACATTTGAACGACCTCCGTATAATCAGGGGGGCTGCAACTATATTGATTCGAGCCTCCCGAAAAACTGCATGGATAGTTGAGTTATCACTACGCTTTTTTTCGTTTCAGCTGCTTTTAAAAAAATCCGAGAAAAAAATCGAACCTTTCTCAAAAAAATTGATAACGAAACATTTTTCGGAAAAAAAAGAAAATGCATTTTGGAAACAAAAATTACAATTTTACTTCATCGAAATATACATAAATATATTATCATGTAAGCGGCTTCTGTTAACAATTCTCGCGCTTCCATTATATCGATAGTAAAATTTAGAAAAAAAAATTCAAAAGTAAAAAAATTTTCGTTTTTCGATTTTTTTCGCCGTACACCCCGGTGTAAATGGAGGAGAGGAATTCAAGAGTGAAGTATGCACATGGTGATATGGCACATAAATCGGGTAGATTCTGTTTTTGACTATGACTATTTAGCTGTGTTGTCCATTTTCATACATTATAATGAATGTTTATGAAGTTTGTGTTTTAATGCACTATGTGCTAATTAATATGCATTAGTGCTTCCGGCGAAATTTCCGGAGGAAATTATGCAGCCTTTCTTGATCGAACTATACATGAGTGAATTAAGGTCGTCTCAGCGCATTTGGGGACGGTGCGGACACAAAAAATGTTGTAAACTAAAATTAGGGTTGCTGTAGTGCATTGTTCATTGCACTCTCTGACTACACTTTTGTTCGTCTATCTCTCGAGGAATGGCCGTTCTTGGATCACTGTGTTAAAGTCCACGGTCAGAATACAACAATCACTGTTTGCCCTATAGGAAGGACTATAAAAAGATAATCATAGATGGGGTTATTCATGTCCTTTCTACTTTAAAGATTCCGATTTTATCTTTTTCAGATTCAAAAGTAGTCAAAATCCTGATAAGATTTTGATCGAACTAAATACCGTGCTCCATCATACTGTATCCTCTGTTCCAATGAATAAAAAAATTGAACAAGTTTAGAACGTTTTCCACATTGTGCCATTTTTTCTCTCGTTTTGCTTATGTTATACGCCCCAGTAGAAATGATCGTTGGCATTGGTCAACTTTAGACCTTTAATCTTGTCTTTATTTCAACTTTATCTCCTCCTTTCACTCTCTCACTTCTAATAGATTATCAAACGCTTCGCTGCGTAACCATCTCAAACCGCAACCTTTACTGCTCGTAAGCACCCTTTGCATCGAGAGAAAGAATAAGAGAAGAGAGAGAGAGAGAGTTGGAGAGTTAGACAGACAGAGAACCGCTATATTCGCCAATCAAACTTGTGGTTAGACAATAAGGGAGTGAACGAGATAGAAAAAGCGATAGAACGTTCGACGAAAAACTAAGACAAGTGGTACAGTGACAGATACAATGTTGGTTGTTCATTTAGATGTGCTCATTGATGGGCAATGGGTGCTACAGTTCATATTGTTCTTTAGGCCATCAAGTTATTAGCTTAAAGAAACACCCCAAGCTAATATGAAACTCTCCGCTCTGGCCACACTCGCTAGTTTACTTTGTCTACGAGAGAGTACTGCCAGAGCGGAGAGTAAAATTAGCTTGGGGTGTACCTATAAAAGAGAATAATGGTAGTCAATGTATCATTCGCATGACTCCTCCCACAACGTGCTCACGCCGTCCCATTCCTCCCGAACCCGGTTCCGATCTCGGTCATCTAATCTCGGTTCTCGGTTTCAGATCCACCATGGTACAGATCTGGCAGATGGAACCGTATCCCTGCGGCGACCCAAGACTGCCCCATCATGTATTTCCTCCGAAGATGATAACTCCGGATGAGTTAACCAAGAGAAGTGGAACACAGATCTGGAAGGTGACGTTGATAATTATAAATGTAATAGTGAATTAACTATAATTTATTGCTGCTCAATGGTTGGACCACGCGAAATGACAAAATGTTTCTTACAAGGAATTCGTATCATTTTCAGAATAAGGTTAATAGTTAGACTTATTATTAAGGCCTATTTTACGCAGCATTTGAATCTGTTGCCAGAAGTTGCTGAACCCCTCTAGGAAAAAAGTTTCCGGTTCAAGCTTTTTCATTTCATTAAAACGGCAGCCAAAATATCTGCCCGTTCTACACTTCCCACTCTCGATGACGCTGTAGCGCAGTAGGGTAGTGGCTAGGCATTAATTTTTGTTGCCGCAGTTTCGTGGTCTCTCCACTGCAGACATGTTTTGCTATGCTTAAAAATGTATCGGCCATGGAGTACTTCTTTGTTAAACATATGCCTCCACAGCAGTAATTGGGCAGAGGCACATTCGCTAGTCTTTTTTCTCTTTGATTGTTATTAAGCAATCAATTGGTGTACATTTGCCCTGAGGCCATGAACTATATACGAACTGTACCGGTAGACAATTCAATGAAGATACTGGTGATAAGTGAACATACAACTCTCACTTATCATGTGCAAAACGAGTCCAAATGCAACAGGAACCGGGTGATGAAGAACAGACGATTGTCTCAAAAGGAAAGTTACCTTCGGTAGCGATCTCTGTCTTCTAGAAAGTAGTTGCTTGTAAATTTTATTGATCGATACCTCGAGCTTCTTTATTTTCTCTCTCGTATAGATTCGACGCAAAAATGTTTTTTTTTAATTATTGAAACAGTTGAATAACTTTAAAAATGCAATTTGAATCATAGAAAAAGCATTTGATTTTTATGAAAATATTTTTTTTATAATCTATCGTAATTGTATCGGCCAAAGTCGGGTTGAATTCGTCAGTGCTTGCTTCGACTCTTTATAGCTCTTGCGCAGCGGGACACCGATTAGAACGAATTAGGATGTTTTGGGTGTTTGTGTATCTGCAGAAGAAGAAAATTGACAGTGGAACAAAACATTTTACCAATCTACACAATGCATAAATTATATTGTATTGTATTACAACAATAGAAATACGGTGCTCTAACGATGAAGCTTTTTATTCGATTAAATTTAATTCCTTACACAACATGAGAATTATTATGATGCTATACAACGAGAATAGCAGAAACTAATCATGAGGTGAGTCTAATAATACCGTGCATAGTTCCTCTTCATTGTGCAACTATTTCACTGTTCTCTAACAACGAGAGAGCATTGAGCGTTGAAGAGACCATTGAGAGAGGTTTCGTTCCTTTTAAGATAGAGTTTAAAACCGAGAGGTGCGAATATCGATTAGACAATATATCGATTAATTTTGCAGTTGAATTCGAATGATCCGGTGTCGTTGGCTCGTCGTCTGACTACATTGAAACTGGAGCAGAAGTTTGTGAGAGAAGATCTCTTCATTCTAGACGAACAGACCACTGCCAACTTCAAGGATAAGGTGCATTTATTAATATTTTAATTTATATAATTAAAAATAATTTTTCTGGACTCTTCCTCTTCAAATTATAGAGGCGTAAGGCACAGTTCTTAAAACAAAATATTCCTGTCGTTTCTGCAACTGCAAAGTCTGTTTGAATGAAAATGCGGGTTGATCAACAATTTGATCAAGATTGTGGCAGATCTGAATTACCTTGTTTTCGAATATGGGTCTACAGTCACTGTCGCGATCTGTTATCTGCTACCTCATGGTGCAGGTCAAATTTACCCCATATCGAAAATATTTTCGTATTCCTCACGTTTGAGATGGATCTTAATGTTTATTTCGTTCCGGTGATGTCACCTTTACACGCTGTCTTTGGGCGAAAGTTCTCGAAATGATCACGTAGGGAGTAACCGCAAGGTCACACGGGGGAAACGAACAGTTAAAGTCGAGATCGTACGAGTTTTTGTCTGGCTCTTATCAAGCAAACGGGGAGATTGTTTGTTTCAATTTAACTACCGTTCAAGGTCTCGCGGGACCTTAAGATACATTTATGATAATACTTTATTATGCGGGTACATAATGAACAAGACAGAACGTACAAGAAAATGGTTGGATACATAATTTACTATGTCACAACGGGGTATCTCATTGATATCTCTACTTTAATATTTTTTTATTTAAACGTGCGCACGATAATTATAATTGCACATTTGATAACCACTAATTTAATTGCTGGTCAGAGAACTGAGAAACAATTTGTGATAAGGAGAGATCGTTGAGAACGGTTCCCATTAAGGAAGGGGTCAATCGAATCATATGACTAATACAGAACAAAATGGAAAACAATGGCCGCAGCAACAATGGTGTAAACACATGTGCAAAACATCTAGATATTTCGAAAATTTGATTCATTTGCTGTTGCTAAAAATTGCCCAATTTAAATTTAACGAAGAATCTAGCGACAATAGCGCTAATTTTCAGATCGAGGATCTTTTCGAGGAACAAGAAGAGAAGGACGAATTCGCTCGATTGGTTGTCGAAGGAGAAGCTTATTATGATGTGGAAGATAAGGTTAGATTTAGTTTAATAAAGCTACATAATCACAAAGTTAATCATTAATTTTTAGCTTATTGCAATGGTCATTTCACATTAAGTTAAAGGCACACCCCAAGCTTATGTTACTCTCCGCATTGGCAATACACTCTCACAGACAAAGAAAGCGAGAGAGTGTGGCCAGAGCGGAGAGTGTCAAATTATCATTGGGTATCCCTTTAAGATAAATATGATTGTTGTGCCCATTCAAGACGAAGATCACACATTACGATCAAAAAGAAAAAAAAGAGTCATATGATCTTTTACAGGACGGCAACTGGGTACGAATTCTGTGCGAGAGCGGGGACTTGTTATTGATTCCCGCCTTCAAGCAGTATAGATTCACGACCACACCCAAGGTACGACTCTAGAGATCAAAGATCAAAGATCAAAGATCAATCCGAACTGTTCCAGAACTATGTCAAGATGAAGCGTTTCTTCAAGGAGTAATGAGTTCAAACGTATCAATCAATCAATATTTGAAAAAAACAATCAATATATTATTCCTCTGTTAATCGATTCTATCTTCAAAGTACTTGAAAACCAAAACATGTAGACGCTGGACGGTTATTCTCCCTGTTCAATCAATCAATAGTTCCCTTGCCAATCGATTTATTCTCACCCTTATCTTTGATAATTTCTTCGTATACTGTAATTACCATGTGCGTTTATTCGACGATAAACTGTTTGTTTTGCATTGGAAGTGGCAATGTAATTAAATGTGAACTACAGTATATAAAAAGCATGCAAATGTACTCTAATAATCCTATAATAATATTTATCCTTTCAGCATTAAATGCAGAGGAGGCCAAAACAGGGGGAATCTTCTTATCCGCAAGATCTATCCTTTCGTTTCTGAGAGAATTCGGCTCCATTCAAGATAACGTCCGCATAAGAAACTTGATTATGATAGTCAAATAACCCACGAAAATTTTGTTGTTCGTCGAATAGGCATGTTTGACAAGATGGATGTACCGCTCGTGACTTTCCAAAGTCTTCTAGGCGGGGACTCAACTGTTGATCCTTTTCTCTTGATGGAATAGACGAGTGTAGTCGAGAATGGAGTGAGAATAGTCCAAGCGTCCGAACCGCAGAAAGAAAGGCAGAAGAGTCCTATATAACATGGTAATAATCCTATATAACATGCAACATAAAATAGATAAGGCTCGGCTGTTTAGGCCAGGCGCTCTAGACGACGCTCCTCGCCCGCATGTTATGTGTTATTGTTTGGCACGATGACGTGTTCCTCGAGTTGACAGAAGAGGTCATCATTAGAACAAGTGACAGTGATGTTAGAGATTGCAAAGATCAAAAGATGGAATTAAGAAAAAATCTTTTTTCCTTGCTTTTTTTCTTCGCATTTTATTTTTTGTTGATTTTAATTGGATATAATATATGAAAACACAGTTGATCACATGTGTAGAAATCATTGGGTCACACTTCACATCTTTATTGGATGTATGATGAATAAATAAAAAAATAAATAAGCTTCCTTGCTGACTAAGCAGCAGTCTCCATGAGATTCCCTTTTTGATCTTTGATCTTTCAAATTTATCACTATGATATGTGCTATACCAAACGGTTATTTCCTCCTATGTGAATAATGTCATACACAAATAATTTTCAAAGTCCTTCATCATTTCGGCCTCACTTCTTCTCGTTCTTACCTTACCTTAGTTACCTCACCTTGCCAGAAACGAAGTCACCCTCATCTTCTACACCTCCCCGACGGGATTCATTCGATACCACAACATCTCACTGAGAGATTTCGAGTACAGCGATCCCAGCTTCGACGTCTTCAACTTCCTCACCTCCAACAACAAGATTCATCAGGAGACATGGCAATTGATCTTTGAACTTTGATCATTGATCTCTGATCTTTCCGGAAGTATCACTTCATATCACTTCATCGCGGACACCAACCGAATGCATGGCGACGCGCTCGTTGGTATCCTGAGCAATCACGGCTGCCAGATTTCCGTAAGTTCAAAGATCAAAGATCAAAGATCAAAGTACAAAGTTCAATCTTCAAAATACAGGATGACTGGTGTGTGCTGCATGACGAGCATGGCTACGTCCTCTACAGTAGCATCAAGGAAGCCACCAACTATGAGAACTTCTACAGACCGGTAGGGCACACGACGACCGGAAAGTAGACTGATACTTGCCGGAGCGCGATTAATAGGGTATCACAGAGGGCCATGGAACTGCTGGTGAAGAAGGGCTTCAACAAGAAGTTTGATCTTTGTTCTTTGATCTTTGATCATTCATATTTGTGTTTTGATCTTTGACCTTCGCAGGTTCCAGTACGCCGATCACCAGGCAACCTGCAAGATCGTCAACGTGGTGGCAATGAGTGCGTCGCGGGTTGAGGTGAGATCAAGCTACAAAGTCCAAGGTTCAAAGTTCAAACTACAGAGTTGGCTGCGCTCCGTGATCAGGCTGATTCTCTCAACGATTCTAACGCTGTTTAAGCGCTTCGAGGCCTTCACGGCCTTCGGCAAGGTTTGATCTTTGATCTTTGATTTTTGTAGTTTGTATTACAAAAATCAAAGATCAAAGATCAAACCTTTGATTTTTGTAGTTTATATTTTTCCATCAACATTGAATTCACCCGAAACACTCCACGATACCATTCTTTTGCACTGAGAACCTGTAGATTATTCACCAAGCTTCCCAAACATATTATTGAATGTGCATCTACTCGTCAATTTAAACGACTGTTGTCTCAGTCGTCATATATTTAAGCTATTGATTGTGATCGATAATGTTTATTATTCATTGCTCAGTGATCTTTGATCTATGACTCATTTGATCACGTTACTTATCGTATTCATAATCTTCAATGATATAATCCATCATCAAGAAGCAAAGGAATGTTGTTAATTAATATCAAGTGATTTGGTTATTACTTCGTCAAGAATTCTGAGTTATTCATCAAGGAATTAAGGAATATATTTTAATTTATTCATCAAGAATCAAGGAATATTGCTAATTGTTGTCTTCCCCCCCTCCTGTTCTCAGTGCTCCCCCAATATCACCCGTATTACCCGTATCACTAATTTTATTTTTCATATGTACCGTTGCGTGCTCGATACGTAGATAATATATATATATATATACAGTAGCGCCGGAAAGTCAAAATACACTTTTTATTTTTGGTGCAATTTTGGCGTCAGTTGAGATATCAAGCTGTAACTTGTACATGATGTACCCACCGTATGTACGTATTCGATCCTCTTATAAGGTCTCACGGGCCTTGCTGGTTATTGCATAGTGATGACGCAACCGAGCAACACTTTTTCGAAAATTCATTATTCTTTCACGGATTTTTTCGTACTCGCCAAACTTCGTGAGCATCGAGAGAACTAGAAGGTCTATCCAGATAAAAAATTTCAGGTTGCTGCGAATTCGGGTATTGGCTGCGGGCTAGCAGCAACTTTGTGGTCGCAAAATCATATCTCGGCTTCTAGAAGAGCTTGAAGCGCGTTCAAAGCAGCAAACTGATTCTCTTGGTGACTCCTGATGATCCTGTAAAAATGGTAGCCCTAGCTCATCATTCATCTTCGTGGATCGAAAAAGTCACTTTTTTACAAGACCCTACTTTGAAAAATCACATTTCTGAGGGCGGACCTTGTAAAAATCTGGTTTTTGGATAGGCATGTTGAAAATATATTAATTAATCGATTCCCCGCATTTTAGAGCGATTGCTTATCTTTCTTGCCTGCGGCAGTCGATTATCTGAAGGATAGTCGTTTAGTCCGCGCTCCCTTCTCATCTCGCGACCCGTACACATATCTAGGCCTTTCACACTGCTCAACGAGCTTTGATGGATGAAATCACTTTAAAACGTATTGTTGCTAATCCTGAGCATCATAGTCTATAAAAGGAAGCGTTTTTGATCTTCTTTGATCGAGTGAAACAACTTTTCATTATGATATCGAGCAAAATTTGACGAAAAATTGAGCAAAGATCAAAGATCAAATTTCGAAAACACAATGATCAAAGATCAAAAACTGGATTCATACAGTGTCTCTCTATTCTGACTAATCAAATCACTAAAAGCGGCTAAATCATCATTGAGCAGTGTGAAAGGCCTAATGATGTGTACGGGTCGCGAGATGAGATGGGATCGCGGACTAAACGACTATCCTTCAGATAATCGACTGCCGCAGGCAAGAAAGATAAGCAATCGCTCTAAAATGCGGGGAATCGATTAATTAATATATTCTCAACATGCCTATCCAAAAACCAGATTTTTACAATGTCCGCCCTCAGAAATGTGATTTTTCAAAGTTAGGTCTTGTAAAAAAGTTACATTTTCGATCCATGACGATGAATAATGAGCTAGGGCTACCATATTTACAGGATCATCAGGAGTCGCCAAGAGAATCAGTTTTCTGCTTTAATCTCCTTTAAAGCTCTTCTAGAAGCCGAGATATGATTTTGCACAGCAACCTGAAATTTTTTATCTGGATAGACCTTGTAGTTCTCTCGATGCTCACGAAGTTTGGCGAGTACGAAAAAATCCGTGAAAGAGTAATGAATTTTCGAAAAAGTGTTGCTCGGTTGCGTCATCACTATGCAATAACCAGCAAGGCCCGTGAGACCTTATAAGAGGATCGAATACGTACATACGGTGGGTACATCATGTACAAGTTACAGCTTGATATCTCAACTGACGCCAAAATTGCACCAGAAATAAAAAAAAGTGTATTTTGACTTTCCGGCGCTATTGTATATATATATATATATATATATATATATATATATATATATATATATATATATATATATATATATATATATATATATATATATATATAAGCGTATAAAAATAACTTGTTTTATTTGTACGGAGCGTCCGCAATGACTATTTACTATTTTCATAGTTCAGAAACTATGCCGATCTCTTTTAAATATTAAAGAAGGGGACCCACGAGTTTTTTGGTGACTAAACTGGCCAGGCAGAAATATAGATCACATTTCCCTGCATCCAAAAACAATTTTCTCTAAAATTATAGCTACACTGGAATACCGTAATCCGAGCTCAAAGCTCGTTATTCCCCCAAGATGTCCTCAGGGAACGCGCGCAATTTCAAATATGAAAGACAAATGTATTGAGAATTGCAAACGGGAATCTAAATCTCCTGGTTCCCCTTCTTTAAGGGAGATGGCCGTTAAGACTCGACCACCCCCCCCCCCGGACGCGTGCGCTAGCAATGAGAGCTGGGGGTCCATACTTGGGTGTTAGGAGTGTCATCGGCCCTTATTACACAAAACAGCAGAAATTTCCTGTTTGTGCCCTCAAGCTATTAGAAAAATTAATTTAAGTGCGAAAAAGTTAAAAAATCATAATTTCTTAAATTGTTGAGATAAATTCCAAATATCATTTGCGATGCGTCTAGGGTGCACAGACCTTGCTAATTCACTATTAGCATCGAATGTGCGTTGATTCCTAAACCTCTTTTTTTACTCAAAATTTTGATTTTTTCGGACAAATCATCCCTTGTTGTAGTTTGCTCCAGAGTTTTTCGACCACGTATTGTAGCCTAAGCAATTCTGCATCGATTTCACTTAAACAGGGTTCTTCACGATAGACCCAGTTGTCGGATTTCTCGATCAAAGTTCCGTCATCGAAGGTCTTCCCGAACAAATGCTGTATTTTCCATACGATTGGTGCGGAATTGTGGCCTACTTAAAGTTTCGAGGTGAGATGAGTGAAATGACACAAGAAGCCCATCACTTGGATCAATTTAAAAATTTCGATTTTCACGACCCCGGGGTCATGGTCTCAAAATTTAAAAATTTCTCAAGTTTGAAATGTTTTCATTTATGCGGCTTATTGTGAAGTACTAATGATGTAAATAACATTCAGCCAATGATCAAAGCCTCATCTCTCCTTTCAACCATTTTTTGAAAATTTTCGTGCTGAATGCGTGCGAAAAATCAGAAATGTGTTTGAATCAGTTTCCAACTTGCTTTCTGTAACATTCTGTCTTAGTACTTTGTAATGTACATAATCAATATGAAAATCGTTTATTTACATTTACATTTACATTTACAACATATTATTGAGCAACTCAATATTCTCCAATACCACTTTCAAATATTCATCATATCCTTCTCTCCAATTAATGCTCCCCATCCGCTTGCAATCATTCGCAATACTCTCCTTTGCCTTTGTAAAATTTTTAAGCAGCTCCCAATTTTGTATAGTCCTCTTCAGTGAAGGATGGTCGAGTCGCTGCCCACAAAGTGAAGCATTGTGAATACTTTCTTGGGGTAATACCTAAAACATTCAATAGTTTTTCCGAAAAGATATATTCATTTGCTTACCGCGAAATCTATAATAATTAGCTGATGTTTGTCATCAAGCCCATAGTTTCCTGAATTAAGGTCGCCCAAATATAAAAGCTTTCTGATTAAGTCCAACAGCATTTGATGTTCCTCTGTAAACGAACATGCTGATCGGAGGGCTCGTTTCACGAATCCTTGAACTAAAACAAAGTTGCTTAATAACGTGATCAAATAAAATCGAAATACCTCTCTTCGTGGCTATATGAAAAACGAGTGCTGATGTGTAGCACCGCGAATATGCACTAGGAACGAAATGTACATCAGCACCAACTCCAATAAATTGCAATAGACGATATACGAATAGTTCTCGTTTATCAACACGTGAATGAGCAGAACCACGACCCAAAAAAGAATGATTCTTGATAAAATAATCGGCATCAGCTACGTGAGCAAGAAATCCTTCCTATAAAATAACAGAGAAAATCGTGCAAGAAATAAATGTAATAACCTGCGCCCCAGTGTCCGGTTTTGGAGAAAAAGTAATCGAAAGAGCTTCATTCGCGAAATACTTTTTGAAGTAGGTTCCCACAGCCTGGAAATTACAATTATTGACTTAATAAAGTGCCGTCAAAAATACTCACTATTTTGATATTCTCTTCTACTCCAATAACATAACGGTCGAACAGAGTTGATAAATTGATGAACTTATCAAAGAAAGAAGGATATATTATGAAGAAATTAGACTCTTCAAGGTTGTTTAGCAATTTAGATGCTTGCTTGGCATATTTAGCCTTTAAATGATCAGCCTTCTTCTGTGCGATACTATCGGCGGATAGTAAGCATGCTGCCCAATTTTGTAGTTCGTTATGTTTCTAAAATGCACTATTAGTCATGGGCTTATATTTAATTTTGTGTAACAACAATTTTAACAAGGGGATTGTCGCAACTGGTCCTGGCCATATGTGATGGAAATAACATGATTAGGATCAGTTTTCGATGCTGATTACGAATCCGTTTTCAGAAAATGCCTAATCGACCTCTGTTCCAAGAAAATCGGTATTGAAATTTGGCTTGTTAATTCGAAAAGTCGTGTAGTTTCCTTCACAAACTATCTGGACTGAGTCGGAAAGATCCGACAATGTAAGGTAAACTATTGTGAGAGTTTATAGATGAGTTCACCAGCCCACCCAGGCGGTTTGCGCAGGAAACCACACGAATTTCCGAATGAAAATATCGATTTCCTCGAAAATCAGGTCGATTAGGCACTTTCTGAAAACGGATTCGTAATCAGCATCGAAAACTGATCCTAGTCATGTTATTGCCATCTCGTATGGCCGGGACCAGTTGCGACCATCCCCTTGTAAGTAAAACTGTTATAAAATTCACTAGCTGTTTAATAATTGTATAATTGTCTGTCTGCCTTTGTAGTGTTAATCATATCATAATGAGCCAGAAAGTTAATTCATTATCTGTATAAACGGTGATAAGACGTTTCAGAAATTTCACTTCAGAAAGTGCTATTTAAGAAATTCCTCTTCAGAAAAGGACGTTTCATAAAATTTTTTTCAGAAATTCAAAAAAAAATTACGTTTCAGAAATTGGCACTTCAGAAATTCCAACTCAGAAAAGCACGTTTTAGAAATTCCAACTCAGAAAAGGTCGTTTCAGTTGTAATTGAATGCTACTAAATTTATTCTAAGCGATCTTCTCTTTTCTGAAACTTCCTTTTCTAAGTTGATATTTCTGAAATGAAAATTTCTGAAACGTCCTTTTCTGGAAAAGATTTTCCGAAATGGCATTTTCTGAAAAAAAATTCTGAAACGTCCTTTTCTAAAAATTAGTTTCTGAAGTACCCTTTTCCGAAGTGAAATTTCTGAAACGTATTATTACCGTATAAACAATAAACAGTGAATTCTAATAGATATATAAAAAATGTTTAACATAATTTTGAACGTCAAAAATTATTAAATTTATCCCCAAAACTCTACTTTGATAACTTGAGAAGGAAAAATGAAAAATAATTAGTTCTCGCTTTTAAAAATATCAGATGCCAAATTTTGCCCAGAATTCAAGAGGTATGGGGGAGGAGCATTTCTCTTATTTTTTTGGGATTCTTTAAATTCAAGATAAGTTTGAAAAACAGCATGTCAGCTCGCAGTTTTGAGTTTTGTTTTGTTTAGTTTTGAGTAGCTCCTCCCAAGCTTTTTTGCTTAAACCTATTACTAAATACAACAAAACTTTAAAAAATTAAATAACCTTATGTTATAGCTATATAAAAATTGTTCAAAACATTTTTGAATCTTAAAATTTTTTTTAAATATATACTCTACTATATCTATATCCAATAAAAATATAATAAAAATTTTAAAACTTACGACAATCACGATATCCATATTGTGGAGTCCAATTTGTGTAAGTGAATAGTCTAAATTGAAGTCATTAGCGTTATGCCCATCGGCGAAAAATATATTCTGCATCTGTGGGGAAATATGCCATTCGGACGCGATGACATTTTTCAGTTGACGCAATGTTTCCTAAATTGATTTATTAAAAAGGTCCGCAATAATTAATTATTAAATTAGCTACCTGATCAGCAAACTCCCACACTACATCCCTATGCGTGACTTCTTCGTGATCGTGCAACAGAAATCGCAGCTGCATTTTCCTGAAATTAGCTAAAATAAAGACATATTTGATATTTAAAATTGTAAGAAATTCATTAAATAAACCATATAACACGCTATCTTAGAAAATCGACATAGGTGCGGTATCGACGAAAAATAGATTTTTCTGTTTTATGTATGATAATTACAGGCTCAATGAGTGTAGTTCACTGGTACTTGGAAATTGCTTCCAATTGAAAATTCGCTTCAGGGGGTGACCACACAACGATTTGGCGACTTTTCCTAAAAAGTTTATTTCGATGTCAATCGATTCTGGAGTGGGTGCAATGGACTCCTTGGCTAATTCTATGAAACTATTGCTAAGGAGAGTTTTTCGATCAAAGATCAACGAAGGCTGGAATCAGGAATCTTCGAAAAAAATTTCACATTAAATTAATTCTCACTATTTTCCCATGGAGAAAGTAAATTTTTTATTTGCTTAATTGCTTCTAAATATTATAATACGTCTTCAGTTTAAAATGTGTAATTTATAAAAAATGGGAAATTTGTGTACGAATCAATTTTGTTCGTTGAACTTAATTGTGGTGAGGATTGGCGACGTTTCACAAAAAGTTTATTTCGAATCTAATCGATTTGGAAGTGGGCGCATTCGAATCCTTCTCTAATTCTAAGACACTATTGCCGAGGAAAGTTTTTCGATTAACGGTCAACGAACGCTGGAATTGGCAATTTTCGAAAATAAATGTTTACATTAAATTTATTCTCACTATTTTCCCATGGCGAATGTAAACTTTTTATTTGCGCAATCGCTTCTACATATCATAACACATCTTAGCACGTATACGAATAAGTGAATAGTATAAAAATTATATCACAATGATGATTAGAATAGTGAGCAACACTGCCCAACTGTAGCTGCACTCTGAATACCTGTGTCATTGCGTTGAAATACGCACGAAACTAGCAGAAAAGAGACAAAAAATCGATTAAGAAATTACCGTCACCATAATTAGTCACTGTTATATCCGAAGTGGGGTGTAGATAAGACGAAGACGTAGTAAAGCTACTAGCTTTATTATATAGACCAGATATGAGAGAGGGGACTAGGGAGTGACCACTAGATGGGGTTAGAGAGGAATAGAATGAATGGATTGACCAGACATTCTTTCTCGTAGACAAAGGATGGAAATATTATGTATATATAATTAGATATGGAAATTAGGGTATATACATAACACCTCCCCCTTAAGATGGGACATCTTACAATACATTGGGGTTACGAGAAAACAATACAAATAAATCAATAGGACCACTTAGTGGTAAGTCTTCTTCGTAGTTGAACGTTGCTGTTGTTGGGCAGGCATCGTCAGGCGTGCGCTGGATTGCGTTGACGAGCGAGACGATGATACGGTATCTGAACGAGTCATAGATACTGAATTTGGTGCAGCCACCATCGGAACTGTCGTTGCGACATCATCAGTATCATCCCGGATGACCTCATCATCAATCACGTTCTCAGTCACAGAGAATCCTTCCAATATATTCTGCTCAGGTGTATCCTTACTATAAGAATCATTCGTCCGTAATTGACTCTTATGTACTCCTCCTGTTCGTAGATCACTATTGATCTCGACCATCACTGAACATCTCCTTCTCAGTACAGTCCCACGGACCCATTCAAACTGAGTAGGACTAGAGTACTCCTTGTAGAACACCTCATCTCCTGTGCAGAGTATCTTTAATACAACACCATTCTTCCGATCATTGTGTTTAACCATATCCACATCCAGAATATCTCCGATCGATTTAGAATCAACTGCTGTTGCGATCCTCCTTCTACCACGGAAAGCGTCAGCCGTACTGGCCTTTCTTGGTTTACTACCATTGTAGACAGGCGTCTTTCTCTCCTTCATCCTGAGAGAAGCCTTCTTTGTACATGCTGCTTGACTCTCCTCTGTAGCCTCGGCCAGCATATTATCAATCATCTTTGTGTGATCGACATCATGGGTCATCTTACTCGTGACCTCTGAGACTTCATTAGTCTCCATACATGGTGCTTGACTCTCCTTCGTAGTCTCAGCAGGCATATCATCAACCATCCTTGCATGATCGATATCTTCGGTCATCTTACTCGTGACCGTCAAGACTTCCATAGTCTTGATACGTGCTGCTTGACTCTCTTCCGTAGCCTCGGCAAGCACACTATCGACCCTCCTTGCGTGGCTGATCTCATCGTTCATCTTCGTTGTGACCGTCTTGGCAGCTGTAGGGATCGCAGCATCCCTTACGACGAGTAATTTCAACTTCTTGATGAAATTCATTCCGAGAAGCACGATATTTGATGAAGTAACATAGATATCACCTTTCACCTCAATACCTCCATACTTCACTGTAGCTCGGAACATAAACTTTATATCCAGCTTGGAGCTATTAGGACAGACCACCTTGCAGTTGGCCGCTGAGCAATCGGGCGAACCGATCTGCTTCCACACTTCCTCCGATATGAGGGTGATGTCAGCTCCTGTATCGATTGACATTCTAATCGATTTATCTTGAAGTTGTACATTGATGCTGTAGTAATCCGTGTCAGTCTTGTCGGCACGTATCGATTTGACTTCCTTCCGATCCCTGCTTCGATCTCTACAGACCCTTGCGATGTGGCCAATCTTTCCACATTTGTTGCATCTAGCATTCTTGAATCTACACCGATTCTCGTCATGATTATATCGACATCGATAACAAGTGAACTCATTTTCAGTGTTATCATTCCCTTCGTTCTTAGGCTCCTTGACGACGTTCACATTTCCGTGCGGTTCTGTAATCGCTCGTGAATCGTTCCTCAGTTGAGTAGAGCTATTATAAACTTCAATGAGTTTATCCAGAGTGATATCATCTTTCTGAGCTTCTCTCAGCATCAACATGTGAAGGTCACTGTATCGGGACACATCCAGAGCGTGTAGGAATATCAGACACTTCATCTGTTCCAATGTGATCTCCTTTGGTTGTGCGCTTTGCACCAGTCTATTCACTCTGGCAGCGAGTACTCTTGGATCGTCGATGCCCTCCTTCGACATTCTGAAGTCCAGCATCCTTCGGCGTTTCTCGAATAGAGAAGTCTGATCACCGAAAAGTGACGTCATCTTCTCGACTACATCTGCCAACTTCATCGTACTCCATTTCACGGGAATGATGCTGTCTGAGAAAGTCTTCTCAACAGTTGGATGAACATGACGTAAAAGGAGTCGGACCTTCTTGACGTCGTCCCATTCCTTCAGATCAATGTCGAAGATATCCTCGTGTCTACTCCACCATAACTCGAATGTGGAGTCTTCCTCAGGGGAATACCGAAACTCATGAATCCTCGCTTCTATAGCATCAAGAGAGAATGGTCCATTCGATGAGTTCCCATTGCCACTGCTCATTTTCTCTACTAAATCCTGGAGTAGATTCATCCTCTCATTCTGTGAAGTAATGAGCTTCGTCAGAGCTTTCACTGTCTCTGACTCATTATCTTGTCTTGTCTCCTTATGTGACATTGTATTGACTTATACAATCCAATCACTATCTACACGTATTGATGATGTAATCGAAATTACACTTGTTGACCGCAGTCACCAAATCACAATTTGAACAGAGCCTTCGGCCACACAAGTGAAAAATTTGCTCGCAAGCAATCACACTACACACGCTCGCAAGCTGTGTCTGCAGGACAAGTCCGTACTTGAATCGCAACTCAAGTCTGCCGTACAAAGTACGTAATACTACACGCTCGCAAGCTGTGTCTACCGGACAAGTCCGTACTTGAATCGCAACTCAAGTCTGCCGTACAAAGTACGTAATATCAATCCATGAACAAGAACACGCAGTGAAGACGTCGCCGTATGTCCCGAACGTGAAGTGAAGACGTCACAGTATGTCCCGAGCACGAAGCGAAGGCGGCAGATGAGCAGCACGTGAAGTTCGAATCCTTAGCAAAGAAGTTGTTGGCGTCGGATGGTCCTGGTCGCCAGTTGTTATATCCGAAGTGGGGTGTAGATAAGACGAAGACGTAGTAAAGCTACTAGCTTTATTATATAGACGAGATATGAGAGAGGGGACTAGGGAGTGACCACTAGATGGGGTTAGAGAAGAATAGAATGAATGGATTGACCAGACATTCTTTCTCGTAGACAAAGGATGGAAATATTATGTATATATAATTAGATATGGAAATTAGGGTATATACATAACAGTCACCATAATTCATACAACAACGACAAAATTGATTCGTACACAAATTTCTATTTTTTTATAAATTACACTTTTTAAACTGAAGATGTGTTATGATATGTAGAAGCGATTGCGCAAATAAAAAGTTTACATTCGCCATGGGAAAATAGTGAGAATAAATTTAATGTAAACATTTATTTTCGAAAATTGTCAATTCCAGCGTTCGTTGACTGTTAATCGAAAAACTTTCCTCGGCAATAGTTTCTTAGAATTAGACAAGGATTCGAATGCGCCCACTCCCAAATCGATTAGATTCGAAATAAACTTTTTGTGAAACGTCGCCAATCCTCACCACAATTAAGTTCAACGAACAAAATTGATTCGTACACAAATTTCCCATTTTTTATAAATTACACATTTTAAACTGAAGACGTGTTATAATATTTAGAAGCAATTAAGCAAATAAAAAATTTACTTTCTCCATGGGAAAATAGTGAGAATTAATTAAATGTGAAATTTTTTTCGAATATTCAAGATTCCAGCGTTCGTCGATCTTTGATCGAAAAACTCTCATCGGCAATAGTTTCTTAGAATTAGCCAAGGAGTCCATTGCGCCCACTCCAGAATCGATTGGCATCGAAATAAACTTTTTAGGAAAAGTCGCCAAATCGTTCTGTGGTCACCCCCTGAAGCGAATTTTCAATTCGAAGCAATTTCCAAGTACCAGTGTACTTCACTCATGGAGCCTGTAATTATCACACATAAAACAGAAAAATTCATTTTTCATCGATACCAAAAAATATTCCAGTTGTTGAATTCTCTCAGATAGTGTTTTATATTCAATAAGCTACGCAAGTGAATGAGGAAAAATGAAACGTGTAATAATATTTTGAAGCTCAAGTAAAAAAAGCCTTTTTTTTTGCAGAAGATTTGGCTCGCTAATATATCATTCTGAAAATTGAAACATTATGCCACAAGTAGCGCACAATTTTAAGTGATTACGAATAATAAAGGAAATATTCACAACCAAAATAATTTTCTAATGCAACTGGGTGATGGAGTGTGTTATCGTAGAATATAGTTTATTTTCAGTAATTTAGCTATAAAAATATACAATTTGGATGCCTGAATGTCTGGCGCAGTTGTTTGGGTGGCCCTGGGTGAGAGTGAAAAAAGTTGTAAACGAACTCAAAATTAAGGAGACATTGACAATGGCAACCACGGATGGGAAATCACGAAATCAACGCGAACTACAAAAGAAGTCTCTTTTCTATACATAAAAGTTAAAGGGAGAGTGACCTCTCTCAATAGTCTCTTCATTACGCACACTATTTTTCTGTTCTCTAACAACGAGAGAGCATTGCGCGTCGAAGAGACCATTGAGAGAGGTTACGCTCCCTTTAATTTTCGTCCCACTGTGCAACTATTTACGCCCTTTAATAGGAGAATACGATGCCGGCAGTCGCTTGCCTTCCTCTGCGTCACAGACTGTACGTTAAAGATACTATCGCCGGTGTTCTCCGCTTGAGGTGAAACAAAAGACCAAAGACTAAAGATCAAAAGATAAGTTTATTCAGATGCACTCTCACACAAAAATACAAACAAATACACACAAGAACAATAATCAAACAACCTAACTCTACAAAGACATGAGTCCCAGACTAAAACTAATACAGCGAAAGACACGACATCAATATACAATTATGGAAATGAACTAAAGACTAATCACAATGCAAATTAAATATGATAATACTAATCCTAGACAATGAAATGCAAATATAATATAATTACAAGAATGAGACATAATAATACATAATACATCAAAAGATCAAGGATCAATAGGGAGGCTGTAGGTCTGGGTATCCCACCTTAACAAGACGCATCACTCTGGTATTTCGAAACTTCTACTCTACTAAAAGTCTACTTAAACTACGTCACAGACTTAAAGTAGACTTTAAGTAAACTTAAAGTGAAAGAACATTTGTCGAAATGCATTACAGTATACCACACCACTTTAAGTAGACTTACGTTTAACTTTAAGTAGACTTACAAGTCTACTTCAAGTGAAAACTTTAAGTAGACTTTAGGTTTCGAAATACCAGAGCACTCACATCTCTGCCTTCCACTCTAGCCCAACGCATTTGCGTGTCGCGTCGCGTGCGTTTAGTTAAACTGGAGCAAATGTGTGATTGTGCTCGGTCACAGTGAGGAAGAGAAAAGAATGTCACACAAAGAGAAAGAGAAATTGCCAGGGCAAAGACGTCACAAATTAATACCAGATAATATTGATATTGAATTATAGATCGGCCCAAGGATTGACTTATGGGCACTTAAATTTGCCTCACGTGCCAACGCTTCAGACAAAGTCAAAATTAACCCCTACATAAAGAATCGCAAGTAGACCAATTTACCGCGGTAGGTTTTTTGAAATTTCTTTTGTCAAGACGTTGTGCCTTTTATTCCGGCTACTGGGGTTTTCGACCACGCCGGATCGAATGGAAGTGGTCCCGAGCCGAAATCAATGGCGCAATCGCGCTCGTATACACACACATGGTAAGTTCTGGAACAAAATCGAAGCATCAATTCTTCTTTATAAAATTATTATTTTTTTGTCAATAAACTTTTTTACAAACCTAATCTATCGGATGGAATCGAGATCCTAATATGAGCGGGTGCACTAAAGTTGGGAAATTTTGAGTTTTAAATTTTCAAAAAAGTTTTTATTGGGAGGAAAGAATTTTGGCTTTTATAGTAGAGCCATACTAAAGGATGAATATGACACTATAATTTGGTCAGAAGACGAACTATAGAGGAAGATGGTCGTCGAGTTATCGCTTCACTTGTTGTCATCTATTGTAGGATCAGGTCGTATGACGAACTCCCGAAACGATTAACTCCGGGATTATTGTTTATGCTGTATTGAAATTGGCCTGAGTGACAATGGAAAGTTGAGACAAATCGGATAGCGCTCTCTACATGCGTTAAAATTGTACTTTCAATGGTTATAATATGCTTCAAGCATATCATGAATCAATATCAAATATTTCTTTCAGTACGTGTGATGAATTTCTATCATCCAATAATCTTAATATGAAAAATTCGATGGTGTCTTACTCAAAACAATGTTGCGCATTATGCTAAAATCAATCCTCTTAAAAATTGATTATTCTCGATTTCCCAATTAGGAGATTTGGGGGCGAGGCCCCAAATAAAGCGAAAGTGGAGAGCTCCAGAAAGCGTAGTACGTGCTACTTGTCTTCAGAATGTGGTACGCATATCAGTAAAAAAAACTCAATTTTGTAACAATTCGCGGTACCTCAACTATGAATTGCACGCGCCCATATTTTTGGTACTGCTAGATAGTCGAATCAATAACAAAATATTTTCTTAAATTTATTCTATGCGTGTAGCGAAATCGCTACTCAAATACAATTGAAATAGAATAAATAATCCAATTTTCAACAATCAGTTCATGATAGTCTCCAAAGAATATACGGTAGAATTCAACTTTGAATCGCGCGCTGATGATAGAGATTGCACAGATCAAAAGATGGAAATAAGAAAAAAAATTTTTTCGTTGCTTTTTTCTTTTATTATTTTTTTTGCGTTTTATTTTTTGTTGATTTTAATTGGATATAATATATGAAAACACAGTAGATCACATGTACACAAACCATTAGATCACACTTCCTTGCTGACTAAGTCTCCATAATGTCATACACAAATATCGATGAAGAACATTTATAGGGCCATAAGGGCAAAATAATAACAGATGTATTGATTAATATCCAAATTGTATTGCGATAGGTGCAGTATTAGTATAGTATTTGACTTTGCAAAGATCGATAATTAGGTGTCCGTTTTAAGTTCAAAAACAGAACATATTGCATTGATAGGTCGATTAAAGTGTATCGATTAATATTGCGAAGTCTCGAGTATTTACCAAATAATACACAAAAAACGATCAATGGAGTATGAAAATGAATGCACATGAAATAAGATATAATAGTACAGTGTTATCTTGCTGATATAAAACGAATAAATAGAATTTGCAATGACTGCAACCTCATTGGTCTACTCATCAATCGACTTTACCCTCGAGGGAGTCTTACAGATAGGACATTTCCCCTCGGTGTTCAGTTGTCTATTCGCCTCTGATATGCAAGATCTGCACATTATATGTCCACAAATCGCGAAGATCCTATCCGGCAATTTGTTGCATAGTGGACACTCGAAACTGAAAAAAATCTAATTAATACTCCCACAATTAAAACTCTCCGCTGGCCCAAGTTTTCAAGAAGGTTCCAGAGATTGTAGTTTCTAATTTTGTATTTGGCAAGATAATTTCATGTTGATTTGCGATATTAAAGAGCACTTACCCAAGACTCTCGAGATAGGATTCGAGATTCTCCACAGGTTTTGTGTTCTTTCTAGGCGGGTTAGCCTCGTTTCTCCTAGCTGGTGGATCTTGCGGAGCTGGGGGAGCTGACGAAGTAACTCCGACATTCATCGCTCTTGGAACATTACGAAATGAAAGTGGAACTCCAACGAAGTTTCGAACTGGCAGAGTTTGAGGAGCATCTTCAATGTTTGGGGGCAACGGGCCAACGGAATTCCACGTTGTTGGTGCCGGAGGCGCCATTGGTCGCAGCGAATTCATGTACGCAGCTCGATATGCTGCTTCCCGAGCCGCGGCGGCATTCATCATATCATAAGGCCTATGAGGAATATTCATTGTGTTCAGTCCCGGATGCGGTAGTGAAGCTGACAGTCGCGGTGCTTAAAATGCAAATTGTTTTCATGAAAAAATTGGTAAAATAACCTGATATGCTTGCATTTTGCACTGCGGCAATGACGTCGAGAGCACTTGGTGCATTTGCAGCAGACTGATTTGATTTGAACTTCGCATAGGATATATTCATAGGTAAAGGGCATCCAGGAAATTTGGTGCCTGTAACAGTATTTACTACCAAAATATGGAAGATTGAAGATATATTTTATCAGAAATTATACTTTACTTTTGAACCGCATAAAGTATATGTTATTATTATTATTATTAATGCGATTTATAAAATAAATAAACCATTAATCATTTATGATAGTCTACGGAACCATTGAGAAGAGTGATCACTCGAGTAGCTGTTGCTCCATCCACGAACGTAATCGTACAAGAGTGTTTGGACGCCCCCGTGTTCCTGTCAAAAAATATCGATTCTTGAAAAATATATTGCTGAAATTAATGCAATCTTGGATTGTTCTGTGTTTGTTGTCAGAAATATCACTGAAAAATGACACCCCATTTAAAAAAATCTCATTAGACCCATTTTTATTTTAATGATTCAACAAACCTATCGTAGTGAATAGTAATCCAGTGTTGGCAAGTTGATGGATTGAGAGCAATGGCTCCTATAGGTGAAAAGATATGGTAGATGGCGTTCACAGTGGTGCTGAAAAAACTCAGAATAACAAATGAAATGCCGAACTAGGAAATTAAAGCGACACCCCAAGCTAATTTAAAATTCGCAGCTCTGGCCACACTCTCTCGCTTTCTTTGTCTACGAGAGAGTATTGCCAATGCGGAGAGTAAAATTAGCTTGGAGTGTGCCTCTAAGTTTTTATAAAAATGAATCTCCCCCTAATGACTCACGTCGGTGGAATATTTCCTACGAATAGGATATTCTTGGCCTCGTTAGGATCGTTCATCTGTTAAAATATCATGATATGCAATAATATAAAATAAAGATATAATATAAAATATTATATTCCACGTGGTTATTCTTATACATCGTAAATATATTTCGAACAAGAAAAATAAGATTGAAAAGAACGCAAAGAGAAAAAAATTAAGGTAGAATGTGCATATTACGGACATAATATGAGTCATATTATTCTATTGTAACAGTATCTTATAAAAGTGATATTTGTAAACCTTCAATAATGATAATGATAAATATTTCGTGTATTAAAGTCAAATAAGAAGAAATGAAGAAGAACAACGACTTTGAAATAGTATTAAATCGAATTTTATCAGTTTTGTCACGCAGCATTTTATCATGGAGATTTCGAAATTAAGAAAAAAATGCTTTTGGATCATGCGATCAGTCAATAATTCATGATTAAAGGGGCTGACACCTTTGTCAACACTCTCTCGTTGTTAGAGAACAGAGAAATAATATGCGCAATGAAGAAGCCATTGAGAGAGGTTTCGTTACTAAAATGGCCAGACAGAACCGAAGATCACATCTCCCTGAATACAACAAAAAACAATTTAAATTTAAAATATAGTGAAAATTTCAAACCGAGAGCGAACTCATGTGGGGCATTTACAAGCGCTGATTGTGAGTACTAAACACTGACGAACTACATAGACTACACTTTCAGCCTCTCGAATCTATCAGAGAACAGAATGTCACATCGTTGGTCCCAGGTTCTACCTGATAATAGCGCACCTCAAACCTTCCGAAGTATGATCTGCATGATACAAAAATGCATATTGAGCATCATAAGTAGTAAAGTCGAAGCATCATTTCTTGTCTTCAATAACACTCTTGAATAGCCTATCAACAACGCCAGATATAACTGATAACGGTAAGGTGAGGTCATGCATGAGTGGAGATAGGTGTGCAAGTTATTTTTAAGGACAGTTTATGCATCGTACAGACACAATCGATAATGATCGATTGCGAAGGCTAGTGCAGTTCCGTTCCATAATTAATAATAGTAATATGAATAAATGTAACATTGGAAAGGTAGAACAATTTCTTAATCTTTTGTATATTCTACCCCTCTATATATTATGAGAGACTATCTGGCTCAAGTGACATTTTCTTGGCACTTGGCCAAAAAGTGATATGAACCGATCGGGCCCAAATAATGCACAGCTGTAGTATGGGGTGGCATGAGTTCAAAGACGGAGTTTGGGTTCGTCATATCTGCTCCTTCGCTAAATAACGTAAGTTCTATATAGTGGCATCAAAATTTCAAAGTCTACGGAATCGATCGATATGTGTATACGACGAAGGGCAATAGTAAGCAGGTAAATTCCGCCAAGTATCATCCCGATCCAAAACCGTGAGACCCAGAGAAAATATGAAAACACAATTAAACAATTTGTTTTATTTTTCCTACAATTGCCTCTCGATCATTTTTTATACCTTCAATTTGACGAGTATTCATTAGCGTAACTACTGCACGAAAATGAACTAAAACACAATCGTGGAAGTATGCCTTATTCCCGAAAAACCACGACTAATTCGCCTTTGTATCGCAAACTGAGACGATAAAGTGTGCGCCTCCTACCGTAATCCAAATGCGGAAATTCAAAATTCGGCAATCACTATTTGTTTTCTTTCGATTTCTGTATTATATTATTGTTTTATTTTATCATTTGTTCGTTATCTGAATATCTGAGGAGTCATATAAGAAGGGTAAAGATAAGCAGTTGTTGTAATATTGACTTGACACTTTTTCTGCCACATTAGACGACGTCAAATGTGGCAAATTTTTGTGCCATATTTTACGTGTGAATTATTGGCATTTTTATAAAAATATTTTATCTCCAAATTTGAACAGTGAAAATATGGCAGAGAAGCCTAATTAGAAATGGCACAATTGACGAATGAAAATTTGGCAATTACAATCGTGGAGTAAGGTCGACAAATATTACGCAAGAATTAATGGCATTTTTCTACATTTTCAAATGTGACAAATAATCGAGGAGCATAAATGGCATGTCAGAAAATCACGTGTAAAAAGTGGCAACAAATATTGGAAATATTTTTGCCAGAATTGCAAGTGTCATATATGTCAGCATTCGACGTGGCACAAATGATCGGTGCAAAATTGGCATTTTCTTTTTCGATTTTTCTAGCCAGATTTGACACTGGCGAAATAGGCAAAAAGTTCATGCCGAATCCGACATAATATACACTTTCAATTCTGGCATGCCATATTTGACGCCGTCAAATATGGGTCAGATTTGACGGTGTCAAATATGGGTCAGATTTGACGCAGTAAAAAATGGCATGCCATATTTGACGGCGTAAAATTTGACCCATATTTGACGGTGTCAAATATGGCATGCCATTTTTTACACCGTCAAATCTGACCCATATTTTACACCGTCAAATCTGACCCATATTTGACGGCGTCAAATATGGCATGCCATTTTTTACACCGTCAAATCTGACCCATATTTTACACCGTCAAATCTGACCCATATTTGACGGCGTCAAATATGGCATGCCATTTTTTACACCGTCAAATCTGACCCATATTTTACACCGTCAAATATGGCATGCCATTTTTTACACCGTCAAATCTGACCCATATTTTACACCGTCAAATCTGACCCATATTTGACGGCGTCAAATATGGCATGCCATTTTTTACAGCGTCAAATATGACCCATATTTTACACCGTCAAATATGGCATGCCATTTTTTACAGCGTCAAATATGACCCATATTTTACACCGTCAAATTTGACCCATATTTGACAGCGTCAAATATGGCATGCCATTTTTTACAGCGTCAAATTTGTCAGAATGGGGTACAAGAAGAATGAGTGATGCCAAAGATTTGGAGGGATGGAAATGATGAAGTGGGATAATACAATGATGAATATACTATTACGAGCTAATAGTACAGATAATACAAGATGTATAGAAGCGTGTGGGACCTTGCCGGCATCGTCCAACTGGAAAAAAATAAATCAATAATTACAACATACGAAAGATATTTTAAAATCAGTTAAAAATGCACTAGTAATTAATTGTTGTTCAGCTGTGAGCTAGGGTCGGACATCATTTGTTCTACTTTCGTTTGAGCCGTCATGCTTAGGCTAGCAAAATTGAAATACAATCGCGCACAGTGTTTCAAGAGGTTCGACAGAGTAACGAGTTAGAAAGACGCCAGTTACACCAATGCCTTGTTGCACAAACGATGATCATTGAATAAGCCGATGAAATGACAAAAAGTGCAAATAAAGTAAACAATTCCGACCTGAAGTTGGTTGATGATAATTCTTCGGGGGGGGGGGGGGGTGCTAGACGACAATCAGGAGAAGCTTCTTTGGACGCTGCTGCTTCAGCAGGCATGCTCCATCTACGCACGAGGTCACTCCTTGCCGGAATGCTGCATTGAAAATGAATATAAAAATATATACGGGTGAGAAAATCGGGTCGGTTTTGTCGCTCGCGACAATGCCGCCCACGTATGATTTCCACAGAATATTTAGTTTTAACTGTTCAAGAAATAGTTCAAGATTTACAAGGGAACCACTTAACCATACCCCATTTTTCTCTAATTTTGATTTCTTGATGTGAATCTTCATGGAATAAGGTTTCCGAAAAGGTAGGTCAAAAGAATCACAATCGCGTTTTAAGCCCATTTTCGGCTTCTGAAAAAAGCACTTGATTTGTATCTCACTCCCCCCTCTTTCTTGCCGCAAAATAGACTCTCGGAAGGAAGTTTAGGGAGACAGCTGGTCAAGTGGTGTAGTGGTCTGGAGCGCTTGCGCTCACTACGTCTTTTAGTGGTTCAATTCCTCAATGCAAGCAAATATTTTTGCTTTTTTTCTATGGATGGTAAAAACGATATTTTTAATTTGGAAATTTTTCTATAACCGAAACAATAACCCAATAAACTTGAATTAGGAAAACAACTGATTACATTACAACATTACATTACAAAATGATTACAAAATTGCCCAACGTTATAATCTCCTTCGCTTTGTATCCCAAATGCACTGGTCCTTCGTGTTTGCTGTTTTCATTTCCTATGGCGTTTATAAGGGTGGTTTCATGTCCCAGAAGCCTTCACCCCTTCTCACCCCAAAGCAAATAATGATCGCAGTTTCCATAGTTGTTTTCATAGTTGAAGTTTATTGGATTATTGTTTCGGTTAAAGAAAAATTTCCAAATTAAAAATCTCGTTTTTACGATCCATAGAAAAAACAGCAAAAATATTTGCTTTCATTGAGGAATTGAACCAGACTGAGTGTTCGCAAGCGCTCCAGACCACTACACCACTCGATCAGCTGTCTCCCTAAACTTAATTCCGATAGTCCATTCTGCGGCAAGAAAGAGGGGGGGGGGTGAGATGCAAATCTAGTGCTTTTTTCAGAAGCCTAAAATGGGCTTAAAACGCGAATGTGATTCTTTTGACCTACATTTTCGGAATCCTTATTCCATGAAATTTCGCGTCAAGAAATCAAAATTAGAGAAAAATGGGGTATGGTTAAGTGGTTCCCTTGTTAGACAGATTTCCATTATCACATCATAAATAAATAAATCTTTACCTTCCAGTATCCTTTTTCGGATCATTCATCTGTTGTCCTCTCCACTCGTTCGTGTCGCGGCTGTGATCGTCGTGCTGCAATCAAAAATATTGAATAAGTAATATTTAATATTTTGGATTAATAATAATAATAATTTTAAAAAAATAAATTGAGTTGTTACTAGATGCTAGGGTTGCAGGAACGGAAGGGGAGACTACGCACTCTATTCCCACCCCTTCCCTTCTCTCTAGCAATCGCCGGTGAGAGGCACTCTCTCACTTCCTAACTTCGTAGTTTGTCACATCACTGCCAAAGATATTTTCCGCTATTTTCCGGTGATTACGCTATCTCTCGCCCCTCCACCCCTTCCCCTCTCCTTACTCTCTGTTCACTCCACCCGCCTTGCCCCATTTGAGGCACGTTTGAAGAGATCACTTCTGAGAGCCCCTCACTTCTGAGAGCTTTGCAGTCACAAGCAAAGTTGTAACTCACATCGATCCGGTTCTGATTATTTTTTGACAGAGACGATACGATCAAAACAAACACAATGACAATCGTTCTACCATTTCAGAGGGAAATAGAAACGGTAACCGTTCAAAATATATTTTGGTATGGACAATTGAATTTCTCTCAATGATCAGAGGAATCAGATTTGCATTTGAAAATTTATTCTCCGTGTTATTCCCTCTATTTCCCATTTCAATGATTCATTATCTCAAGAGGGACATTGTTCACCTCTCATTATCGTGTCTTCCACTCACGGAGGGCAATTTCCATTGAAAAGAGCGAGTATTGCATATTGTAAAAGTTGGCTTGAACGGTGATGCAAATCGCGGCGGGACTCAAAATATTAAAAATCTACAGTATATTCTGTCGATAAATTCACAGTTTCTGGGCCTTTTAATTCTTTTCGACTGTTTTATTTGGTTGTTCTCATACGTGGGCGGCACTTGTCGCTGGAAATGAAAATCGGGTGGGTCGGACGGTAAAATCGGGTGGGGGGGGCGCAAAAATGGAATTTTTAAATATAATAATCTACAGCCTTTTTTTCCAATATCGATCAGTTATTCATACATTCACAGTAATCTATTCATACCCTATGCTCTATTTATCTTCATCTGTCTGTATCGATCTATCTTTATAAGTTCAATCTCTATTAATCATACTGACTTATTCGTTGAATTCAACTTCAAATATGTAATTAATTTAACTATTGTAATAAAGCATTTGCATAGATCAGTTTCAATACAGATATGAACTTTTGTACAATCAATAGGAATCTCATAAAAAGTAAACGCGTTCAAATGCATATAATTAACAAATATCACAAGTCAGCATATCATGCTTATCGATTGATATGAAAAGTTCAAGTAATATTATACGAATAAAAGTTAATCTATTATTATCCTTGAGATCTAGTAATGTCACACAATATCTTTTAATATTAGTCCAAATCCACCCCTAACATTCTCTACATGGTGATGGGACGTCGTGAAACCATTTTTTAAACCTAATTTATGACCGCCACTATTAAACTCCAAATGTTATGATTCGTCCAGAAAACATGGTCCTAAAAATGTTTTGTCTGAAAAAAAATTCTAAAAAATTTTTTTTGAAAAATTTTTTAAGTCCCAACGATAGAGTGGAGGACTGATTAGACTAAATGTCATAAGCCGTTACTTTGCACGCATCATTAATTCGATACAACTAAAAGATAAACCGAAAATGAAATCATTTGCTATAGTAATTTTTGCTCCGGGAGGGGTTGTCGCTTTTTTTACGTTGTACGCTACTGCTTTCGATCATTCATTTTTTGAGTGAATGTTGGCGAAAATCGGGTGGGTCGGGAGCCAAAATCGGGTGGGTCTTGTCGCTAGCGACAATGTCGTCCACGTATGGTTGTTCTGCAATGTTTGCAATAATTGAAGTGAATCTGCGTCTATCTAGGCCAAAAAAATTGGAAAGAAAAGGCGAAGAAGCATGCAAATTGTTCATTAAAAAAATTTCCATTGCATCCGTGAAATAGAATATGCACGCACATACTTTTTCACGGATGCGGATAAAAACCGCCCGGATACGGATGAAAAAGAATTCGTACCCGTTGCCTTCCGTGCCACTCTCGTCGAGTGGCTGGTTGTAAGATTCTTTATATCAGATAAATTACACTTCGCATACCGTAAGTAATCATCGGATACAGTATCCGAGACTGTTCCTGTAGTTGAATCAGCAGCAACCGAGTGCTCATCACCTAAATCGAGATGACCAAGTTTTATTTTGAATGCAAATCGATCCGTCTCTCTCTCACAATCCGTCTATGTGTAGGCTCATTCGATCAGGATTTTTTCTGATTATTTTAAATTGTTAAATAAATACAAAAAATCAGAATCTATTTTTTTTCTCAGGAAGGGGAGGTGCGAGAGATAGCGTAATCCCCGCTAATTTAGCGGTGATTACGCTATCTTTGGCAGTCTCTCTTCTCTGTTGCGGGAAACGAAGAGAGAGTGGCAAGAGATGGGAAGAGGGCGCGGTAAATTCGATTACGTTTACGCTACGGCAACACTACTACAGAGTGTCCAAAAAGTATTGTTACACGAAAAAATCCATTTATCTTTCTCAAAAACCAGCATAGACAATTCAATCAGGGCACAGTATTTACCACTTACCATAGCAACATAACAATGAATGATCACCCGATCTGGCCTCCATTGGCCGTTATGACGCATCTGAGACGATGAGGGACAAAGTCGACGATGGGCCGCTTGTAGTGGATGCCGACTTTCTCCCATGTCTTTTCTAAGGCCTACTTGAGAGACACGCGGTATTTATGGTGGGTAGAGCAGGACTCCCTCTACAATACTGCTTAGACGTTGAAGTCCAAGGGTTCAGATCGGAGGAGTTGTAGGGCCAAGATAGAGTCGCGATGAAGACGGACACATGGGTGCGGAACCATGCCTGGGTCACTTTTTCCGAATGAGTAGGCGCTGAATCTTGCTAGAAGTCTCAGTGAACCCCATTGAAGTGGGAGCGGCACCAGTGGAGAAGGACCTTCTTGAAAAGCGTCCTGACGTAGTGCACCTTATTGAGATCCACGAGCACAAGGGGACTCTTGGCCGTCAAGCACACTCCAGCCCAAACCATCACTCATTGGGGGTGGACTATGCAAGAGATGGTTTCTCCACTGGCATCCGCTTGTTCAGGAGACTGGGCTATTATCCTCGTGTATTGGCTGTTGAAGACCGCGAAGTCCTTGGAAAAGACATTTGGGAAAGTCGGCATCCCCTACCAGCGGCCCATCATCGACTTTCTCCCTCATGGTCTCAGATGCGTCATCGCGGCCAATGGAGGCCAGATCGAGTGATCATTCATTGTTACGTTGCTATGATAAGTGGTAAATACTGTACCCTGTTTGAATTATCTATGATGGTTTTTGAGGAAGATATATGGATTTATTCATGTAACAATACTTTTTGGACACCCTGTAGATGCAAACAATTGCGATCTGTCCACCGCTCAATAATTAAAGTTTTAAAAAAATCAATAAAACAAAATCAATAATTGCCGTACCCCAAAGTATCGTGCTGATCTCTGTACAGCAGACGGATCGATGAGCTTCATCGTCTGTCGTTCACCCGTCTCCTCCTCACGACGACGCTTGAATGAGTTACAATCTTCGCGAGGTCGACCGTCAAACGATTGACGGCCCCTGCAACAATATGGATAATTAAAATTTAATTATTTAACAAGGAGTCTCTTTTACCACGGGTCTCCTGTAAAAGTGTAGCAAAAACGGCCGGGTCTGCCACTATGAAAATTTTTTGTCTCCGATTTCGATGAAAGTCGGTCAGTGTGTGTAGTTGGGGGCCATGAGAAGTCCTAGCCACTTGATTTGGCCAAAATTCAAAATTATCGATTTTTTGTGATCTACCATGAAAATGATCGTAACTCGGTTCATTTTCATCCTACAGCGAGCAGACAGGTGTCATTCGAACCGTATTATAATGCTCTCGAAAAAAGTATTTCATGACCCGTTCGCTGCAAAGTCGTCTTCAGGGCGAAAAACGCGAAAAACAAATTTTTGGAAAAAAATGAGACATGTTCTCGAAAATTTTCTCTTGAGTACACGCGTATTATTGCAGAATATAAGTTTTCAGATGACGTACAAAGTCGGTATGTTGTTCATTTGCCGTATCTCTGTCCCCCCAATACCGTTTAATAGAGTACACGGGACTTAGTCATTTTTTTCCACCTCAACAGCTTTCGATCGTATGTGCCTTCAAAATGGTCCAATCGACTAATCGAAAAAAGGAAAATGATGCTCCCGGAAAGGCGAATAAAAAGTTCTCTGATGATCGAATAGCTATGACAACCCATTTTCGAGTTATTCGAGGAAAATCACTACACTTTCTCTATTTTCATCGATTCCAATGAAAGAACGGAAAGGAAAATATTCTTTGTACAGCTAAAAACTACCCAATCGACTTTATTTTATATTATACATGAAAAAAATATTATAAAAGCAAGCAATCAATATGCAATCATCAGGGGGACGCCCGTTTCGGCAACGAGTTATAAATCGGTTGGCAGATGGTCTGTGGAAACAAAAGTTGTACCATTATTATCAGTAGTGGTGTACGGTATGGCGCTACAGTAACCGTCGGGAATCGTGAACTGATTTTTTTAGTCGACCCATGACCCGGGGTTCATGGTTGAAAATGGTCAAAGTCGAAAAATTCATGATGACCCGAGATCAAATACTAGTTGCAATTATATCAATAGTGAGCCAACTTTTATCTTTCTGGATACCGTAACAGGTACTACCGTAATCTAGCTACCGTAACCTGCAATAATATGGTCAAATGCACTTCAAATCCCGGTTTGATTACGGTAGTTCGGGTTACGGTAACCAGAAAGATAAAAGTTGGCTCACTATTGATATTATGGCAACTAGTATTTGGTCCCGGAGTATCATGAATTTTTCGACTTTGGCCATTTTCAACCATGGTCATGGGTCGACTAAAAAAATCAGTTCACGATTCCCGACGGTTACGGTAGCACCATACCGTACACCACTACTGATAACAATCATACAACTTTTGTTTCCATAGACCTTCTACCAACCGATTTATAACTCGTTGCCGAAACGGGCGCCCCCCAATTATCAACATCACTGATCGAAAACGAGGGATGTAGACAAGTCAGGGGCCTCATTCGTGAACAAAGTGTTCATCTCGGTTTTCATCCAGTTGTAGATTGCATCGGAGGAGATAGTCAGATCATCCTCATGTACTTTCACTTCGTCCTCAATTCCTCCTCCCTCCTCATCGTAGTCCTTCTCCCAGTTTTTGATGAAATCCATACCCAGTGCCACATCTCTCTCATACATTTTCAAACCCCAACAATGTCGCTATCTGACCAGTTTCAAAATTTGAAAAATCTTACCAGTTTTTCGAGAATGGTCAAGTTTCGCGCATGAGACGAGTTATGAGAGAAAGAAATAATTTATTTGTTATGAAAACATATAATAAAGATTGAACTTGAATGAGATTTGTTGTGAATTAATGTGATAAAGGTTGAAATTGATACGAGAATTTTCATATGAAGGACTATTTAAGTGAAAGAATATAAAAAATAAAAAAAAGTAAAAGAGAAATAAATAGAGAAGGAGAAGAGGGAAGAGAGGTAGAAGTGTTGTCAGATTACGGTACGTAGAGTTAGGTCAGATATGTGATCTGTCATTTGAATTTTTAATATCGTTTAATTTAAAAGTCAGTTTTACGTATGTTTCTTTGCGTCATGACAATTATTAAGAGAACTAGAAATGTTTAAAATATAAATTGGACACTAAAGTTAGTTATTCATTGAGTTTAGTGCCAAAACGCCCAATGGCTCAATGTACGGCATTACCATAGTATTGTTGGACAATTGTTTGTAGGCAGTTATTTCACTTATTTCGAATCCTTTTTTAAAAATTTTTTTTTCCAAAATGTGTAGAATTGCCTGAACTTTCACTTTATGTGCATTAGAAAAATAAATAAAATGATTTGAGCTCATACGTTCATTTTAAACATCAAAACTGGTCAGATTATGGTATTTGGGAAGATGTGAGAGCAACGAAATATTTTTTTCCTACTTATTCGTGGTCATAATTAATTATAAAAACAAGAACTGCACTCGAAACTGCCTCCAAGTAGTCATTTCAGATTTAGAAAGGTAAACAAGTGGTCAGATCTTGTATTTGATAAGATGTGACATCCGTGAAATATTTTTTTCCTACTTATTCGTGCTCATAATTAATGATAAAAACAAGAACTGCGCGTAAATGTGCCTCCAAGTAGTAATTTCAGATATTCAAATACTTGTGCTTCTGAGAATGTTGATAGGCACATTTATCAATGAATATCAAATTTTAGTGTTGAATTTACACTTTAAAAATCCATTATTCTCTTAATGATCATATGTGAAGTAATGAAACAAACTGAAATTGAGGATGTGCCTACCAACATTCTCAAAAAATTGAATATAAGAAATTGCTTGTTGGAGGCATATTTACTCACATTCTTTTACATTGATAATTATTTATGAGCACCAATAAGTAGAAAATATATATATTTCAATATCACATCTTTTCAAATGTCAGCTCTGATCAGTTTTGTGGCTTTAAATGACCGTATGAGTTCAAATAGTTTTTATTCTATTTTATTTTTGTACTTGGAAATAAACTTCATCATCTTCTTCAACGACAAGTAGAAGAGTTATCGATCGACCGTTGGTGCACATTTCTCAATAACCAACTTTACTGTCCAATTTACAGTTCAAAAATTGATAACCCTCTTAGTGATCATATTTGACGTAAAGAAGCATAAGTAAATCACAGTTTTAATGCTATTATCAGTAATTATCATTATACAACTCTAGCAACTCTTCTAGCTTTCTTCCTTCTTCTCCCTTTTTACCTTTTATAGCACGGTGTGACACACCTACCGGAGAAAAGAGTGGGTGGAGGCTTAAACTTTTAGCGCATACCGTATACAGAAAACCAAAATCGTAGTTCGCGATCACGAAGGCATTTCCGTATAAGAAAAAAATACAGATTTGAAAAAATTCGCGAAAAAAAAATTGAAAAAATATCATGAAAAAGAACATGCTTACAGTAATTAGTTAGTATTGAAAAATCCTGATTAATGCCTGAATTCTGCAGGTATTGTTGTTGGGTCTCACAGCGAATAGAAAGAAAAAGCGAGAGCGCAGACATGTCAGACACTTTTTGTCTGCTAATTCTGTCGCCGATCGATTTCTCTTGTTGTGTCATACCGTGTATTTCGCAATTCTTTATATTCTTTCAATTCAATAGTCCTTCATATGCACGACCACAAACCTTTATTACAGCTCATGATAAATCTATATCACATCAGTTCACAATAAAGCTATTTCAATTTTAATCTTTATCACATTAATTAAAAACAAATCAATTCTCTATTTCTTTCTCCACTTGTCTCCCTTTCGTTCACTTGATCATCCTGGAAAAAAAACTACTGTAGGGTGGTTTACGAGCTTTCGTAAACCACCCTATTAAATAACATGCTAACAATAAGCTGCCGAAAAATACTCTGAGCATTAGTTTATTTGCCCTTATAATGCACATTTGCCTTACGTGCCTACTACGGTGGCGAGAACCAGTATGTAGTCACTAATTATTCTCTCTCCAACTAGTGCGTAATCTTTTCCACTCTCTCTGCTACTCTTCTGTCCCCTGTGGCAGCCGTGTGTTGGGGTCACGGTTGAGTAGAAATATTACTCTTTTTCTACTCTTTTTGTTTTTTCTCGGCTCTAAGTAATCAAAATATACAAATCTATATAATTTTGGAATCTAAAAATCAAGGGCTATTCTATAAGCCTAAAATTGACTGCAAAAGGACAATTTTAAATTTCTTCAATTTTTCAAGTCATGCATTGTAGTAAATATTTTATTAAAGTAATTCGAATAACAATGAAAAATAAAAAAAGAAAATATAAACATATTGATAAAGGAAATAAATTATATTATCGTCCGATTCCGATCGGATTTGAAAGAATGCATACACGAAAAATTGAAAAAAGTGTTCTTTGACAGTCAATTGCAGACTTGGTAAATAGCTCTTGGCTTGTAGATTTCAAACATATTCAGATTTACAAATTTCGAATACTTATAGCCGAGAAATCCCAAAAGGAGTAGAAAAAGAATGGCTGAAAATAAGTCACTGATGTTGCGATGATCTCATCACTACTAACCGTCGCGCGAGAGGTCGTAAATGTGCCTCTCTCGGTTGTGTAGAGAGCGACTGTCACTAGGGCTAGTAAGTAGTGACTGGTTCTCGCCACCCTAGTGCCTACGCCGTAACCTCCGCCGTAAGGACAGAGGAGGTTACGGCGTAGGCACGCAAGGCAAATGTAACGATGCGTAACGAATGGTAGGACACTCATAGACTTATTTATACCGCAGCGGTATTACTTATTTATACCGTATTTAAAGTGCATGCATACTAATTCTTGTGCATCTATTAATAATATTAATTTAAATATATAGTTTTCTTTCGTCTCATTTTGGACACCACTCTTTCGTACCATTCATTCAGAGATCAAAAGAAACCGAAATGCGACTCCCCTGAATTTTGCCAATCAAGGATATTTCGAAAAAAAAAGGAAAAAAATTAAACAATATTTGCTCTTTCGAAAATATCAATGCGCTAAAGTTTACTATTGATATATTGAAACGGAAGAATTGCAAATTTGTTTCGGGGAAGTATCTGCAAAAATTTATTTCGAGAAAGTATCGAAAAAGCGAAAAACTAAAAATGCACATCTCTGCTGCCAATAGGGCAAATATTGATAAGTGGTTTACCACAATTTGTTTGCTTATTCGTTCGGGTTTTTGACCACTTTTCTATGTTTATGTCACTCCTATCTTGTCGTAAAAACGTTATCACGTTATTTACGTGAAAAAAAGCGAAAAATAAGCGATTTTTGACAAATCTGACCAGTTTTAAAATTTTTGGTGAAATCTGACCAGTTGGCGGAGCCAAAAATTGTTGGTCGAAGCATAATGTATGATCTCTCTTGGCTCTTGTGGTGCTCAGCATCTTCTCTGTCTCTCCCTTCTTCTTCGCTAGCAGAGTCCGAATGCAGTTCTTGATCTGATCGTGTGACATTCGGTTAGCGGGCATGATATCATTCTCTTCTCGACTTCTTCTGCTCTCAGCTTGTTCCTGACTGCGTAGAATTCCTCGAATTGATCGACCACCATCTGCTTGGCAACAGAGTCTTATGGGTCACTCTTCTTCCGAATGCGAAGTGCCCATCCTATGTGTCTCGGATGCTTCGGTGACTTCTCGTATTCCTTGAATGATTCCGACATTGGACCGATTTCGACTCCTTGCTGAACCTCCTCGAGCATTCTAATGTACAGTCCAAGGGCGAAATCCATCATTGATACTCTCTCCGGTCTGATCTTGTGCTCTGCTCTGTCCCAGTGACGTTCAAGATTCCAATGACGTAGGAAAGTGGCAGAGCATTTGCTGCACAAGAACAACGGGTTCTTGTCGGATGCAGAGGAGGGTGTAGGAGCGATTCCAGTGACGACTTCATCATCCACATTATCGGGTTCTGGAGTGTTGACTTTTTTCGTAGGGAAGAACCAGTAGTGGGGCTCTTCTCCATCGGATCATATCATGTCATATCATATCAGATCATATCGGATCATGATTAGATGATCAGATCAGTAAATGAAATAAGTAGTTTCTGCAACAATTTTTCCATAACTGTCATGAAACAGCCGACAAACTCGATGTTGATGAGGTTTTCCTCGAATAACTCGAAAATGGGTTGTCATAGCTATTCGATCATCAGAGAACTTTTTATTCGCCTTTCCGGGAGCATCATTTTCCTTTTTTCGATTAGTCGATTGGACCATTTTGAAGGCAGATACGATCGAAAAGCTGTTGAGGTGGAAAAAATGACTAAGTCCCGTGTACTCTATTAAACGGTATTGGGGGGACAGAGATACGGCAAATGAACAACATACCGACTTTGTACGTCATCTGAAAACTCATATTCTGCAATAATACGCGTGTACTCAAGAGAAAATTTTCGAGAACATGTCTCATTTTTTTTCCAAAAATTTGTTTTTCGCGTTTTTCGCCCTGAAGACGACTTTGCAGCGAACGGGTCATGAAATACTTTTTTCGAGAGCATTATAATACGGTTCGAATGACACCTGTCTGCTCGCTGTAGGATGAAAATGAACCGAGTTACGATCATTTTCATGGTAGATCACAAAAAACCGATAATTTGGAATTTTGACCAAATCAAGTGGCTAGGCCTTCTCATGGCCCCCAACTACACACACTGACCGACTTTCATCGAAATCGGAGACAAAAAATTTTCATAGTGGCAGGCGTTTCTACACTTTTACCGGAGACCCGTGTTACCTTAAGGTGGCGATCAGAGACGAGTTATAGCTCATCCGAAAGCCCTTTTTATCTAGATTAAAGGGACCGGGAAACGAAAAACAAGTTGATCTCATATAAGAGCTTGAAATTCTGTTTAAAAATATATATATATATATTATTTCATAAGAATTCTCTGGTAAGAAGAACGGCGCAGTTAAAAAACTATAGCCTGCTCCAATTAGGAGAGCGGGAGCCTTTTCCTAATTGCCACACCAACTCTTAATAGACGACTTGAAATTGAATGTTTTGATGATAATTATATCCGCGATGGGAAATTATGGAGAAACAAACTCAATAATGGGCATTTTTTGAGCCTTTCGATGGAGTTAGCATACTGTAGTTCGGAAACCTCGCCCGTGGTGTGTCGTTTCAAACTTTAAAATACATATTTCTGATCAGTTTTTTGAACTTATCAACATGGGATCAACTATTAGGTTGATGCATTCCTGTTTTCCGTTTTTGATATGTGTACTTTGCTCCCTCCTCTCTGCATCCGACCGCGACAACAACCACTGTGCTCTATAATATAAACAACTTGCCCTCCCTCTTATCAGTCGCTGTGCCACAACCACTCTGGGAAACCGACTCCCGAAATAGTCACCGAAAAAAGCTAGATAGTGGCTAGATTGTAAAAAATCACAGAAAAGCTACTTGATTAAAGCTAGATAGCCGCTAGGCTAGAAAAACATCCAGGAAAAAGCTAGATAGCCGCTAGATACACATATCCGCTAGATTTTCTCCCCGAAAAGCGCTAGATCCAGCTCGCGCGCGTTGCGTACGCGCAGCGTGTCGTTGAATTAATTTTTTAGGCCTAAAATTTACGGTTTTAATTCTTGTTTTCGTGACTTTTTTTGTTAATTTGTTCAACGACCTCATCGTACACTCTCGTATACTTCACCCCCTGCTAATCTCGCCCCTATTCCTTCCCGGCAAAAAGTTATCACTGTATTTATGTGCCAATTCTAATTATATTTGCGATCTCTTTCATTTTTAGCTCTTGTTTTTCATTTTTTGGTACTGTTCAGCTATGTATGTGACGCATATCCTGAGGAAGATGATGATTTTGAAGATGTAGATGGAGATGAACATGCAAATGAAGAGGAATTGGAGATTGTTAACGATTATCCTTCTGAACAACTCCAAGTGCCAGGTATAAAGTGATTTCACTTGTCGTATTACATTACAGTCCCGCAGAATTACCGCTTTAACAGGCGTCACGCCACGTCACGCGACGTGACGCCTAGATCTCCATGCAGTTTTGTGTTCAACTGTAAGTGTTTTAGGTGTCTCAAATACGTTTTTGATAAGCTATTCGGTCGTATGCATATAATGCACATGAGAAAAGAATAGAAAATTAATTTTAAATTGATGAAAATCAATTTTAAAAATATGGCACGGCAATACCGTTTTGTGGTGTTATACCGTAATTCTTCATTTTCCCAATCGATAATTGAGAATTTCGGTATTATCGGTATATACACCACACCACTGAATTGCCGTGCCATATTTTAAAAATTTATTTTCATTAATTTAAAAATATTTTTCTATTCTTTTCTCATGTGCATTACATGCATACGAGCCCGTTTGCGTAAGAATCGGACAATCAGCAACAGGATCCCGTACAGCAAAAAAAAAATTTTTGAGATAATAACATTTTTGAGTTCCTCTCGATATGTAAGAATAATAGGCAAACCCTCGAGGTATGCAAATTTTTTTTGAGCTCGGTATGGAGCTCCAAAGATGGCCCTTTTTCAGAGTTTTTCGACTATAGCTGGAGATCCGTTGAAGGAAACAGCAAAGTCACAAGAGCAACCCTTGCTCAATTTGTATGAGGATCATAATGATGATTAGGGTAATATAAAAAAAGACGTGTTGGTCAAGAGATACAAATATTATTTTAATTCAACCAAAAATGTAAGAGCGGAGACGAATAGGGCGCGTGGATGCGGTCATGATAGACTTGCAAAAAAAATTTATGTGAGAAAAAACCTCCCGCAAGTTATGATTTATTTTGTGTGGGGGTCGATTTAAAAATTCGCGAGGTCTCTACACAACAAATCCCGAAGGGTTCGTTAACTCATCTATCAAATATCACATCAGCGGCCTATGTAGTGTAGTGGATAAGGTGTCTGCATTCAGTTTTGCTTGTCATGGGTTCGATCCCCCTTGCGGCACTTTTCTTTTGCTGATTTTGTTGCCGTAGAAAGATTGACATGTTTTACTGTTATTAGGAAATCGGTAAATACAACACACTTTATTTTATCCGCAAGTGTGAACTTTAACAACAAAAGGATTCACTCCTTTTGTTGTTAAAGTGTTAAAACAAAGTTTGTTAAAACAAAGACTATTTTGTTGACGTCATATCCAGATTCTTCTCCATCCCATGTCGCATCCGAATAATTAGGGGGTTTTAACGGCATAGAAGAGAGCGCTAGCAAGGATCAAAGAGGGAATAAAGTAAATCGATAGTGATCTACACTGACAAACAAGCTTGAACGTTTGATTTTGACAACTACAAAATCAGCAAAAGACAAGTGCCGCAAGAGGAATCGCTAAAGTTCACACTTGCGGATAAAATAAAGTGTGTTGTATTTACCGATTTCCTAATAACAGTAAAACATGTCAATCTTTCTACGGCAACAAAATCAGCAAAAGAAAAGTGCCGCAAGGGGGATCGAACCCATGACAAGCAAAACTGAATGCAGACACCTTATCCACTACACTACATAGGCCGCTGATGTGATATTTGATAGATGAGTTAACGAACCCTTCGGGATTTGTTGTGTAGAGACCTCGCGAATTTTTAAATCGACCCCCACACAAAATAAATCATAACTTGCGGGAGGTTTTTTCTCACATAAATTTTTTTTGCAAGTCTATCATGACCGCATCCACGCGCCCTATTCGTCTCCGCTCTTACATTTTTGGTTGAATTAAAATAATATTTGTATCTCTCGACCAACACGTCTTTTTTATATTACCCTAATCATCATTATGATCCTCATACAAATTGAGCAAGTGTTGCTCTTGTGACTTTTCTGTTTCCTTCAACGGATCTCCAGCTATAGTTGAAAAACTCTGAAAAAGGGCCATCTTTGGAGCTCCATACCGAGCTCAAAAAAAATTTGCATACCACGAGGGTTTGCCTATTATTCTAACATATCGAGAGGAACTCAAACATGTTATTATCTCAAAAAAAAATTTTTTTTCTGTACCGGAGCCTGTCCGACTCTTACGCAAACGGGCTCATATGACCGAATAGCTTATCAAAAACGTATTTGAGACACCTAAAACACTTACAGTTGAGCACAAAACTGCATGGCGATCAAGGCGTCACGTCGCGTGACGTGGCTTGACGCCTGTTAAAGCGGCGATTCTGCGGGACTGTATATTGAATCAAAACAACTTTATCAGCCAATTGGGGTGATATGTCATCTGGGTCGCTATTAGGGTTCTCCAATGAGTCCGATCGAGTCTTGCAAGATCAAGATCGCTGGTCCTATTTTCATGCAACTTCCAAGACACGATCGGACTTGTCGTATTACGCTGATTTATTTAAATTATTTTCTAAAACAATTGTTCTAGATGCCTATGAAGATTCGATGTTGCTATACTCCTCAGTAATATTATATAAATTTGATGTATCTTTGGAGAGCTTTTGGCCTGAAAATGAAGAGGAACTATCACTATCTCGCGGAGTTGTCTCCAGGTGAGCAAGCAATACAAACAAATCATTCATGCAGTCATTCAACCACGCACTACAGCGAGAACTTTGTATTTAGTTAAGAGACAACGAAAACATTCTTTCCTTTATTACTTTTAATTATTCAATCCTTTGTTTTCAGATATGTCAAAGGAATATGCTATAATGGTGGAGTTGCTCGTCAGACTATATGCCGACGTGAACGTTACTCCAACATCATGTTTATTGTTAAAATTTAATTGTTTCATATGTTTCCTAACTGTGAATTATTGATGTTAATTACAGATCTGAATAAACTATGTTTGTAATGTCTCTCGAGTTAGATTTACGTAAAAAAAACGAGGGGAAAAGTCAGAAATCAGTTTGCGATAGCGAAATCACCTGAGATTACGGTAGTCCCGGAAAAAGCTAGATTTTCTCCCACATAGCCGCACGCTAGATTTTCTCCCCGAAACACTCCCACATATTCTCCGTATAGGCACTATCTATCTTTTTTCTGTGACTTTTCATGGAGTCAGTGTCTCAGAGTATATTTCTGTTTAGAACACACAGAAAAATATGTGTTATCCACGGAGCATTAGACCTGACAATGAAAAGTGATATATTTAAAACGCATTCTCCCTTACAGCGGAGGGGCGTCGGTGGGGGCATGGCACAATGTTTCAAAATCATCCTAGGTGACTCATATTTGATAGTTGGAGTCCCTAGGGGCGGCATATACTTCAGCCAAAAACTTGACCCAAATTATCGATTTTTGATCTACCAAAAGTCGAAAAATGAAAATGTGATTTAAATGTCACGTTATATACCATTCAATAGAGGATCAAAAGTTACATAAGAATGCTAAGTTTCATAAATTTTCATTTTCTCCTGTTCGAGAAATATCCGATTTTCCGATTTTGGACTAGGTTTTTTTGTTTTGATCTCATGGCTTACTATGTTACCATGATTTCCCATTCTTGGCACTTTGATATATTATGTAAAAATGGATGGGCTATCCGAATATCACACTTATTTGGATCTGCTACAATCCAGGCATAGTGATATAACGTGAAATAGTGACATCTTTTGACGCCCAAACTCCGACGCAGGTTCGAATCCCGGCCCGGGCTAGAATTTTTGCAAATTTTTTTTCGACTCCAATTTGACTTTAAATTATACTAGCATGTGTTTTACCGTGTTTACACCAATTTATTGTACGAAATATCCACAGACATTATCAGAAATAGTAAAAAATCTTATAACTGATACAATATCGGGACAAGTCTTGGGACGAGCGAAAATAACGGGTTTTCGACAATGATACTACTTTACAATGTATTTTTTTGTTATTTCCTGTTAAAAGAAGATAAATATACAATGAAACTCCTAACTTCTCGGATTCCGTAAATTGTTTGAAAATTGTAGACACAGACCAAAGATCAAAGAACAAAGATCACTGACCAAAGTTCAGCAACAGAGTGACAACTTTTGCAAACATCTCTAACATATATATTACAGAATTTAACTGTCCGAACAATACAAATTCCGCTCGTTTGCCGCGTAATACTCTGACTCCGCCCACATCTTCGCGCGACATTGCATTGTCGTTTATTTTATCGACTTTTATGCCGTTTTCAGGTTATTTCATTGGGATTTCAGAAAAAAATAAAATTATATGCATTTAAACACGTGCGGAAAAAGCTCCCGAAAATTTTTTGGAGTTTTGCGTGGTCCTTTTTTCTTTTTTTCCAACGGTGGAGAAGTTCAGAAGTACTAAGTACGACTTACTTAGACTTACTTAGTACGAGAAGTACTAAGTTCCGCATTTGCGTGGTGTATGAAAAACTTTTGTAATTCTATAATAAGAGATTTGAAAATTAGAAAGTTCATCAAAAGACGCACAGGGACGACTCCGATTTCAAGCTGTAGATGTGTTGCAAATTTGAATCTCAAAACTGAAAACTCAGCTTATAGATAAGCTAAGGGCCCGTTCTAACAATAAGGGTTAAAATGATATTAGTGGTGAGAGATGTTTATACACAGATTGTGGTAGTCATAGTTTTTTTCGCCCTCAGGGCATGAAAAAACAACATTTTTTTGGAAGGACTGATTCTGAGATCCTACTTTTCAAAGAGCAGGTCTTCGAAAAATATGGTTCTACCGCAGGCAGCTTGCAACATATCGTATATTTATTTTACTTATTTTGGTTTACAAGGGAACCTCAAATGCCGCGGACACTCAGTGCTAAATTCGTTGACACAGGTCGACTAGTACTCCCCAGGGGATCACAGAACTGTTTTGAAATGTCCGCATATTTGCTTCTTTGGTACCGAAAATCGATTATGAAAATGTGATGGAAATTTGGGCGCGAGCCCCGTGGAATAGTGTCAAACACTCAAAGAATACAGTCTGTGTCCTCCGTAGCCAAGTGGTTAGAGTGCCGAATTAGCTTTTGGAATGTCGTTGGTTCGAATCCCCCCTTGTACAATTTCTTTTGCTGTATTTTTTCTTTGCTTTCCAACATGCAGTTTCAAAGTCAAATTTCATCTTCAACAACCACAACAACGATAACAACAACTACAAATCAACAAAGATGGAGAAGTACGCTATTCGCATCGGGGACAGAAGCTGCAATCGCGAGAGGAGCAGAAAGAGCATGGAGATATCGATCCCTCCATCGGTAGATCAGATCAGAGGGAGGGGTCGAAGGTGAGGGCGACCTGGACAGAAACAGACACTGGGTCAAAGTCGAACTCCATTCGAGAAGAGAGAAGAATTGGAGGATTGCAGAACAAACGAAGGAACTGTTACAACTGGCTTCTCCAGAACAGTTCCGAGACCAAGCGCGGGAGGTACCGGATCAATTGACAGGCTAGAGATCGATCGATGATCTACCGATGGAGGGATCGATATCTCCATGCTCTTTCTGCTCCTCTCGCGATTGCAGCTTCTGTCCCCGATGCGAATAGCGTACTTCTCCATCTTTGTTGATTTGTAGTTGTTGTTATCGTTGTTGTGGTTGTTGAAGATGAAATTTGACTTTGAAACTGCATGTTGGAAAGCAAAGAAAAAATACAGCAAAAGAAATTGTACAAGGGGGGATTCGAACCAACGACATTCCAAAAGCTAATTCGGCACTCTAACCACTTGGCTACGGAGGACACAGACTGTATTCTTTGAGTGTTTGACACTATTCCACGGGGCTCGCGCCCAAATTTCCATCACATTTTCATAATCGATTTTCGATACCAAAGAAGCAAATATGCGGACATTTCAAAACAGTTCTGTGATCCCCTGGGGGGTCCTAGTCGACCTGTGTCAACGAATTTAGCACTGAGTGTCCGCGGCATTTGAGGTTCCCTTGTTAGTTCTCATTCCTTTCAGCCCCACAGCCAACATTCTGCTGTGGTCTACTTACCTCGCGTACGCTTAAACTCCCTCGCAGTTCTCGCCCCTGCGCCTCTTTTGATGAACTCTCTTATTTTCAAAGTTCCTATATATGTTAGGGATGTTCGTTTTTACTCTATTGCTGAACTTTGGTCACTGATCTTTGTTCTTTGATCTTTGATCTGTGTCTACAATTTTCAAACAATTTACGAAATCCGAGAAGTTAGGAGTTTCATTGTATATTTATCTTCTTTTAACAGGAAATAACAAAAAAATACATTGTAAAGTAGTATCATTGTCGAAAACCCGTTATTTTCGCTCGTCCCAAGACTTGTCCCGATATTGTATCAGTTATAAGATTTTTTACTATTTCTGATAATGTCTGTGGATATTTCGTACAATAAATTGGTGTAAAGACGGTAAAACACATGCTAGTATAATTTAAAGTCAAATTGGAGTCGAAAAAAAATTTGCAAAAATTCTAGCCCGGGTCGGGATTCGAACCTGCGTCGGAGTTTGGGCGTCAAAAGATGTCACTATTTCACGTTATATCACTCAAGTTTTTGGCTGAAGTATATGCCGCCCCTAGGGACTCCAACTATCAAATATGAGTCACCTAGGATGATTTTGAAACATTGTGCCATGCCCCCTCCGCTCTTATGGAGAACGTGTTTTAAATATTACACATATCAGGTGTTATGCTCCGTGGATAACCCTTATTTCTCTGTGTGAACAATCATGGGGATCAAACTGATAATTGATGGATAAATAAATAAATAAATAAATAAATAAATAAATAAATAAATAAATAAATAAACCATTGAGCAGATTGATCACACGTTCGGCGGCCGCATCATTAATGAACGTTATCATGCACGCGCCCTTGTTTTCACCTGTACGCCTGCAAAATCTTCCATTATTGGGCATGCCCTTATTATTAGATTGAATGTTTAAGTATTCCCCAATTTCCCTGCTACCTTCAACCGATTGGCTGATAACGCAACGGACCTCCATCAACCAATTACATACAGTACCGGTCGAGGCTATCCACTTTTGGTTTTACGTCATACAATTTTTTTAAACGATCCTGTCCGGGTTACCGGGGATTATTTTGAGAGTGTTTTTGAGAGTGTATATCTCCTCTCGTTTGATAAGATGGAATAAAAGAATAAAGAATACATAAATTAAGTGCAAACCTATCAGTGTAGATAACAATTCGTTGTTCGTTCGTAACTTCGTCACGAGAAATTCCTCCAATCGGTGAGAAAATATCAGAGATCATATCCTTAGTCGCACTAAAAACATAAGTTTCACTCCCCACATTTAGCTTGTAAAAATCTATTGTTTTCTTGGTATGAGATGACTATTGAAGTATCTCCAAATATTAAATTTCAAATGAGTGTGCTTAAGGTCAGACGGGTTAGGTATGAGGAGCTAGGTTAGATGGGTGAGGTGTGAGGAGCTAGTTCAGATGGGTTAGCTGTGAGGAGCTAGTTCAGATGGGTTAGCTGTGAGGAGCTAGTTCAGATGGGTTAGCTGTGAGGAGCTAGTTCAGATGGGTTAGCTGTGAGGAGCTAGTTCAGATGGGTTAGCTGTGAGGAGCTAGTTCTGATGGGTTAGCTGTGAGGAGCTATTTCAGATGGGTTAGCTGGGAGGAGCCAGGCGAGAAACAAAGCATCCCGTGCTTAAACAATGCATAAATAAAACTTAGCTGGTCGTAAGCAACTGACCTTTTCAGAATATTCTGGACGTAGACGGTATTCTTAATTTCGACGCGATCGCCCATGATTAAGAATAACTGCAATCCAATATTGTTTAGTCAATCAGGTACAAAGAATAACAATCACAATGAATAATAATAATGCTAATGAATAATAATAATAATAATAATAATAATAATAATAATAATAATAATAATAATAATAATAATAATAATAATAATAATAATAATAATAATAATAATAATAATATTAATGAATAATAATGAATTTTGAGAATGAATAACGGTAACGGTGTGCGGAATGAATAACGGTAAGATATACTCGAGAGTAGAGAATGAATTTGATAAAGATAATAGATAAGGACGAGCGATCGATTACATTTTATGATTCATAAGTTGTGAGAAATTTTGAAATCCTCGAAAATTATCTGCATATCATAAAATTATATGAATTAAACATTTTCCTGTTATACATTATTTTAATAAAATTTATCAAGCACCAAGTGTTTGTATTTTTCAATCAGAAAATATTTTGTGGCCCATTGAGAACGTCAGTAAAGCAAATCAAGAATAACTGACAACAGAAAAAATGAGGTGTTGGTTATGAACCCTCTTGCATAATCAAGAAATGTAAATATCAGGGACCGAATAATATTCAAAGTTATATTCGGTTATTTTTTTCTGTCGATGTCCACTACTATTCTTATGCTACCCGTTGTGGCATAATAAATTATGTATTCAACCATTTTCCTGTTCGTATTCTAAAATGTGTTGCTTATTACGTACCCGCATGATAAATTATTATTATAAAGTGGTTAGTACAAATTAGAATAGGAATACCGTTGCGTAATGTATATTGTCTCTTTAATTGTTCTCGAATTAGCATTCTATACAAGTGCGAAATACGTCTTGTAAATGGAAAAAAAGGTTTATTAAATTCACAATATCGATTATCGATTGGCAATTACAATATGAGTTTTGGATGTACATTAGCCTGCATGCACACGGGCTTCTCATGGGTGAACGTGTCGAAAGAATACTTTCCGTTGATTCGTCCCATGCCCGAGTTGCCCACACCACCGAACGGCATGCCCGGAGCTACAATTGTACCGATGGGTTACTGTAACTCTTAGATACCGTATAAATCGATACCAAAAGCATGTGAGAGTGCTCCATTCACCGTGACTCCTCCACTGCTCGTCTCCCGAATGAATCTCTTCGCCTTCACCTCATCGGCTGTGTAGATGTATGCAGCCAGCGGCTTTTCGTTCCTGAATAATCAATCGATAATCAATAGATAATCAATCAATAATCGATCGATAAAAATCATTACATGTTATGACTCATTTAATAATAATATTAGCAATAAAAATTGTTTTTTACATTCAAGGTGCAAGCAAATTTAAACTTGTACTTTTATTAATTATACTATTTTAATTGCCAGACAAATTAGTCGTTCAGAGTCAATCATATCATCGACAATGATACTGCTATTAGTATTGTACCGCATAATTTACTAATTACAATGGTATGACAAAATCGATAATATGGCAACGATTGAGGACTATAAGATTATTGATTACCTCTTGATGTAGTTGAGGGCTGCGTCGAACGAGGGCACGGTGAGAATGGGAAGAAGCGGTCCGAAGATCTAAAAGAAATAATGATCAAGCTAATTTTGAAATTGATTTTTAACCTTTCCTTATTAAAATTATAATGCTGAAACATATACAAAAGGTATTTGGAATTGATTGATTGGCTAACGTAGTCCTCGGGCGAGTTCAAAAGGATCAAACATGCATTCACCTTCCCCAAGTCCTTTCCATTATTAGTATTATTTTTCCTATCGTTACTGTATTTGCTGTCGCACTTGTCACGGGTGTATCAAATAAATAAATAAATAAAATAATTACCTCTTCCTTCATGAAGTCATCATTATCCTCTACATCAATGAGATGAAAGGGAATGAATTTCTCCTCGCGATTCGTCTCTCCGCCTCCCTTGTACACAACCTTGCCTTTGGTCTTTGACATTAGGTCCGTCAAACGTCTAAAAGGGACACATCAGACTACGAAATAGCAAGGATCAAACTACAAATGACAACCTAGAGTAGGGTTAAAGCTTACTGGAAGTGCCTATCATTGACGATTCGGGCGTTATCTTTAACTTTGCTCAAGTCACCCATGGCGTCGAATGCTGCTGACAGTGTAGCGATCACTTTGGGCTTCACTTCCGGTGTAGTTACGATCTGGAATGGTCTTTACTGTACTAAGAACATGTAATACGTAACACGTAATGTGTAACGCGTCCCAGTTAGAAGAACTTACACGGTCGTGGACATCCGCGAATATTTTAAACTATGAAGATAGAAAGATAACAAAATTCACAATATTTATTTTTATATATTTATTGTACGTATTGGTCGGAAGTATCACGAATGAATCATCAGCAAAAGGCCTGATTTTTGAAAATTGGGAAGTCCAGCAATAAGTTTCGAAGTACGATTCGTGAGAGGCTTACACAAGCATTTATCTTTAAAGGTTCACCCCAAGCTAATTTTACTCTCCGCATTGACAATACTCTCTCGTAGACAAAGAAAGTGAGAGAGTGTGGACAAAGCGGAGAGTTTCAAATTAGCTTGGGGTGTCGTTTTAAGGCAACTAAGCTTACATAATCAGTCGAGATGCAGATCTGTCCAGCGTTGAGGAGCTTAGCGTAGGCAATGCCCTGTGCAAGACGTGAAAGATCCGCGTTGTCGTCGACGAAGACAGGACTGAAATATTCTGGTTAATAATGTTGGTTTAAATTTAATTTAAATTATTAATTTAATTGAAATTTGCCATACATCTAAAGATGCGACAACATTTGAAGCAATTGCATCGAGTTTTTAAATCCTTACACGATCTATGAAATTTGTATTATTTAACGACGGGTCAGAAAAGTAAGTTGGCAATCCCAATTTCTGGTATACCGTACTTCTTGAAAATTTGCATTATTGAACTACGGGTCAGAAAAGTTAGTTGGCAATCCCAATTTCTGGTCTACCGTACTTCTTGAAAATTTGCATTATTGAACTACGGGTCGGAAAAGTTAGTTAGCAATCCCAATTTCTGGTATACCGTACTTCTTGCCGCCAAGCTCCAGTGTGACTGGAGTGAGATACTTGGCGGCCGCAGCCATGATGATCTTACCGACCGTAGGATTGCCCGTGTACATTATGTGATCGAATCTGAAACGATAAAAGAAACGATATCGATTAGAATTGCACCAAATACAGTATGGCATGCAATATTGATTAAAATACAGTAGTCATTGTCGGAAATCAATTTCGTGCAGACGAAGGATGCATTTATGAACATATCATCAGTACGAAATAGTTTACGAGAATGAAAATCCTTGTTTCCTTTATGAGTTACTTGTTTTTTTCATTTCATATCATAGAATTAAAACTGTCCGAACAATACAAATTACGCTATTTGCCGCGCAACACTCACTTCTTCGCGCGACATACCTTTTTCTCTTAGTTTATCGAATTTTATGGCGTTTCCTCATCATTTCACAGGACTTTCAATAAAAATAAAATTATATGCATTGAAAAAACGTTCGAAAAAACCTTCCGAAAATTTGGAGTGCGTTTTTCTCAACGGTGGAGAAGTTTACTATATTCGGCATTTGGCGCGGTGTGTGCAAAACTTTTGTGATTCTATAATAGTACATCTCTATGAATGAAAAACAGTCGATTCATTATGAAGATTACCCAGTTCTTTTCGATTTACATTCGGGTAGAATAATCTCTCATGGAAAAAACTAATCTATCACACAACATTGTCGGATTGCATCGATAATCAATAATCAAATACCGTACCTCTCCTTGAGCAGTTCTGTCGCCTCGGGAATACTGCCTTCAACGACGGCGAATTCCGACTGAAAAAAATGCAATCAAATCAATACTATGCCTACCTTTCGGTAAGGTCCTTACCTCATCAAAGTATTTCGCGACTGTTTTGGCGAACACTGAAGAGAAAGTTGGAGCGAGCTCGGACAACTTGAGGACTACGGTATTGCCTGAATCAGGCAAATCATTACAGTATGCCGTTATCTTCGTAGGACTACAGTATCCTACAGTAACCTACAGTATACCTGCGGCTAGTGCGTGCACAAGCGGGATGGATGTGGCGAGGGGGAAGTTCCAGGGTGCGATGATCAGACACACACCGAGTGGTTCGGGAACGAGAAATAGTTTGTCACTCTCCGGTTTGAGCTGGCCGCCGGCACGAACGGGGACCTGTGGATCTTATCATCTTTAAAGGGACTGACACCTTTGTCAACAGTCTCTTCAACACTCGAGACTGTTGACAAAGGCGTCAGTCCCTTTAAAGATGATAGAGATGATGGCTCTTCATCTCTCGTTGTTAGAGAGCAGAGAAATTGTGTGCGCAATGAAGAGGCCATTGAGAGAGGTCACTCTCCCTTTAATAAGTCATATTTTTTGTGTTTTTAATGCTGATAAGTTCAATCGGCGCGATTCTTGTAATGCGCCCTAATCAAACGATGGTCCTTAGCAAGTGCCGTATGCATGAACAACGGAAACCGTTTTCCGGGATAATGTGACGTCATTAGCGTTGGCGGAGTCGTTTTCCAAAAATCCTACGCCAGCGCTAATGACGTCACATTATCCCGGAAAACGGTGTTCCGTTGTTCATGCGCACGACACCTGATAAGGACCATCGTTTGATAAGGGAGCATTACAAGAATCGTGCCGATTGAACTTATCAGCATTCAAAAACCACAAAAAATGATGACATATGAATCATTAATGAATGATCAGAGAAAATGGCCTACCATGAACATTACAAATCGATATTTTAAGAATGTTTATTGATACCTCTCTGGGCTGTACCCATTCGTCGATGTTCTTGAGCGCTTCGTCAATTTCGAGAATAGAATGATCTACATCAGAGAAAGTCTGCAAATATTGATTTTTTTAACTAAAAAATATTCTAGCATGAATAAAAAATCAAAACATGTTCCTATTTGATATCTGATGAATAAAATAATCAAAATTTTTTGCTCTCTTGCTGGTTTCTTTAAGGAAGGAAAAGTAGTTGTTAAATTATGTGTTTTTTTATAATGTAAGAGTAGTGTATACTCATAAAATCATACCATTCGCTGTAACTTATAAATAACACTCGCAGAAGTACACAAGTGTGCATTACAACTCACTATAATACTTTCATACTCTTAGGATCAGAATATTGATGCGTTTTCGAGAATACACGGTACAGAAAACAGCGCGTAAATCACTTTTGGGCCAGCAAGTGCGACAAACCATTTTTTCTGTTTTCTTTCAAAAAGATTATTTTTAATTTAGACCAGTGATAGACGATTCTAGTCGAATATTCCAAAGGAGCTGGTCAATCGAGAGTGTTTAAGGTATTTCAAAAGGAACCGCCTCCTATACCGTAACCCAAAAGTACCGTACCCTGTGTAGATCGGCGAAGATGGCATCATCGAGTGCCTTCTTGTTCTCGACCAAAAGTTTCCTGTAAAATAATTATTGATCGATTGGCAGGTGAGGTCAAGTAAATCAATAAATCAATACTTGAGAGTTTCCAGGCGCTTCTTTCTTCCAGCGAGATCCGTGGTAGCTCCGGACAGAAAGAACTCCCGTTGTTTCTCGACCAACTATATTGATTTCTCATTGAATTATTGATTTCTTCAAAATGGATAAAGATAAATCGCGAACCTGTTTGTATGAGACCATTGTACTGCAGAGACGAACCTCGGCTGTCAGATCAACTAAAGAATCGACCCTATTTATATGAGGAAGTGAGAGACAACAAGAGAGAGTGTGGATTGGTGCGAGAGTACAGACAGCGAGAGGGACTAGAGTGATTGGGGATAGAGGAGAGACGAGGGAGAGGGGGGGGGGAGGGATTGAGATAGAGATAGAGGGCGAATGAGAGAGAGATGGAAAGAGAGAGGAGGGAAAGAGAAGGGAAAGAGGGAGTGTGAGAGAGAGAGGGAGAGAGAGAACGGAGAGGAACGCGAGACGAGTCGTGTAGAAGTGTGCAATTTTGTATGTTTATGTATTTGTGTGCTCTTACTGTTTATAGTGCGAGAGTTTTAGAACGGTGAACGGGGGTAGAGACGAAGAGATAAACATGAGAAACAAGAGAAACATACAGATTAAAACGAGAAATGCGCTGATTTTTGAAGAAATAATGGGCGGTAATTATAGATACTCGTAGTTTGTGGTTGATTGTGTACAATAACAATCGTCATGTACCGAATACGGATGGACACGGGTGAACTGAGCCTCATTTCCGGACTTGGCACGGCGGACTGGTAAACAAAATTTTTTTGTCCGGATTGCTAAAGGAGAAATATGATATGCTGTTTTTATCGTTGTGCAAAAGAATAAGATCACATAACGAAATAACTAGAGTAGACCTTTTCGCGAATTCAATGTACATTATAGGTAAACTGAACTCTAATGGGATATGTCGGTAAAAACTGAACGGCTTCCTCGTTTTCTCTAGAGCACAGATTTCTTGAGTATATAGGGAAAATTCCTAGAAATTTTCCCTGTTTTTTCTTTTGAAAAAAATTTTACTCTCCGTATTGGCAATACTCACTTGTTGTTCGCCAAGAGAGCTAAATAGTGTCGTCAGAGAGGAGATTTTCAAATTACCTCGGGGTGTTACTTTAACGATTTTTCAGATACCCCTACTAGCTGTGCATTGTGCCCAAATGATACGTTCAAAACCAATTTTTAAAGTTCCCTACAAGGTAGTAGGAGCATCGTTAAATTCACAATATCGATTATCGATTGGCAATTACAATTTGAGTTTAGGATGTACATTGGCTTGCATGCAGACGGGCTTTTCGTGGGTGAACGTGTCGAAGGAATACTTTCCGTTGATTCGTCCCATGCCCGAGTTGCCCACACCACCGAACGGCATGCCCGGAGCTACAATTGTACCGAAGGGTTACTGTAGCTCTTAGATACGGTATAAATCAATACCAAAAGCATGTGAGAGTGCTCCATTGACGGTGACTCCTCCACTGCTCGTCTCCCGAATGAATCTCTTCGCCTTCTCCTCATCGGCTGTGTAGATGTACGCAGCCAGCGGCTTTTCGTTTCTGGATAATCAATCGATAATCAATAGATAATCAATCAATAATCGATCGATAAATATCATTACATGTTATGACTCATTTAATAATAATATTAGCAATAAAAATTGTTTTTTACATTCAAGGTGCATGCAAATTTATATTTGTACTTTTATTAATTATACTATTTTAATTGCCAGACAAATTAGTCGTTCAGAGTCAATCATATCATCGACAATGATACTGCTATTAGTATTGTACTGCATAATTTACTAATTACACTGGTATGAAAAAAATCGATAATATGGCAACGATTGAGGACTATAAGATTATTGATTACCTCTTGATGTAGTTGAGGGCTGCATCGAACGAGGGCACGGTGAGAATGGGAAGAAGCGGTCCAAAGATCTAAAAGAAATAATGATCAAGCTAATTTTGAAATTAATTTTTAACCTTTCCTTATTAAAATTATAATGCTGAAACATATACAAAAGGTATTTGGAATTGATTGATTGTCTAACGTAGTCCTCGGGCGAGTTCAAAAGGATCAAACATGTGTTCACCTTCCCCAAGTCCTTTCCATTATTAGTATTATTTTTCTTATCGTTTCTGTATTTGCTGTCGCACTTGTCACGGGTGTATCAAATAAATAAATAAAAAAAAAATTACCTCTTCCTTCATGAAGTCATCATTATCCTCTACATCAATGAGATGAAAGGGAATGAATTTCTCCTCGCGATTCGTCTCTCCGCCTCCCTTGTACACAACCTTGCCTTTGGTCTTTGACATTAGGTCCGTCAAACGTCTAAAAGGGACACATGAAACTACGAAATTGCAAGTATCTATTGTGCGTATTTTTTTAAAGTTCCCTACAAGGTAGTAGGAGCATCGTGAAAAAATCGTTCCACTTAGTTGATCGTCTTATGGCAAGTGCGTTCACCTACAGTGTGTTCCCTTGTCAGTGTGTTCCCTTGTCAAGGTGTTCCCTTGTCAAGGTCGGGGAAGGTTGCGAGCCCCCCTTCCTCTCTTGTTCTCTCTTTCTTTTTTCTTGTGAGACCCCTGTTTAACACCGTCCCTGCTCTGTACGTCCAGAGTAAACGTTGTGGTGGAGTGGACCTAGATATTCGTCTAGGGGTCATCTACTCATATACCACGTCTAGCACGTGATCAGGGTAGGGAACACACGTTTTTCTCGCTTGTAGTCTATCACTGGGAAAAAGAGAGGTAGTGGCGTATCATCTCTATTCCGGTGGTTGACGTTTCATACGCCTTTCTCGTTGTCGTCGTTCCGTTCTGTGTGTGTCCGGTCCTTATATGTTTCTTGTCTCGTCCATTCATCATATCTCTTCTCTTCTGTAATTGATCTGTCTACCTATTGATTGGTCGCTTCCTTATTTTCTGTCTGTCTCTTCATCTCTCATTCTCTGTAATTGTCTCTCTCATAGAAATGACTGAGATCAATGAGATCAAAGAGCTTATGCTCGCACAGTCTAAGCAGATCTGCAGTCTGACCAAACTGGTCCAGATTCTAATTCATCATTCAGTTTCCCAATCCACAGCCAGTCAAGCTGCTCTGACCACTGTCATGGGCCACAAAGACGTCATCGAAGATAAGTTAAGTAGGGCAGTACTCGTTAACTGCCCTGAGGGTGAGAATGATACTGATACTCTAACTAATGATCGTATATTGATAAGCAAGATATTTCAGTCTATTAATAACCCTAAACTTGATGAGATCAAAAATCAAGTTAGGTTCTTCAGATTTCCTGAAAGTCGACCTGAGGGTCGCAAGAGTCCTCGTATCATTAAGATCATTCTGCCGGACCACTCCTACCGTAATCTCTTCATCGACGAGGCAATCAGAGTGAGGTGCGGTCGTCTAACTGGGTCCCCAAGAGCGTTCATTCGCCCTGATTACACGAGGGCCCAGTTGGAGACCGACCGCTCTCTACGCCAACAAGCGGCTGCACTGAATACAGAATGTGGTATGATTAGATATACAGTGAGAGATCTCAGACTCATCGAGATCAGACATCCTAAGCCTCTCCCTGAGGACTGGAAGGGTACCATTATCCAATCCAATCAGAATCCTCTCCTTTCTAGCTTTATTCAACAAGCTTTGCAGAACGATAATGCTAGTGACAGATCCTACACCAGAGGACGTGGTCGTACGCGTGGCAGTACGCGTGGGCGCGGACGAGGCAGCGTCAGCAACAGCAACTCAAGGAAGAGACACGCTCATGGTGATAGTACTCGTGAGTCGAAGAGGAACAGAGATTCTAATCTGTCCACTCTTTTTGAATCTATTTCCTCTGTTGCGCACTCTTCGCCTACCCAACACCATCTTGTTCCTCCAACTAGAGTCTCTCCCTCTGCCGCAAACTCTTCTCGGCATTCTCCCATCTATAATTCGTTACAAGTAGATTTTTAGGATCCTTTGCTTAGGGCTGCTCTTTCACCTTCTGTCAATCCCTCCACAACCTTTCTATCATCCACCCCCCAGCCCTTGTCTTCCTCTTTGCACTCAAATCAGTCCTATATAAGTCTGTCATGCGCTCTGATTAATGCTCGTTCTGTATCGAATAAGTTGTCACTTCTTGAACAATTCATCAATGATCACGCTATCACTATATTATGTCTCACTGAGACATGGGCTACACCTGAAACGGTTACTGACGCAATGTTAGCATTCGATAGATTTACAGTATACAGATCAGATAGAGTCTCCTCTACCAGAGGGGGCGGAGCCGCGCTCCTTATTGATCACTCTTTTCCCTCTCTTCTAATCGAAAGTCGTTCTTTCTCGCTACTTTGTCAAGCTGTAGCCTGTCAGATCACGCGCTCGTCAACTTCTCGAATAATAGTAGTTGTCGTATACCGTAGTCCCACCTGCACTATTGACGCTTTCTCCGAATGTTTGGATTGGATACACAACATATATATAGATAGCTCGCACCCCATCATCGTTTGTGGTGATTTCAATTGTAGTAACATAGACTGGTCCTCCTCTACAGTACACTCTGCCTCCCCCTCTCATGCCTCCGCGCTTCTCGACTTTTCTATCTCTACCTCTCTCACACAAATGGTTGTTGATCCTACTCGTCAGTCTCATCTGTTAGACTTAGTATTTACTTCCGATGCATCTATAATTGAGTCTATACATGTCGAGCCCCCTCTACCTAGTCTAGATCATTCCACAGTATGCTACAGTATTCCTACATTGTTAGCTCCTCCCACTACTATCAAATATCGAGACTACTCTAAAGCTGACTGGTCATCTATCAATTGCGCTATTGACGCTGTCAATTGGACTGAATTGTTCAATTTCGTTACTGATTCTACCGCTCTCTACTCCCTTTTCACAGACAAAATAAATTCCATAATTAATAAATATGTTCCGATTCGTTCCAGAAGCCTCAAACTGTTAAAGTTTTCCTGTAAATCCAGGCGCCTTCTCGCTAAATGTAGAAGTCTATACAGACGTAGATTCAATATTGGCCTTGCACCGTATCTCAACACCCGCTCAGCGCTCAATAAATCTATTAAGCACACACGTAAACTTAAAGAAAAATCACTGATGCGTAGTCGGAACCTTCGGGCTTTCTATTCTTACAGTAGCACGAGGATCAAAGATCAATCCTTATCTCTACCCACACTTGCTTCGTCTGACCAAACGCAATGCACCAATGACCAATCTAAGGCCAATGAGCTAGCACGGCATTTCGAGCAATCTTTCAATTACCTTTCATACACTATTCCCTCATTGTCTCATCTCTCGTCCACTGAGTCTATTGATTATGTTGACATCAATCTAGCTACGGTATCCAAACTTTTGCGCGCTCTCCCTGCACGTAACTCCTCGTCTCCTGATTGCATACCATATATCTTCCTAAAAAATACTGCCGATCATATATGTCTGCCTCTTACTATTCTGTACAATCGATTCCTCTTATACGGTTCATCACCATCTCAATGGCAAACTGCTAATGTTAAGGCTGTTTACAAGCGTAAAGGACCTAAGAATTTGGCCAGCTCATATAGACCCATTTCTCTTACCTGCTCCTCATCTAAAGTATTCGAACGTATAATAGTTTCAGCCTTATCTAGCTACCTTGATAGTAATAATCTAAATTGTCCACAACAACATGGGTATCGTACGTTCAGATCGTGTAATTCTGCACTTATTTCTTCATTTTCGCATTGGCTTCCAGCTCTAGATCAAAATAAACACATCTCAGTTGCATTTATCGATTTTTCTCGCGCCTTTGATTCAATCCCTATCAATTTGCTCTTACACAAATGTGCTTGCTTAGGAATTAAAGGTTCACTACTAAACTTTGTACGCTCTTTCCTGTCTAATAGATCTCAATCCGTTGTGGTAGGTGACGCTGTTTCCACTCCATTCAAGGCTTCTTCCGGGGTTCCTCAGGGTAGCTGTCTTGGTCCTCTATTGTTCTCTCTTTATATCTCTGATCTACCTCGTATTCTACCTAAGAACGTACATTGCACAATGTATGCAGATGACGTGAAACTTTACACTTTCAATGATCCCTCTGCTCTTCAAACCGCCCTCGATGCACTCTTCCAATGGTCTATTGACTGGGGATTAACTATCTCTCAATCCAAAACCGTCATTATGAAAATAGGTAAAAATCATCCAAACATTGACTTTTCAATCGATCATACTCGCCTTCCCGTTGTTAAAGAATTCACTGACCTAGGTATTACTTATTGCAATCGTTTATCTTTCGCGGTTCACATTCGTAATATTGTCGCCAGAGCGAAATCCAGATGCTCTTATATTTATCGCATTTTCCACTCCAATAGTCCTAAACTATACTCTCGCCTGTTTATGACCTACGTCCGTCCCATTCTCGAAAATTGTTCTGAACTTTGGTCTCCCCATGAGGAACAGCTGATAAAAGTCATTGAAAATGTTCAAAAAGTGTATACTCGTCGTATTTTTGCCAAGTGCAAACTTCCTTATACATCTTATTCTAATCGATTAATTTATCTGAATTTAGAGCCTCTTCAGAATCGACGTGCTCTTGCAGACTTGTGCTTTGCCTACAAAGTGACACACGGACTCATCGAGCTCGACAATCCCCTCTTCTTCCTACCCTCCCTTAATACAAGACATTCTCGTAGAAACAACTTCATTTATAGAAAACATATTTTTAAATCCACTCGCTTTGCCAATTTCATTTCTAATCGTGTAGTCAACTCTTGGAATCAGCTTAATAATAATATTATAATATGTCCTTCTGTAAAATCTTTCCGAAAATCCATCGCTTCATTACCATCGTTGTAGGAATTTCTTTTTATTTGTAATTTTCATCTTTGCTACCCAAGTCGTAGCATCGTATTTATGCGTACTCCACTATCAAATATTTGATCAGAAATTATACTTTACTTTCGCACCGCATAAAGTATATTATTACAGTTTAGCCCGAAAAATGCACTGATTTACCCACCACACATAAAACATTATTTATTTGCACATCGTGCGTCATGCGATCGTGTGGTAAATTACGGCAGAATTATGGAAACACGATCTTTGATCTCCCCTGATCTCATGTATTGAGGAAATAGGTCCGAAGAAGAGATTATAATTAGGCCCTCCGCACTGAATTGGATTTGAATTATCCAAGCAGTGATCAACTGCAGGACTTCGTGTGCCTTGAATAACGGGTTGTACCTTTACCTTTTTACCTTTGAAAACCTTTCATCGTGCATGTGACCTCCAGAAATCAGGAAAATCTGAGAATAAAGAGATCTACGATTCCATCTCCCGTCTCCCCTCTTTGTCATGAGAATTTTTGATGAGAAATGAAATGAAAAAAATGTGTTAATTTCTGTATGATCGATCAAGTATAATATTTATTGACAAATACTTGAGCAGTATAGCGAATATACCTCCGAATAGAGATAATTGGAGGTAAAGAAGGGATCGGAATGGGAGAAGAAAAGGTAAAAGATCGACGATGAAACTATCACTTTGACTAACAATATTCTACTCAATATCAACCTTCTGTCTACTTTTTGAGTGTTTACAGTATTGACTGTGTTGTTCAAGGCCGCTGCTAATGCACAAATATTCTTCTTCTATTGACTTTACAGTGATTAAATAACTCGAGTAAAGAATAAGTCGAAAATAGAAACACGAAATTTAAATTCTCTCGCGCGCAAAGGGATGCAAATCAAATTATGCCACGCGATTTCAAATTTTGTGCTTCCATTTTCGACTTTACGGGTACTTTTTTGACGGGTGGAAAATCGTCGATTTCGGTTTTCCACTATTTTTGGTTAACGATGAATGGGTTTTATAGTTAAAAAATATCAAAGCTGTGATCTAGATATCGCATCATTTTCGTCGTTCTTCCTATTTTATTCAATATTTATTATTTATAGAATATCGTTACTTTCTCTTGTTCAAGAAACGATAAATTATTTTTATTATTATTATTATTATTATTATTATTACTACTACTATTATTATTATTATTATTATTATTATTATTATTATTATTATTATTATTATTATTATTATTATTATTATTATTATTATTATTATTATTATTATTATTATTATTATTATTATTATTATTATTATTATTATTATTAAACATGATCGTGAATGGACACGAACAATCGGCGCAACAAGATTTAAATATTTATCCATGGCACAATAATAATACAATCTTTTTTATTTACATGATCGAACATGCGTAACACTTTGCTTCATGCTATTGTGGCGAACTCCGTGGGACAAAACATCCCGAGTTCAAGTTGCATTAGAATCTTTTGCAGAAGATGACTGCGCTCTCAGTATGTTAAGTACGAACTTCGGAAGAGTTTTACGATATCTGAACATAAAAGAACATTATATATTTTTCCTATTATTTATAGTATTGCTCACAAAAAATCCCCCAGTTTCTAACACTCTTTTTAGTTCTGACCACAACCTATTCAAACGACGAAGTCGACAAAGTGTAACCAAAATGGATAGTTTCTAATGAGTCTTTTTCCGTTTTATTAAATGTAGCAAAGCGCTGGGAGAACCTAGACGTTTTACTGCTTATCATCACTCAGGTTGCGATACTTATTTTTCTCCGGTAAGAGCCTCTTAGTTACTATCATTGAGCCACCCCCCCCCCCCCGTTGGGGGAGAATTCCTATTGACCTCTTGATAAAACGTGTTTAAATGGAAAAAAAAGATTACTCTGAAATGAAGAAGATGATAAGGAAGAGATCGATGATGGGAAATACGGCAGTAAACATCATGAAAGAACTGCCATCTATTTCTATTCCAGTGAGTGGTATGGTGTACATTATGAACAATGGTGTATACGAGATACAGCAAGGTACGATAGTTTGTAATTATTGATCGTCGGTGAAATATTAAATAATTTATTTATGACGAAATAGCAAAGTCATCAAGCAATTGTTGACGAAGAATTGAGCGAAGACTTCACACAGATAAATAAGTGTTATCCACGGAGCATAAGACCTGAGAGGTTTTACATTTAACACTTTTTAAGCGCGAAAAGTGTTAAATATAACACTTCTCAGGTCTTATGCTCCGTGGATAACACTTAGTTCTCTGTGTGTTCGTGGGTTAGCTCTATCTATTTTTTTCTTCTGTATTCTGTTTCATGACTAGTTCATGACTAAACAAATCCGTGAAAGGATCAAGTGATTTGATTCTGAAGAACGCCTTCAATAGTTGATGAGAAGAATATGAACGAAGAATTATTCAAGATATATGTACCCCTTGTTGGGGACCTCATAGTCATGCCCAGACTAATCAGCCGTTTAGCGGCAACCATTCCCTCCCCAATGGTTCTGTGCTTTCTTTCTTTCTTTCTTTCTTTATTTCCATCATAACAAATGAACAATAGAACAGATATGTAATAAATATAGGTCGATGGAGGTCCGTCGCGTTATTAGCGAATCGGTTGAAGGCAGCAGGGAAATGGGGTGGGAAATGGGGAAATGATGTATGGGGTGGAATAATTATAAATGACGTAGAAGTGTGGGGGGGGGGCAACAGGGGATCAATCTCAACAGAATTAAGGAAAGATTTAAAACGAATAGGAGAAGATGTAACGATATCAGTGGGAAGACTATTCTAGATATGAATTACTCTACTTGCACAGGTTGTCTTGGTACTGGGGATATTATATGGTATGGTTATACGGAATGGGTGATGTGAAAAGCGATGACTACGATAGAGAGGAATTTTAGAATACATAAAAGAATCATCAAATTCATAATTCCTATTTAAAGAATTGTATATAAAAAACAAATCAGCAATAGAACGTCGTTTCTCAAGGGTGGTAAGGTTTAAAGCATTGAGCCGTGAAAGGTAATCTACATATGGGATATTACAACGATAATACAAGCGTTTAGTGAAATCACGTTGTAGTGATTCTATATCATTACATAAGTAAATGCTAGAAAGATTCCAAACGATTGAAGAAGTTTCAATAATAGGACGGATGAAAGGTGTATAGGCACGTACATAAACAAGGGGTTCGCTAGAGCGAAAAGATTTAAAAAGAATATTGATCTTTGATCTGGATTTAGTAACTAACTTCTTGATATGATCATTAAAGGTGAGGTTGGGCGAGAATAGAACTCCTAGATCTTTAACAGAGGAAACAACATTGAGGACACTATCATTAAGAATATATTGAGTACGTTGTTTGAGTGGACCAAAGTTCATCACCGAGCATTTAGCCTCATTTAAAGACATATTCCATTGCCGAGACCATTCAGATACCGAATCAATCGCAAGCTGCAGGTCATTAGCATACTTAGGGACTTCAGCGAAAATCTTAAGGTCATCTGCATAAATGCCATATCTAACAGTAGTAGTAAAAGATGAGGAAATATCATTAATATAAAGGATAAATAGAAGAGGACCAATACAACTTCCCTGAGGGACACCAGAAGTGACAACAGAGGGAGGAGATAGATTATTTTCAATAACAACATGTTGATAACGATTATATAGATATGACTCAAGAAGGGAAATAATGTGGTTAGAAAATCCTAGACAAGATATTTTGTGAAGCAAAAGTCTATGATCGATAGAGTCGAAGGCCTTACGAAAATCAAAGTAAACAGTATCAAAGGATTTATGGGCTGAGATTAGGGAGAGATAATATGAATGAGTTTCAGCTAATTGAGTGGCAGTGGATCTATATTTACGAAAACCAGATTGATAGGGGTCAGACAGATTATGATCATTGAGAAAATCAGTGATATAAGAAATTAGTATCTTTTCAAAAATCTTTGATACAGTTGGAATTAAAGAGATAGGGCGAAATTGGGTAATAGTATTACTGGAAGTCTTTGGAATGGGTTTTACAAGAGCTTTCTTCCATATTTCAGGAATTTGGGTTGTCAAAAGTATCTTGTTAAATATAATTGAAAGAGGTGTCCCCTAATGCACCCCCATCTTCTCTTTCATCCTCATTATCTTTTATTCACCCATACATAGACAAAACTTTCCCTTTTCTTATCATAGGTGATGATTTTAATTATCCATTTATCGATTGGAATACCTTATCATCACCCATACCCAATGATCTACTATCTTTTTCTTGTGATAATTATCTCCGTCAATATGTAAATTTCCCGACTAGAGTTAATAACATCCTTGACCTTCTCTTTTGTAGTTCTGATATTATTCATTCTATTGTCCCTTCCACCCCTTTTAGTGACCATTGTAGTTTAGTCATTCAACTCTCTGCACCCTCCCCTCCTGATCGTAAACATGTCCCCTCTAGATTATATCACTTAGCTGGTTGGAACATAATCAATCATATTATATACTCTCATGATTGGACACTTTCATTGTCTCTTTTAAATGCTGAACAATCGTATAACTATTTTTCTGATTTTATGAATTATGTTTTAGATATGTATGTCCCTCGTTCAAAATCCCCCAAATTATCCCATTATCCTCGTAATGTTAAAATTTTGTATGGTAAATCAAAACGTATAGCATCCATAGCCACAAATAGTATGCTTTGTAAGACCCTAACTGATAGATTCAATAGAGCCCTACATAAATTTGAATGTATCATAGAGACTAAGGCTGTTCATTCATCTAATTGTAAAGTATATTATAATCTTTGTAAGAGTAGATTATCCCCTCCTAAGTCCTCAACTCCTGGTATTATCGATACCAATCGATCTATGCTAATATCTAATAGAGATAAGTGCAATTCATTTTCTGTCTTTTTCTCATCAGTTTCTACTCCCCCACAACACTCACCTCTCCCTCCACCTACTCTTTTTTGCTTGATGTGAAAATTAAAAAAAATGACGAAAGCTCATCTACATACCGTACACTATTACTTTTTAGCCTCTTAATTCAAATAAGAAGAATTTTTTAAATTAGTACACAAGTAAGTTCTATGGAAAATATCGATTAAACTCAAACGACGATAATAGCTTCTAGTATGTAAATATATTATAGTGCCTGTATATTTTAAATTATCTAACCTGAATTAGCAACACCTTGAACAGCTGATTCTGCATTCTTCTTGTTTTGGTTTGAACCTCGTGTCTGGAAAGTATATGCAAACTATTGGAAGATAAAATAACTGCAGCGAAGCGTTGTCCGATTGGAATCAATGCGATACGAGCATGTACGCAGAAGGGGACGCCGCTGCGACGTGGGAGTCACGAACACCCTACATGGCTTGAAATTTTCCAAACCTCGTCTTTCTCATCTCGGCAAATATGCGATTCATACATGTCCCAATGACAACTGCGGTTAGCGCATACAATGCGCTGAGCATTCCGAAAGCTGCAAAGGAACTTGGACGCCAGTGCAATTCACCATCCCATGGCGCAATGGCTTTCCTATTTTCAAAATTTCGCGCCTTTGCCTGTACATCAAGCATGATTCATTAGATTGTATAATTTATAGAAGTACAAATTTAAATGGCATGCACTATAAATGTAATACATATTTATTATTAATTTTTAATAGTAATGTGCTTCATGGTGTTTCGGCCGCTACGTCTCATTCATGAATCTAGCGAAAGACAAGCTGAATTAGCATAAAATAATTTATGTACGAAATGCAGAATAACTTTTGCTATCTTTCTGTCTTCACAATTAGTTCACGAAAATATTCCACCTTTAATAAAAAAAGGAAAGTCATGATTAAGACTGAGAATCGAATAATATTCAGATGTAAGGGAAATAAATGATGCGTCCAAATGTGCCCGCAGCGGAGCATGTGTGCAAAATATGACCGCCTGCACTGTATGTTAAATCAATAATATGGCGTTATGCTGGCGTTGCGTTGCGCCCTGCTTCCAATTTTTTGCAAGGGTAGCGCTAGTGGAGCCTACACTCTCAAGAATTTCAGAAGATTAGGTATTTTCACTAAAGGTTTTAAAAAGTGCACTTCGAATGCATCATCACTACGCAAATCTTGTTTTCAAAAAAAAATCTAGTTTCGTTCACATTTTTTTTACGATTTAAAACACATTTATCAAGAGTAGGACTCTGATGTGCATGGGGAAAAAGCTCTTCTTACTTCCGACAGTCCCAGAACACCGACGTTGATCTTCATATGCGCGTCTTCGATTTCACCAATCCGAGAAGATCGGCAGGCAGTTTGGAGATGACCGAAGAAGTTGGCTTCCCATGATTGGGTCTCACTGCCACGGTGACCCAATCATGGGAAGCCAACTTCTTCGGTCATCTCCGTTCACATATTTACCAGATAATCTTCAATCATCTGTGGCCGTATGCAAGAACAACGGGAAAACCGTTTTCTGGGAAAATGTGACGTCATTAGCTTAGGCGGAGGATTTTTGGAAAACGCCTCCGACTACGCTAATGACGTCACATTTTCCCAGAAAACGGTTCTTGCATACGGCCACTGAGAATTCAATACAATAAAACGATCATTGCCCGATTCTGTCTCCATTGGTCTTGATGACGTCCTTGAGACAGGAGTACGCGTCTATCATATTACGCGGGTAGGGCAGACCATCATAATCTTGTCTCCGATGAGAAGCTGTTCATCGTGCAAGCCATCCCCAGAGTCACCGAGTGTTTACTACGAACCACCAGGTTGCTAACTGCTATAGTCGGATTGCCCATTCCACTTCCAAACCCTAAAATCCCAAATCCCTATTCCCTAATCCCAGGGATTTTCGCCTCCGTAATGCACTGTTACATTTGCGTTACGTGCCTACGCCGTAACCCCCTCCGTCGCCTCTCCGACGCGGCGGAGGGGGTTACGGCGTAGGCACGTAACGCAAATGTAACAGTGCATAAAGAATCCGGGCGCAAAGTAGTAGGGAAGATAGTCAAGGACACATAGCTCCCCTGCAGCCGTTCTCATTTCGGAAACTCCTTGTGGACAACCGAGCAGGATAGCTCCATCAGAGATACAATGTAGTACAATAATTATGTTGAACAGTTTGTGTGAAACTCATGTACAAGAGTGATTCACACGGTTTTTCAGCCAATTTTGAGTTATGCGAAATTAAATTATTTTTTGCGCACAAAGTGATTAGGTCTGTATTGGAGAACACAAAAATCCATACATACTTTGTTGGTTCACCAAAAGAATACTGTAAAATATGACCTCGAAAGTGGGCTTGAAAAAAAGGCACCTTGCTTGTTCATACTCATTTTAAAGTACTCGTCGAGCATGTCATTTCTTATGTTGGTCGTATTCTATGAAAGTCGAAATTGTTCTCAAGATACAAGCGATCTAAATGATTTGGATCTAAATAATTCTTCATTGATGTATTTCTCTTCTAAATGAGATTCAGACAAAATGTTTAACATAAAATTTGTTCTACTCAAAAAGTTCTTCAATATGAGTACAAAATGAGGGAGTATGAAAACAATAATATTTTCGAGTCATCGTCAGGCTCATTTTTCTAAAAATACCGGTCTATCGATTTTTTTATATTTACGATCATTCGACGCGGAATTTTTTGGTCTTTATAAAACTGTAGTGCGATTTTGCAATTTAAAATTTTAATTACTTGAGAAATTTTTTGAGGAGGTAAAACAAACTACAACAAAAAATAATAATAAAGCACAAAATAAAAAGCTCCAGGAAGTGCAAAAATAGTAAGCTAGTTCGTGCTACTTTTTTTTATTATGTCGTACGCATATCTGGCAAAAAGCAAAGGTTTCGACGATTCTGTTGTCAAAATTTCTTCTTTTCTTCTCATGATATTTCAAATCGGCGAAAAACAATAAATAAATAAATTTAAACCGACCGAATGATTATTGTTCTGATAGCAAAATTGTACTCCGAACTATAATAATAATAATATTTATACGTATTCATGAGTAAACAGTGAAACGTGTGATAGAAGTAAAAGAAACGAAATGAATCGAGACAAGAAAATGATGATAAAGCTAATGACAATGAAATTCTCACGGGTTAAAGAGTAGAATAATGGACGAATCTTTGGAACAATAGGGACTAAACATAATTGGTTAGGGAAACTCTATTTGATTGCCAGGTTGTACCAAAAGTCTTGCCGCTCTAGGAAAGAAGCTGTAATGTCTATAATTAAATCTAGATCCGGGGTTGTTAAAGTTGAGTCTGTTTCGTGTGGTATAAGGGCGAAAATAGTGGGATTTTTTATTGGATATTTTATATTTTCCTCTAAGTAGGTTCATGGCTGTCCTCAAATCTACGTGCTCTCTGCGCTTCTCTAAGGACTCTATGCCCAACTGGGTGTTTCTCAGTGCGCTACAGGGCACAGTATCCCAGGTATGGCTGTAACAGCGCATAAATAGCCTTCTTGTGAAATAATTCTGTACTCTTTCGATGACTATTTTGTCGTGCTTTTTGAACGGATTAAAAACTGCTGATGCGCTTTCAAGGATTGGTCTTATATATATCGTATATGCACTAAGGAGGACATCCACATTTTTGGTCCTCAGTGCTCGTAGGATAATATGGCATGCTGTTTTACCTTTTATAGCAATATTTTTACAGTGATCTGTGAAGGTTAAAGATTTCTGAATAATGAAACCCAGGTCTCTGACTAGATCCTTTTGAGTCAAGTTTTGTGACCCGATTGAATATGTCTTCTTGGTATTAGCTCTACCAAGATGTAGTGAATTGCATTTATGGGCGGCTAGTGGGAGTTGCCAATCATCCGCCCATTTAGTGATGGCATCTATAGCAGACTGTAGGGGAGCGGATGAATTTTCATCCTCAATAGCTTTGAAAATTTTGATATCATCCGCGTACATCCTTGCAATGACACCATTATTTTGGACAAGGGATGGAATTTCTGAGGTATAGATCAGGAAAAGTAAAGGGCCTAATACAGTAAAGGGCCTAATACAGTAAAGGGCCTAATACTATCATTATATTATAATTGTTGATTTTATGATGTGTGTATTGCTTGGGGGTGGGAGCTCTTTTTTTCTCACAGTATTCTGTCTGATTTTTGTTCTTCAAAATACAGGCAGCTACTACAAACAATAGCGTTGCCATAGCTGCATCACAATTTACCCATCACGAAATAGAATATTTTATTCAGGAAGACATTATTATTTTCAAATATTACATATCTATTCTAGACAGACCTCGCTTTCTTCCACTCGAATCTATCAGATAACAGAATGACACCACTCATTGATTTCAATTTATTCATGATTAACTTTGACTTGAAAATTCTTTATCAATCAATGAGCGTGTGAATCATAGTAGCCGTCCTCATTGCCGATGGTCTTCTGCCAAAGTGTGGGCAACGGCTTGATTCCCTCCACAAACCACACGGTCGGCTTGGAGGCGAAGCAGGGGGTCAGCCGTGAATCGATCTCGACTCGATTCTGGAAGTGTTTCTCAGCCAAGGCACGATACACATCACCGATGAGCCAATAATCGGAGGGGGGGGGGGGCAAGGTGTGGTGTATACTTGGGCTAGGGGAGGACAGGCCAGTCAAACGTCATCAGCTCCTTCTTGAAGGCCTTCACAGTGTAGGGACGCGCACTATGGTGCTGGAAGATAATTCGATCGCCTGCCGCCCGTGAAAATTCCAGTTTCAACTTGAGGTTAGTTGGGTAGCGTAATGGACGACGTTGATAGTCTGTCCTTGGGGTAGCAGCTCCCAGTGCTCCGCAATTTTAGGGGAGCCAATAATTTGGTGGATCGTAAAAGTTGACTCTAAAATTTGGCTACCAGACAAGCCCCACTTTTAAAGTTGAGTCAATAATTTGGTGGTTGAGCCAATAATTTGGTTCGAAGTGGGGCTAAAATTTTAGACTAAAATAACAGCCCACTTCGAACCAAATTATTGGCTCAACCACCAAATTATTGACCCAACTTAAAAGTGGGGCTTGTCTGGTAGCCAAATTGTAGGCACCCAAAAATGTTCGACCAAGTTATTGGCCCACCTAAAATTGCGGAGTGGTACACGCTCTTGATGTCCCAACAAACACAGACCATGACATTCTTCTAGCTTACTCGTGAGCACTTCATATAACGTTTCGCAACATGAAGTTTGCGATTTTGAATAACTAAAATATAGGACGCTGAAAACTATTTTTTATGTGTATGTATGCGACAGTATATGACAACGACGAACGATTGACCAATTTAAAAAAAATATCGGAGACCAATTTTGTATTGCTGTCAGACATCGGAAAGTATAAAAATTGTTGTCAATGTGTGAAATAAATAAATGCGGTAACAATTAGTAACTATATTGTAGTCAGACAAGACAAATAATCAATTTTGCAGTCAACGAATCTAGTGGCAACAAAACATGGAAATAATCTTGTCTGACAACAAAAATTAAGGAAAATGTTGACCAAAAATGAATATGAATTTGACAACAAAATGGACAGAGGTTGTGGTCTGACAGCAAAATTAGCTCATTTTCTGACCAACTTGCATTTCCTTTCTATGGACTTTCTCTTTCACGTGATATATGGCACCAGGGCTGGGATTTTTTGAAAATATTTTCAAAAAAATTTTTGATCAAAAAATTCAAAAAATGGCTCAAAAATTTTTTGAATTCAAAAATTTTTGAAAAAATTCTAATATCTGTTTAAAAGGATTATAAGCAATTCCGACACATCATTTTTGCCTGAAAAGTGGTTAAAACAGTCAATTACGCAATTAACCGAATTCTGAAACATGAAAAACATGATACAATATTTTTTTCACTTTTTAAAAATTCTACGTCAGTGCATTGGGCACACTAATCTACACTAAAACCCTTGGAATCCTCTTCATCAAGACCGTTAAAATGATAAAAAGGGAATCTTATTAAGTTTTGTCAAATGTTGTCACAATTTTCCACAAATGTTTCACTTTTTGTCGTTTTAACGGTACTTTTTTACGTTTATTTTTTTGTTGATTTTTTTGAGAAAAATTCAAAAAACTTTTTTGATTTTGAATTTTTTGAACTGGTCAAAAATTCAAAAAATTCAAAAAATCAAAATCAAAAAATGGCACGATCGTAACATCACTCAATGGTCTCTTCGATGCGCAATGATCTCTCGTTGTTAGAGAACAGAAAAATAGTGTGCGCAATGAAGATACCATTGAGTGAGGTCACTCTCCCTTTAAAAAATTGAATTGTTTTGACCTTATCAGAATGAAAGATACTTTTGTACAGGGTGCGCCAAAATTACCCGAACTGGTGTCACCATATGACTCCCATGCCCCCAATGCATATGCGCAACCCCTATTGTAGCATCATGACGAGTGATCATTGGCCACTCCGTATGCAAGGTTTCAAGTCAGTTAGTCAAGTCTTCTAGTAATGAGGAAGTCATGTCGACCGCGACCCATCATTCTGAAGTGTACAAGAACAGAATGACATCCTTCATCAGCTCGGCTTTCACGAGTCAGCTTTTTTCGATACCGGTATCAGATACCAAGATATTAGTACTAAAGAGGAACGTCCGGGCAGAGGTAGACCAATCTCATTTCACACCGCTATGAACCGAGATCCAATCCGAAAGATGGTGTTTCAAAACCACAAGTTGACGATCTGGAGACTTGATATCTCGAACACTTCCACTCCTCGTCTCCTCAAGTCTCAGCTGACTCTTCTCCCTTACAAGTACCGTAAACTGTTAGAACCGAATGAGCGACAGATCAAGCTCCGCTGAGAACGGAGCCATTGACTGTTAATGCGTTGTGCTAGGTCCGCGCACATCAGCACGATGTTCAGTGAAGAGAATATCTTACCTTCAAATGCAACCTGAATATCAAGAACAACAGAATCATTGCCTATAATCCTGAAGAATCCTAAAGGACAGCTGGGGTCATGGGTTAGGGTTGCCGTTGCGTAGGCGTAGTCGAATTTACCGCCCTCTTCCCATCTCTTGCCCCTCTCTCGGCATTTCCCGCACGAGAGATTAGAGACAGCCGGAGGGTGCGTAGTCCCCGCACTTTTGCGGGGACTACGCACTCTTTCTCGCCTCTCCCTGACCCTGTCCCTACTCTCTCTCCGCTCCACCGGCTCGCCCCCATTGAGGCACATTTGAAGACATATCCAACTCCCCTCTCATCTGAGAGCTTGGCAGTCAACAGCAAAGTTGTAGCTCACATCGACCCGGTTCTGATTCGTTTTTGGAAGAGTCGATACGATCAAAACAAACGAAATTACATTCGTTCTACGATATCAGATGGAAATCGAAACAATTACCGTTCAAAATAAGTGTTTGTGTGGACATTTGAATTTCTCTCAATGATCATAGGAATCAGATTTCCCCCTGAACATTTATTATGTTGAGTTCCTGTCATTCCATCTATTTTTCATTTCAATGATTCAATGTCTCGAGAGGGACATTGTTAACCTCTCATGGTACGCTCTTCCACTCTCGTCGCTCTGCTGGTTGTGAGATTATCTATGACAGATCAATAAAAATTCGCATACCATAAAAATACGATGTCCCGGTGTCCGAGACTGTTACATTGTTTTCATTTTTCAAGGTCTTGATGCAGTATTTATTATCTAAGTGTATCTAGTGTGGATTTGTTTGCCCAATGCACTTGCAGTACCGTGCAAAAGTCTGGCCCCAAAATTTGAATCGCTATAACTTTCTTCGTACTTGACCGATCAGCACCCGGTTTGTTTTATTAAATAGTGTAACCATTGGAGAAAATTTGTATGTTATTGATTGTTACCTACGATGATGAGATGATTTAATCATTCTTGAAATACCGAGGTGCGTTCGTAAAAATAGGTTTATTCTCAGGTAGTTTTTTTTTCTATTAGTCCAATTTTTTATTAGGAACGAACAACTATCGGTGAACGTTTTAAGCCATTAACCACGTTGCTTGCATATCGCTCCGAGGAATTAGCTAATTTCGCCTGACCCATCAAAATTTCGTAAAAATGTCATAACTCAGTCTGTAGTTGAGCTACGGGCCTCCGATTCAACAAGTATTTCACATGGCCATAGGGCACCACCATGCAAATTTCAGAAGGATTGCGCTTCTTGAAGAGAAAATTCGAATAAAAATCCTTACCATATTTTGGACATACGGTATTTCCCGGCCGGTTTTTCTAAACATCTAAAAATTTGGTATGATGTGCCCAAACATCTACCTAACACATCTACAAAGTGGCGAGATTACAGGAGTTCAATTACGACTTTGCCCATAAAAATACCATTGACAGTCAAAGTGGACGAAACATAATTTCGTTCGTTATGGAGAATTATTACTGGTCAATAGCCATGTATTTCATATTAATTTCGATCGGATTTTGAACCAAATGTTTAATAAGCACATTTCCTACAAGTATCCTCAATTTAGTTTCATTTTTTTTCAATTTCAATTTAATTTAGATATTTTTAATGGAAAAAGACTGGCGACTGAATGCTGTTTACAGAAGTATTATTCAGTATGCTATAGTACACCTATTTTGCTCCGCTGCGCTAGCTGTTTTTTTTTCATTTTTTATTATTATACATAAGTGCATTGGGCAAACAAATCTACACTAAAAACACGTAGATAATAAATACTGCATCAAGACCGTGAAAAATGAAAACAATGTAACAGTCTCGGACACCGGGACATCGTATATTTATGGTATGCGAATTTTTATTGATCTGTCATAGATAATCTCACAACCAGCAGAGCGACGAGAGTGGAAGAGCGGACCATGAGAGGTTAACAATCTCCCTCTCGAGACATTGAATCATTGAAATGAAAAATAGATGGAATGACAGGAACTCAACATAATAAATATTCAGGGGGAAATCTGATTCCTATGATCATTGAGAGAAATTCAAATGTCCACACCAACACTTATTTTGAACGGTAATTGTTTCGATTTCCATCTGAAACAGTAGAGCGAATGTAATTTCGTTTGTTTTGATCGTATCGACTCTTCCAAAAAAGAATCAGAACCGGGTCGATGTGAGCTACAACTTTGCTGTTGACTGCCAAACTCTCAGATGAGAGGGGAGTTGGATATGTCTTCAAATGTGCCTCAATGGGGGCGAGCCGGGTAGAGCGGAGAGAGAGTAGGGATAGGGTCAGTGAGAGGCGAGAAAGAGTGCGTAGTCCCCGCAAAGATGCGGGGACTACGCACTCTCTCGCAGTGATGGGCCAAACTACGAATTTAGGAAGGGAGAGAGTGTCTCTCACGGGCGATTGCTAGAGATAAGGGAAGGGATGGCAATTGGGTGCGTAGAATTCGCCCCCGTTCCTGCAACCCTATCATGGGTCATATCAGTCATCCACAATACGCCAAGGGTTTAGCTGCTTTTTGCCCAAATTGAAAGTCCCCTCTCGTTTTTGCCACTCCATGTGTCTAGATCAATAAACCATATTATACAAAGTGCATCCTCGAAGACGCACTTTTACTCCAATACCATACCCACTTCGGTCAGGACCACTAGACCTTTCGGTAAGATTCTGTAGTCAATCACATGACAAAGTTGACCCAGTCGTGGTTTTTCACCCGTGCACTCGGCTAAACCTATCACACTGAATGGCTTCCGAACTCCCCCGATCTCAACATCCTCGACTGCAGTGTTTGGAGGTGTGGTAGGCCAAGATGTCCTCTATCAAGCACCAGACGCTCGACTCCCTCAAGGCTCCCCTTCTCAAGGCATGGGACAAACTCTATGACATTTACCCGCGGGAATAGACAATCGCATATGAGAAGAGACTCAAAGCCGGTGTCAGAGGTAAAGGAGGCCATACCGAAATTCGCTAATATGTTTTTGTTGCCTATATTGTTGACAAACTTTGCTATGAACCATATCGCTTAAATCACATTATAAAGGGGAGAATCATATGGTGACACCAGTTCGGGTAATTTTGGCGCACCCTGCACTTCGGTCATTATGACCGCTGTAAAAGATAACAAATTGACATGAACTGAAGTGTATATTATTGAGAATTTCTTTCTCGTTCAGCTGATGTACGACACGAAAGGTATCGTTGGGAATTTGAATCGCCATGAATTTTTATATGATAAAAATACATTGCGCACTGAAAGATAATTTTCTTGTTCAGCCGGAGTGGCCGTTGTACATGCATTTTTACCATATAAAAATTCATGACGACTCAAATTCCCAACGATACCTTTCGTATCGCATATCAGTTGAACGAGAAAGAAATTCTCAATAATATACACTTCAGTTCATGTCAATTTGTTATCTTTCACATCCTTTCACAATCATAATGACCGAAGTACAAAAGTAACTTTTACCCTGATTAGATCAAAACAATTCAGCACATGTCAGATTAGTAACGAAACCTATCGTGTCATATACAGTATAGGTCAAAAGTCATGGGACACTTTTTCATTATTTTATAACTTTTGATCCAGGAAAGCAATCAAGCTCATCTTTTGAGACAATGTACAGAATTTATCAAGGAATAATACCATGATGTGTTGGTGTGATTAAATTAGTTCACTGATGCGTAGTGATGACGCTACCGAAGTACACTTTTTTGAAAATTTCCATTTCTTTAGTGAAAAGCCCTGTTCTTCAGGAACACTGTGAGAGTGGAGACCCCCACTAGGGCTGTACAGTCAAACAATCCGGAATGGCTCCGACTCCGATTTCAAGCTGTAGAAGTGTGGCAACTTTGACCCCCAAAATTTATAACTCTGCTTCTAGATGTGCTAACAACCCGTTCTAAGCGCCAAAATGATGCTAATGGTAAGCGTTTATTCCCAGTTTATGGTAGTCATAGCTCTTCGTTCGCCCTCAGGGCATGAAAATCAATTTTTTCGGAAGGACTGATTTTGAGACCCTACCGTTCAGAGGGCTTGTCTTCTAAAATTATGGTTCCTCCGCAGGTAGCTTGGCGATGTATCATATATGTGTTTCCCTTATTTTGGTTAAGTTCCGATTCCTTTCAGACCCGCAGCAAACTTTATGCTGAGGTCTACTCGGTGCGCGCTCTTGCGCTTTCTCTGTTACTGCTCTCGCCCCTGGCCCTCTATTGATGAAATCTCTTAGCTTCAAAGTACCAATGCATGTTAGAGATGTTCACAAAAGTTTTTGCAGTATTTCTGAACTTTGATCTTTGATCTTTGTATTTTGATCTTTATTCGCTACAACCGAGTAGACCTCAGCAGAGCGTTTACTGCGGGTCTGAATGGAATCGGAACTTAACCAAAATAAGGGAAATACATATATGATACATTACAAAGCTGCTTGCACAGGAACCATAATTTTAGAAGACCCGCCCTCTCAACGGTAGGATCTCAAAATCGGACCTCCCCAAAAAATTTATTTTATGCCCTGAGGGAAAATGGCGAGCCATGACTACCGTAATATGGGGATAAACATTACTCGCCACTAGCATCATTTCAGCACTTAGAACGGGTTGTTAGCACATCTAGAAGCAGAGTTATAAATTTTGGGGGTCAAAGTTGCGACCCTGCTACAGCTTGAAATCGGAGTCGGAGCCATTCCGGATTGTTTGACTGTACAGCCCTAGTGGGGGTCTCCACTCTCACAGTGTTCCTGAAGAACAGGGCTTTTCACTAAAGAAATGGGAATTTTCAAAAGAAGTGTACTTCGGTTGCGTCATCACTACGCATCAGTGAACTAATTTAATTACACCAACACATCGTGGTATTATTCCTTGATAAATTCTGCACATTGTCTCAAAAGATGAGCTTGATTGCTTTCCTGGATCAAAAGTTATAAAATAATGAAAAAGTGTCCCATGACTTTTGACCTATACTGTATACAAATTACCTTATTGTGAATATCAAGGATAAATCATCATACATCATGAAATGTTTAACAGATAACTTTTGAGATGAGAATAGTATCCTCTCGTATGATATTCAATCATATCTATGGTTCTTCTCAGACAGTGATTGCGGACATTTATTTGATACGACAGGTGCGATAGAAAATATACAAATGCCATGTGAAATAATAATAATAATAATAATCATTTGAATATTGGGAAAAACGAATTGTTGGATGAGATACATGAATACCAATCGCCTTTTTTTTCTTTTTAGACGGTTCAGGTCAATATTTATTCTTTATACTTTACATAATAATAATACAATCTTTTTTTACGTAGACCGAACATACATCGTAATAGGTTGTCCCACGCCCCTACTGTGAACGCCTGGAGACAAAACATCTGGAGTTGACTTTGCTTTAAAATGATTAGTAGATGAGGACTGCACTCTCAGTATATCAAGTACGACCTTTGGAAGAGTTTTGCGATATCTGTAGAAAAGTAAACATAAACATTTTCTGAATATTTTGTACTGCTCTCAATAATTTGCCTTTTAGACGAAAACATAAAAAGGCATTGTAGCTAGATACACTCGTACCAAATAAACATGTATTTTATACAATCAATATTTGTTTTTTTGCGTTCTATAAAAGGTGCTCTTACAATGATTATAATAAAAAAATTACCCTGAAATGAAGAAGATGACAAGAAAGGGATCGATGATGGGAAATATGGCCGTGATCATCAATAGTAGACTACCATCTCCCAGAGTTTCTCCAGTAAGAGGAAAGCTATATATTACAGCTAATGGCGCATAGGAGATGCAGCAAGGTACTATGGTCTGAAATGAAAGATCCTCGGATAAATATTAAATAACTTATTTCTAATCAAAGGGTAAGTCTGCTAGAACAAAAACACCAATGTAATTTGACACCATTTGCTATGAGATAACAAGGATGCAAATGTGAACTCAAATGACAATCCAAGTTTCTAGTATGCAAATAGTATTCGTATATTTAAAAAAAACCTGAATTAACAACGCCTTGAACAGTTGATTCTGCATTCTTCTGGTTTTGGTTTGAACATCGAGTCTAGAAAGCGTATGTAATGTATTGGGACAAAATAATTATTAAATGCAGACGCAGCGTCAAACACTTGAAATATGAGGATAAGGTACAGTAGCAGCCAAAAGTCTTCGTCAAAAACTTTGCATTGTCATAACTTTTGACTCAGATGAGCGATCGGGCTCATCTTTTGGCAGTATCCTATAGTACTAGTGTGCATCATATCCTACTCCCGTTGTTATGATTCGTCGTCGCATTATTGTGTAGCGATCCTGGATCCCCTCTGTATTTACTCAGCAGTGATTATTTCCTCAGTGGGATTTTTCTGAGAGTTGTTGTTAACAGTGTATGAACAACATTTACTGTTGAGTAGAATTCGCAATGCAAGCCATTCGAGCTAATTCATTATTGTAAGAAAATCGAAATATCCGACATCCCTGAAAATGAGTTAAAATGTCATAACTCTGTGACCAGTAAAGCTGCAGGGTCCAAACTTGGCAGAGGTCATACCCCATGAGTGATACAAAACTTGGCCGAGTATGAGTCCGATCGGTTGAATTTTGAGAAATTTCAAAATTTTATTTTTCTCATTTTTCGAGATGCAGGAAGTACCTGCTCAGGTCAATTTTTATTCTACTTAACAGCTATATGTCTTCTATATATAGTAGACGTCGTTTTACTAGTGTTTGACGAAATTTCGAGTTCTTCGAGAGAAGTTGTAATTGGAGAAAGGAGGTAAAAAATAGTTAGGGCACGATTTTTTCAGGACATTTAAAAAATGAAAACGGGTTTTTGTGGGACTTAAGAGCATCGATAGCCATTATATTATAGGTATCATCTTCTATCATCATGATAATTGTCATGGCAAAGTCCGAGCCCTATCGGACAAATTCTGCGAATTTTGAAAAAAAAATGTTGAAAAAATCCAAGCAATTTTCTACCTTATTTCTCCAATTATAACTTCTCTCGAAAAACTCTAAATTTCATGAAACGCTAGTACAATGTCGTCTACTGTACATAGAAGACATCTAACTGTGAAGTAGAATAGAAATTGACATGAGCAGGTACTTCATGAACCTCGAAAAATGAGAAAAATAAAATTTTGAAATTTCGCAAAATTCAACCAATCGGGCTCATACTCGGCCACGTTTTGTATCACTCATGGGGTATAACCTCTGCCAAGTTTGGAGCCTGCAGCTTCACTGATGACAGAGTTATGATATTTTAACTCATTTTCAGGGGTGTCGAAAATTTCGATTTTCTCACAGGAATGAATTAGCTCGAATGGATGGTATAGCGGATGCTACTCCTCAGTAAATGTTATTCATACACTGTTAACAACAAGTCTCAGAAAACTCCCGCTGAGGAAATAATCACTGCTGAGTAAGTACAGAGGGGATCCAGGAGCGCTACACAATAATACGACGACGAATCATAACAACGGGAGTAGGATATGATGCACACTAGTACTATAGGATACTGCCAAAAGATGAGCCCGATCGCTCATCTGAGTCAAAAGTTATGACAATGCAAAGTTTTTGACGAAGACTTTTGGCTGCTACTGTATATAGGTCTCTCAGAGAAATTTTCACCTTTTGACCATGGAAATCGGTTTTCCACTCTCTCACATTGGCTTTATTAAGTAAGTATAAACAATTGCTTTTTAACATATTAAAGTCTAAAATGTTTAAAAAAAAGAAAACTAATCGATTTTTCAGAATCAAAACGCGAAAAATTTTCAACCGACTATCTTTTTTTCAGAATGATTGAGCGTGAGGCAACTGTAACTCCATAGATATTTCATCATTTTCCGATTGGCACCAACACGATGCGCGCATCAAAACTGACGCGACGTCGGAGTCTTGAACATTTTTCATATCTTGACATGTCACAAACCTCGTAGCTTTCATCGCCGCAAAAATGCGATTCATACATATCGCAATGACAACTGCAGTTATGCCGAACAATGCGAGGATCATTCCAAGAGTGGCAAACGAACGTAGACGCCAGTGCAATTCGCCATCTGTTCCTTCCATCTTAAATAAATAATATCAAGACCACACAGAGAATAATTTTTTTTAAAAGTGACACCCCCGACAATTTGAAACGCTCCGCTCTCTCAATACTCTCTCTGTCAGAGGGGGGGGGGGGGTATTTCTGTGTCTGCCTTACCCGATACAATAAGCCTATATAGCTGGGCTGCATCGTCGAATTAAAGTCGACCTTATACAATTCCTGAAAGTGCTTTATCATCAATGAATACTAGTTCGTCATCGCTTATGCGATGAAACGCGTAAACGTGCGCACGTTTTGAAAGTGTAACACCGCCTTACCAATAATAAAGGTGTGAAAACTTTTCTCGTCTCGTAAGTTGGATAGAGGTCGTCCATACATAAAGCTATAAAAGCAGCGCTGTATACAAAGTCCACGATTATAGCGAGGGTGATCCAGTTCCGATAAGGATGTCGTTGTATCCATTCAAGCCAAGGTGGACTTAACGGAAGAGGATTCTTAGTCAAATTTGGCAAATTTTGCGTTAAAACGAAGTCAAAGTGTGCGCAATTTTTTTTACGATTTACGCAAAAGTAACATTTCGGCGAGGGAATAACGGCTTTCATACCGTCAAAACTAAAAAGTGAAACATCTATCAAATGTTTGTGAAAATTTGAGAAAACTTCACAAAGTTCCGACTTTTTTTGCATTTGACAAAACAGCGTTATTTATTTGTTTCTTCATAGGCCTATTGATCAAGCACACATATGCTCAGATTACGAAATCTTTTGAAGTTTTGTCAATTTGTTTTGCAAAAAAATACAAATGTTTCTACTTTTTTTGGTTTTGGCATCTCTTATTTTATTTTCGTTATATGCGATCTAGACCGTTAATAACTCTCACGCTTCCTTCAACATAAGTCATAATGTAGTTACATCACATCCGCTGACAGTTAACTTTGGATCTCACCTGCACAATACAACATATCGATAAATATAATGATAAGCCAGAAGAAGAAACGTTTGAATGAATAGCACGACAAAGAGCAACACTGTAAAAACAAAATGTGATGATTTAACGCACATAGTTCGCTCTCTAATATTTTTAAAAAAATTTTAAAGACATGACTGATAAAATGGGAGAAATTCATAACATTATAAAGTATGGCTAACTCATTGCGCCGCCCATATTAGTAGACCAATCGATATAACGGTTTCCGTATAAAAACATCCCGAAGTTTCCCAAATATACAACCTACAATGGGGGTAAGTTTGTTTCCTGGGCCTTTTTATATACATACCGGAATAGTCGCGAAATGCACCAATGAAACTAGTACATTGGCGACACTGGAACTAAGTAAAAGCCAGCGATATGTTCCAATCTGAAAATATGTAATATATTTTCATTTAAGCATTGCTAAAAGAGGATTTTACATGCTGATTTTTAGTTCTGAGAATCACATAAATGAGCCATGCATTCGTGAGAACCGAAAGGACTGTCGTTGAGTTTGTAAAGATCTGAATAATGATTATTAAAAAAAACAGAAAATATAATATTAGTCAGTCCAAATCACAAACTTCATGTTGTGAAACACTGATTGTCATCCTAGGAAGTGCCTCAGTGATGACGAAAGATAACTGTCTTAATCTCAAAGAAAAATGAGATACGATACTGCAAGAAAGGAGATCTCCCCCATTGTTGAGAGCAATAAGTTCACACAGTATAGAATCAACAATTATGAAAAAAGAAAAGTTGGAGAACAATTAAGTCATTTTTTCGTTCGGTCAGCGAATCTGAAATCAAAAATGTTTTTTTTTCATATTTTTTATTACAGGCTTGAAATATCATTTGAAGCTGAAATTGTGCAAAATGAATTTTCAATAGCTAAAAGTATTCGTCGGATGTGCGTATAAGATATTATGAAAAACAACAAGCTCGAAATAATAAAATAATAAAGTAAAATAAGATACGTTCGCTCGTTCGCTCGAATGATCAACTCTTCATCCCATTTCGCTTCATCGCAGATGTAATATCATTAAAAATAGTTGGAATAATCTATATAAAGTAAAACCCATATGAATTTTACCCACGAAAAAAATGTTCTTCCATTCGGATTAAACTTGAGAAAGGTGGATGATGAAAGAAAAAAGTTATTTTCCTGTACTTCAGCGATTTTGGAATTGATATTGATTATTCTCTAAACAATTGTGCACATCTACATTATATTACATGTTCAAGTCAGATCCACATTTATATATTTATCAACATGCTTATTGTCAGCATGAAACAGCACATGTGGGTAAAGCATTTCAAAAACCCATGTGCCACTTTTTAGATCTTTGAGAACTTTATTATTTATTTATTATTTTTTTTTGTTGGGAATGAACTTAATTGTGCGTGTTTAAAGTTACACCAACTAATTTGAAGACAATTGTACAAAAAGTAAGGATAAACATATGGAAGAATTTAAAGTGAGAAAACAAGTCAATTAAAGGGACCGAAACCTTTGTCAACGGTCTCTTCAACGCTCTACGCTCTCTCGTCGTTAGAGAACAGAGAAATAGTGCGCGCAATGAAGAGACCGTTGAGAGAGGTCACTCTCCCTTTAAGTTTCTATACTATAGAACACAAAAAAAATTTCAAATTCATTTTGGAATTTAATTTAAATTTAATTTATCATACATCAAAACATGGGACAACATTTGAAATAACAAGTAAGAGAGATCATATGTGCTGAACAGAAGAGGTCTGTACATGATAACGGCGTAAGGGAAGGGCTCTGGTATTTCAAAACTTGAATCGTACCTACACTTACACTTTAAGTAGACTTGTAGACTTGTGGTTCTCAGTTGATATTGGCCGCGGCTTCCCATGCGTTGCTTCCATGACACCACCCGTCGAACTCTGGTTTTTTTCTCCCAGTGGGGCCCCAGCAAAAGTGGGCGTGGTTTTGCTCCCCCACTGGTTTCCCAGGACAAGAGAGTGCTCTAAAGATGACAGATTGGGCGAATTTCCTCCCACTGGTCCCCCAGTAAATCTCCCACTGGTCCCCCAGACAAAACCATGCGACCACGAGTATGAAACTGCGCGATCGTCATACATTTGACAAAGTGTGCTATTCATTGGACGCGCTGCGGCTCTTATCGTGAGCGTTGCGTTCGGCGTCTTTTAATTTTTTTCATATTTATATGTTTTGTTTTACCTATTCTATGAAATAAGTATAATTTCATTTAAGTTCAATAGGGCAATATGCCGACGCGTAGTTGAGATCAACGGATGATGAACCGGAGAAAGGTATATTTTTCTATTTAACTATTCCTTAAGTCAATTTTGTTTGTTGATAAAAGTATGGAAAACCTGAAAAGAACAGTCTTCATACATCATCATTCATGTCAACTTATTACTCTCTTTCAACTTATTACGTTTATGGCCACGAGCCTGAATATTTGAAGATTTTGGGTATTTTTAGAGTTGGAACAACACTTGGAGGACTGAATGTTCAAATATATTACGCCAATGGGTTTGCATTGTCACTTATTTACTAAATTGTTTTATAGAAATATTAACTACTTTGTAGTTTTCCAAAGTTCTGCGTATCTTACTCTATAAATGCAATGCTAGCTAATTAATTCTAATTTCAGCAAGTGTTCACTTTTTCGCTTCATGGGCCATAGTGCAGCCAGCCAACTGAATACTGTGAGTTCTTCCACTTGTTCATTTACGATCCTAGTTATTTTGCTACCGATTAAATTGCATGCTAAGAAAAATAAAATTACTCATGAGCATTCGTTTTCTTGACCTCTACTTTTTTATCAGTACTTTTTTATGTTATGTAATGATTATCGATTGTTATATGCACTAATCTTTCAATGTATTCAGACCGACAAAACGAACAAACTTTTGGTCCCCTAGTCCCTTTGAGATTTCACATTTACAAGCTCTAGATTAGTATGTAATGTAATAGTTACTTTGTTGAGTTAGTTATGCTATTTTATTATTGTTTATTAATTCGAATGTATTCGTATCGTCCATAGTTGGATAAACAGTCATTTCACTATAACCCTCTTCTCTACAATATCACAGTGCAAGACCACGCCCACTCCCCCACTGGGGCACTAAATTTTCTCCCACTGGTCCCCCAGTGCCTCTCCCCTTCTCAGTGGTCCCCCAGTAAATCTCCCACTGGTCCCCTAGCTCCATCCCCACTGGGAAATCTACTGGGGGACCAGTGGGAAATAAAAACCAGAGGAAGATGATTGCTTGAAGTTGACTTTTATCGATAGTCGTATAGAGGAAGATATGGCCGTCGAGTTATCGCGCTTCATTTGTTGCCATCTATCATACATTTGTAGGATCATGTCGTATGACGAAAACGCCGTAAACTAAATATTTTGCACTAGGTGCGCGGAATAATTTCTTCCCTACAAAATGTTTTATTTTTATTTTTAAAGGTTAAATTTTGCCTTGATTAAATTTTGATACAATTGATACAATTTTGATATCTTGATACAATTTTCTATGCACTTTGAAAATGGCCCAAAAATTGCCGTGCATTTTTTTTCCCGTTTTTTTGCCTTTTTAAAATTTTCTGATCAAAAATCAAAAGCAATATAAAAATGACCGACACTCTGTCAATTAAAAAAAAGACAGCAATTTTGGTCATTAATTGAAATTCATAAAAATTGTTCCTGCAATATCAAATTTCAGCTTCCGTGCGCCTACAGCGTGTTGTATTGAATTTGGCGTGAGCGACATTGGAAAATAGAGTATGCAAATCGGATAGCACTCTCTACACACATAACAATTGTGCTTTCAATGATTACAATATGCTTCAAACTTATCATGAATCAATATCAAATATTTCTTTCAGTACGCGTGATGAATTTCTATCATCCAACACTCGTAATATGAAGGGTGGTCTCCATATTTTACTCAGAAAAATGTTGCGCATTATGCCAAAATCAATCCTCTTAAAAATTGATTATTCTCGATTTCCCAATTAGGAGATTTTGAGGCGAGGCCCCAAATAAAACGAAAGTGGCGAGCTCCAGCGCGCGTAGTACGTGCTACTTGTTTTCATATTGTCGTACGCATATCCTTCAAAAAGCTAAGTTTTGTAACAATTCATATTACGCTTTTACTTCTTCAAATGATATTTTTTTCAAACATGCAATATAAAGTAAAATAAAAGCAAAGACTTTTGATTTGTGATCGACCGAAGACCAAATGAGTGAATTTTTCTCCAACTTTTTGTTATATCATAATTGTTGACTCTGTACAATGTGTGAACTTATTGCTCTCCTCAATGGGCGTGGGAGCTCTTGTTTCTCACAGTATTCTGTCTCATTTTTTTTCTTCTTTTGAGATCGAGACAGCTACCTCTCGAAATCATTACCAGCTATTGTGCGTATAAGAGACGAATCGCGAGAAAATCGACCGTTTCGGAGGGTCCGCGGACATAGAAAATTCGACCCCCTGAAAAATTCAGATTAAGTACTTTGAACGATGCTCTATCGAACTGCGCTTTCCGAATTTGCATATCTGCTCTCATTTTCGAATAGCGGTAGGTCAAAGTTGGCAGGTACGGTTTTTTTGGCTCGAGTGTGCGTCAGAAAAATGATCATAACTCCGTTCAAAATAATGATAGACACTTTTTCAAAAAAAGAATCGAAAGAGGAGATCTTGCGCAACATTTTCCATTTGATGACGTCATTTTTCGACCATGCGCCGGTGCTGGGCGGTCGGTTTTATGAAAAAGCGACGTAACTTTCCTAATCGGAAAAAGTGCACTTTTCTTCTATGCGCGTTTTGTTGCACCCATATGTGTCTAAAAATGACCCAAGTTTCAGAGGATTTCCGAATTGGAAAAAAAAAGCGTTGATTTTAGTGACGCGACCTCGGCTTATTCCTTTATTTAGTGACGCGACCTCGGCTTATTCCATTATCAAGAAACAGCAAAGGAGCTAAAATGACTCAAAAACATCCGAAAAAACATTACGAGCTCAAAATACCCATATATGACAGTTATTTGAAACACAAAATCACCAAGTTCCGAAAAATTTGAAAAAAACCGTATTTTGCTTTTCCCCGTGGAAAAAACGTTTCAGTAATGTTAATTAATCTTTGTAATATTTCTTATAATGTTTTTGAACATTTATGTTTTTGGAAGTGAAGGCCTACCTGCTCTTAGAGCCGAGATATCCGCCATCGAAATTACACGCGCGCGCCCCAACTCCGCGCGACCGCTCATCATCTGCTCTCTCACTCCCACACGCTCTTTCGTGAACAGACAGGGAGAGAAAAAAAGGAGAAGGGAGACTAACATCTGACAACTACACGAAATGGAGATGTTAGAAAACTCTGAGCGAACAGAGTTGCATTTGAACAACAAAGAACGAGTGAGCCCCCCCCCCCCCCCCCCCCCCCCCAAACCTTCCTCGCGCTCTCTCTCTCTCTCTCTCTATCTCTCTCTCTCTCTCTCTCTCTCTCTCTCTCTTCAAGGAATGATGAAGTAAAATGTCAAAACTAATGTTAGATAAGATACATTTATTAGAGAAATCAGTCATAATTGAAAACAATTTACATTGAAATAACATATTACAAAGAGAAATGGACGACAAATTGGCGAACAACGGATGACAATCAAATGGATAGTGCTAGTTACGACGTCCACGTTTTTTGTTCGGCTCTTCCTGTTCGGTGTCGCTCTCTTCACTCTCATCATCACAGAATATCTCGTTCTTGTGTCTCAGAATGAGATGTTGCAATGCATCTTCATCGTCAGACTCCTCAACATCATCCTCACTTTCTTCATCCGTCGAATCATGGCGAGGAATGTGTGCGGGCTTCTTCTTCTCATTTTCTTTCTTCAGTAAACCATTGATAAGGGATTTGATCTGAGTGATGGACAATCTATTCCTCGGAGATATCTTCATTGATCCATCTGCTCTTTTTGCATTCTTCATGAATTTTTCCGCTTCGTGCGGATTTGCCTTCTCTCCCTTCTCTCGTTTCTCTTTGAAGAACTGGCGAATTAATTCGCGTGCATGCTTGTCGTGCGTATTTCTCTTCTTCGTTTCACGGAGTGCCCATCCCGGGTCGAGGTCAGAAGGTCCATCATGTATCGAACTAGCGACAGCACTGTCAAGAGAAGCTGTCCACATGTTGATTCCGACAGAACGAGATGCTTGCGCAGTTACATAGTCGTGAATGGTCAACCTTTCGGGCTGATATTCGTGTTTCCCAGTGAAGATTTGCTGTTCAAGTTGACCGAATTTACGAAACTCTTTTTTTCTCTCCCTGTCTGTTCACGAAAGAGCGTGTGGGAGTGAGAGAGCAGATGATGAGCGGTCGCGCGGAGTTGGGGCGCGCGCGTGTAATTTCGATGGCGGATATCTCGGCTCTAAGAGCAGGTAGGCCTTCACTTCCAAAAACATAAATGTTCAAAAACATTATAAGAAATATTACAAAGATTAATTAACATTACTGAAACGTTTTTTCCACGGGGAAAAGCAAAATACGGTTTTTTTCAAATTTTTCGGAACTTGGTGATTTTGTGTTTCAAATAACTGTCATATATGGGTATTTTGAGCTCGTAATGTTTTTTCGGATGTTTTTGAGTCATTTTAGCTCCTTTGCTGTTTCTTGATAATGGAATAAGCCGAGGTCGCGTCACTAAATAAAGGAATAAGCCGAGGTCGCGTCACTAAAATCAACGCTTTTTTTTTTCCAATTCGGAAATCCTCTGAAACTTGGGTCATTTTTAGACACATATGGGTGCAACAAAACGCGCATAGAAGAAAAGTGCACTTTTTCCGATTAGGAAAGTTACGTCACTTTTTCATAAACCGACCGCCCAGCACCGGCGCATGGTCGAAAAATGACGTCATCAAATGGAAAATGTTGCGCAAGATCTCCTCTTTCGATTCTTTTTTTGAAAAAGTGTCTATCATTATTTTGAACGGAGTTATGATCATTTTTCTGACGCACACTCGAGCCAAAAAAACCGTACCTGCCAACTTTGACCTACGGCTATTCGAAAATGAGAGCAGATATGCAAATTCGGAAAGCGCAGTTCGATAGAGCATCGTTCAAAGTACTTAATCTGAATTTTTCAGGGGGTCGAATTTTCTATGTCCGGGGGGTGGTCGAACCTCTGGCGATTCCTCTCATAAAATGTACTTGCATAAGAAAATGACAAATGGTGCTAACGAATGGAAGTCACAATCGAGAGGCGAGCGAGATGTAGCCTTCTACATCTCGCCCCGCCTCTCGATTGTCTCTCCGCTGCCTCTCTCTAACCCGGCTGACCTTCGCCGCGCGCTATATGATATAAAAGAGATCGGCATAGTTTCTGAACCATGCAAAACAAGAAAGTCGCTTGTGGGAGTGGTTGGCTACTCTCGTACCAAATAAACAAGTGTATTTTATACGGTCAATACCTCTCAAAATCATTACTATACTTGTTTCGGCATTTGCCCAAGAAGAAGTCATAATATATGCAAGAAGATATTAATATGTTTTCCCAAAACTATTCTAGATAACATATTTTTCAGCATCTAGAATCTATTAGATAAGAGAATGCCATCGTTCATCCCTTTACTTTCAGTCAAAGCTTGGTACTCGCTCCTCCTAGCAGTTACTTTGATCGAATCAGCTTTCGCGTGAACACTGAGGCACTTCATAGGATGATAATCAGTGTTTCGCAACATGAAGTTTGTGATTTACACTGACTAATAATATATTTTTCTGTGTTTTGTTAATTATTCAGATCTTTACAAACTCAACGACAATACTTTCCGTCATCACGAATTCATGGCTCATTTATGTCATACTCCGAACGAAAAATCAACACGTAAGAACACGTTTTCAACAAGTTTTTTTCGTTCAATGTGTAAATTTAGCCGCTCAATTCAGATCGGCTCATATCGTTGGCTTCTGCTTAGTTTCAGCTTTGTCGATCTATTGATATCATTAGTGCATTTCGCGACTGTTCCGGTATGCGTATGAAACGACTTTGGAACGGAACTTAACACATTGTAGGTTATTTATTTGGGAAATTTCGGCATGCTTTTCTATGGAAACCGTTATACTAATTGGTCGACAACAATCGGCGCAACAATGTGTTAGCCAATTTAACCATTCTTTCCAATATTACTTCTCGCATTGTTCATCGTATCGGTTTATGGATCTGTCTTTAAAGGATTTTTTTATTTTAGAGGAAACTACGAGTTTACGATAAATTATCACATTTTGTTTTTACAGTGTTGCTCTTTGTCGTGCTATTCATTCAAACGTTTCTTCTTCTGGCTTATCATTATATTTATCGATATGTTGTATTGTGCAGGTGAGATCCAAAGTTGACTATCAACGGATGTGATGTAACTACATTATGACTTTTGTTAAAGGGAGCGTCAGCCTTATTAGCGATCTACGTAGCAAGTAACCAAAATAGAATGAGAAATACAGCCAAAACGATAAAAAGTTGAACATATGCAATTTCTTTCTGGCGAAAAAATATTCGCCGCACAATCTTGTTTGAATGCACGATTGTGTGTGTGTGTGCGTATTTTTAACTTGTACAAACAACCCTCTTCCGTTAAGTCCACCTTGGCTTGAATGGATGAAACGAAATCCTTATCGTAACTGGACCACACTCGCTGTAATCATCGACTTTCTATATATCGCTGCTTTTATCGTTATTGTTACCGACGGATTCTATCCAACTTACGAGACAAGAAAAGTTTACACACCTTTACTATTGGTAAGCGATGACAAACGACAGTTGTTCGATAATAAATCAATTTCAGGAATTATACAATGTTGACTTTAATTCGTCGATGCAGCCCAGTTATCTGGGTATATTGTATCGGGTAAGAGTGACACAGAAAATAACAATCAAGAGACTGTCGGCAATTCACAGAGAACGAATTTGCAGCACATTTGCCTAAAAGTGACGTACGGGCAAATTATTGGGCAAAATGAGCTGCTTGTAGACTAGCGGTACCTCAACTTTGTCCATCCGAATTGCACTTGCCGATATGTTTGGTACCGCTGCATCGACAAATGAATGTCAAAATATTTTCTTAAATTTATTCTTTGTGTGCTCTTGATTTGATCTTATATTTAAGATGGAAGGAACAGATGGCGAATTGCACTGGCGTCCTCGATCATTTGTAACTCTTGGATTGATCGTCGTATTGTTCGGGGGAACGGCAGTTGTCATTGGAATATGTATGAATCGCATATTCGCGGCGATGAAAGCCACGAGGTTTGTGAAATGGCAAGAGGTGAATGAAATGAACAACTCCGATGCAGCATCGGAATCGTTCATTTCAGTTAAAGTCTCTCTCAAAAACCTTCGGGGATTCCCCATGGTCAACTTACCACAAAAACATAGCAAGAGTGTTTCGACGTTTCGTCTGCATTGAGCAAATATATCGCCGCCTCCATGTTTTTCCAATATATCGCATACGCTTTCCAGGCTCGAAGTTCAAACCAAAACCAGAAGAATGCAGAATCAGCTGTTCAAGGCGTTGCTAATTCAGGTTAATCGATTTTTAAAATATATGAATAATATTTGCATACTAGAAACTTGGATTGTCATTTGAGTTCACATTCGAATCCTTGTTTTATCATAGTAAATGGTGTGAGAGCGCATGTAAAGTTGCGAAATTACTTGAGCGTTGGTGTGAAGATGGAAACCCGAATGTTTTTGCAAGATCTAACATCTAGCATATTCTAAGGACCAGTGATGTACAAAAAGTTATGTGTATTCTGTCACTTGTTGTTGTCGTTGTTGTATGGCTCAGATTTGCCAACCAATGGTTGCGGGTTCGAAACTTATTGCAAAAATTTTCAATTTAAAAAAAAAACTGTGCCTTTACCGGAACTTCAACAGTGATTGATTCGTGTTTTTTATTTGCTGTCGCACCTGTCATGGGTGTATCAAATAAATAATTTTTTTTTTAAATATTAAAAAAAAATCAATCATTGCAGACCATAGTACCCTGCTGCATCTCCTATGCACCATTAGCTGTAATATTTGTCTTTCCACTCACTGGAGTAACAGTGGGAGATGGCAGTTTGTTTCTGATGCTCACTGCCATATTTCCCATCATCGATCCCTTTCTGGTCATCTTCTTCATTTCAGGGTAATTTATTATTATAACTGCATTAAAGGGGCTGACACCTCTCTCGTTGTTAGAAAACAGAGAAATAGTGTGCGCGTCAAAGAGATCATTGAGAGAGGTTATGCACCTTTAAAAGCTCACGCTGCTACCTTTTATAAAGTAGAAAATCACTAGTACATTGGAAACTATCCGTTTTGATTGCACTTTCTCGACTTCGTTGTTTGAATAAAGTGTGGTCAGAACAGGGAGTTAGAAATTTGGAGTGGATTATTTGTGCCAATACCATTAAGATTCTGACAAATAATTGAGTGTTTGTTCAGATATCGCAAAACTCTTCCGAAGATCGTACTTGATATACTGAGAGTGCAGTCATCGTCCACATCTTCGAATAATTATAATTATAAAGTAAAGCCAACTCCGGAATTTTTGTCTCGCCGCGAACACTGCATCGTACACCGGAAACGTAGTAGTTTGAGATCTCCAATGTAATAAATAGTGTATTATTGTTATATAATGTATAAAGAATTATTTCTTGTTGGGTCCATTGTTCGCTTTAAATCGACACAATTAATTGGGATCGTAAGATTGTTCGTAACTTAAAAGTATTCAAGTTCATTAAAATGATCTTGAATACTTTTAAGTTTCGAACAATCTTACGATCCCAACTGTCTCACAATTACAATAACGTAATTTGTTGGAATGCATTCGTACTGATGATAAATTGCAAAATATTTGTCATCCGCAGGGTTCGAACCTGCGCCCTCCGAAGAGGACTGCGACCTGAACGCAGCGCCTTAGACCACTCGGCCAGAATGACACATGATACCCTATCGGTAACACTGCATCAGATTGATCCGATAATCGTTCCAAACCCATTAGAAAATACATTTTATGAACATGAAAAAGGCTAGAAATCCAGATTTGTGAAGTTTTGCCAAATTCACAAATTGCCTCAAATATTTAACTTTTCGTTTTAACAGAAAATAATCTGAAATGAAGTGGTTGTTGAGTAGATTTCCTCTTCTTAAAAAATATTGAGCACATTGTCGACAGTAAAACTTTCAATTCGATCAATATTTCCAATATTTTCAACATTTTTTATTTTAGAAACATCTAAACAAATATGAAAATGATACAGCGTGCTAGCCTCTGTACAAACAAAGTGAGAATTCAATAACTGTTCGATATGAAAGCGTTGCTTCATTCATACCTTCTGAATATTCTTACACCCACGAAATATGTATTGAGATCGTCAACCAGCATGTCAAATGCTATAGGACGCGAGCGTTCCTGGAGATGCGCAAGTGAAACTGCAATGACAAGTACTTTTTCGCTAATAATATGTCTATTTCTGTGTTTTTTTACCCCAATATATAAAACACCCCCTAATGGCATAAGTCTTTCGATTTTCGATGAAATGTTGAATAACGTATATTATTAATGCATTATAATGAATAAAGGCCGTTGCGGAGACTTCTCTGGTGGCCGCTCAGCGCTTGCAGCCCCTTCGGTCAATAGAAATGTCGTTTTTGTCAAGAATATTATACCAGGGTAAGGAATATTAGCATCTCGGTATTGGGGTAATCGAACGAGAGCTTCTTTTTCTCATTTCATCATTCATTTTCCTCAGAGCTGATGCATCGTTGATCTCTGACGTTTTCTCCCCAATAGGGGGCATTGCTCGACATTCGGTGACCAATGAACAACGTATTAATATTCATACAGACAGGTCATTTAATGCCACTTTAATTGCAATCTATGTAATATTAAAAAAATTACCTTCTATGTGCATTCAAACCTATACTTGAACATCTGTTAAAGATGAGACCTACGAGTTTTTTCGTAATAAGACTGTTCGGATAGAATGATAGAGATTCATAAAAAAAATCGAAAGACATATCTGATATTGATTCCCGATATATTTAAAGCTCACTATGCGCGTGGCGGGAGTCAGTCATGCCCAACTCAATGGTCTCCTTCTTTAACATTATTAATTTAATTCAGCATTATTGAAAATTTTAACTTCAACATTTTCTCATTGCATGACACTTTTTTTATTGCTATGAAAGAATTCTTATGTTATGATCGAAAAAATAAGGTGACTTCTTTAAGAAATACCGGAGCAAATATCGGAGAGTGTATGATCACGTTCGTAAATGATGACGCGGCCGCGAAAGTCATCCAACAGCTAGATGGTAAGCTGTTTCATCAATTTTCCAATTAAAAAAAATCAAGCTACCCATGGAAAAGTTCTCTGATATTTTAAAAGTACTCTGCTTTTTTTGTGATAGAACACATTCATGATAAAAAACAATTATCCTGGTATTTCAGGCACACGATTTCCGGGATCTATCAAACCGATGCGCATGTTTTATGGAAGATGCCGATCGAAGTCGCGTAGACCAGCACCTAGGAACGGCAGCCATATCAGAACTGCTATGAGAGATTTGGCCATCTCAAGTCTGTTTTTGCACATCTGTTAAAATAACATTTTAACGGAATTTCAGCATTTTTGTAACGGTGAAATTTCAGAACCTCCTGCACCAGTTTCTTCTTCAACACAAAAAGATCAGACGATACGATCATCTCCGCTAGATCCACCTTCTTATCACAATAATTCCAAAGAAACTCGTCACAATCCCAAAACGTCTGTTCTTAGTATTATGTATTTGCATGAAATCAAATCTTGGGAAATGTCTCATAAGGCGTGGATCTCGATACCAACGCAAATGCGACATCAGCTTAGAAAACTAGGCTCTGTTCTGGTTAATTGGTCCCAACCGAATAGATTGGTCCCAAGAAAATAGATTGGTCTCATGAAAATTGATTGGTCCGTATAAAATAGATTGGTCCCGAAACTTTCATAAAAGCAAAGATTGGTCCCAAGAAAATAGATTGGTCCCAAGAAAATAGATTGGTCCCAAGAAAATAGATTGGTCCCAAGAAAATAGATTGGTCCCATGAATATTGATTGGCACGTCTAGATACTTGCTTTCAAAGGATTAAAAATCGACTTTACTCATCTCCAGTCGAATATTTATATTGTATAAGGTGAAAGTGTGTTTAATCGTGCTGATTGGAGGATTGATTGGCACAGATTGGCACAGAGGCACTGATTGGAAGAATATCTGGAGGGGACAAGACGAAGCTCCTGAATTACCTCATCCACGAAAAGAACTTCTACAGTAGAGAATCTACTCGGGCAACTCACGTTTCCAGCGTAACCCCCGTTCCCTGAAAACCGCTCCGGTCCCTGCACAGGCAGCCCCAGTCACCTCCTTTCCGGTCGCCCATGTTGCCGCTGCACCGTCATCTGATTCTGATAACACGAATGGTAATGATGACTTAAATGACAACCTGCTTCTTTTCCTGCCAATCCACAGCGAAGCCCACTGGAAAGCTTCAACCGGTTATGCACCCGGCTCCTGCAACCTGAAAGAAACACAGTGCAACCCGAACGAACTCCGGTGCAACCGGAATATTTCATTTTTCGTGTATCGTATCATTAGATACATCATATTCACGAAAAAAATTCTTTAAATAATTATTAAAGTATAACGAATGGAGAATTCAGCTTTCTTCGAAAAAAAGCATCTAGTTTCATGAAGCTGTAGGGTCCAATCAATTTTCTTGGGACCAATCTATTTTTTACAGACCAATCTTTGCTTTTATGAAAGTTTTGGGACCAATCAATTTTCATGAGACCAATCTATTTTCATGGGACCAATCTATTTTCATGGGACCAATCTATTTTCTTGGGACCAATCTATTCGGTCGGGACCAATTAACCAGAACAGAGCCATAACTTTATCATTGATTGTAAGGTTACTGTAACTGCCTACAGTACCTTATGTGCTCACAGGGTTTTTCACACATTTCTAGCAGAATCGATGAAGCCGATACCGCAATATTCGAGCAACTGTTCCACACCTTAAAGGCACACCCCAAGCTAATTTTACTCTCCGCATTGGCAATGCTCTCTCGTAGACAAAGAAAGCGAGAGAGTGCAGCGACAGCAGAGAGTTTCAAATTAGCTTGGGGTGTAGCTTTAAAATATTCCTGTTCTTGTGAGGGAATTTCTCCTCATCATCCTTCTCGATGAAATTGCTGGCGCCCTTACAGATACGAGTGCCCACTGTGCGTTGAGGAGACCGACATTAGAAGTGTCTACGTCGACTGTGGTCATATTGTATGTGCTAAATGCATCGAGGAAATGAACAATCAACCAAATCTCAGTGGAAAGTGCCCCTTCTGTAGGAAACCTTCCAGAGCACAGAGGATCTTTGAGAATTGAAGGAAATCAGGGATTTTTTTGTATAATGCACTGCTTTCAAAAAAAAAAACAGAAATTTTTCCCCTTTTACTCTCCGCTCTGGCCACGCTATATCGTAGACCAAGAAAGAGAATGTTACCAGAGAGGGTAGTTTCAAATTAGCTAGGGTATGCCTTTAATCGTTTAGTAGTACAGACAATAAACATTTTTTTTAGAAAAGAAAATGAGACTCAATATCATTTGTCTTATTATCTTTCTTCCATAGTTTTTCGCTCACTATCATTTGTCTTGAGAGTACTTATTATGCCATTCATTATTTCTTCTCTTAATAATAATAATAAATTTATCTGACCTCGGAGGGTATTTTTAAGATTCATAATTAAATGTTTGAAGAATATGATAAATTCAGGAGGTAAGAAAGAAGGCTGCGATTACTTGATCGTAGCATACAATACTTATGAGTTACGAATAAAAGACTTAAATACATTGGCACTATGGGTACAAACAACACTATTGTCAAGATTATTCCATTTTTGGACAATACGATTTGTCAAAAAAGATGAGAACTTTTTTGAGTGAGATCTGTGGGTTCTTAGATATAAATTATGTCTACGTGAAGTGTTGGTAAGATTAGGGAATAGAAAAAGTGTACGGGCATCAAGGTCAAGATGAGAGTGGATTACATTGTACGTGAATATGAGGTCATTTTGATCTCGACGGGAGTGAAGTGAAGGGAGCTTGAGGTGTTGTATGCGCTCCAGGTATGGTCGATATGGCAGATTGCACTTGCTGAATACGAGCCTGGAAAATCGATGAAGGACGGACTCGATACGTGCAATAAGGGATATTGATTGAGGAGACCAAAGTTCACTGCAGTACTCTAAAATTGGACGGACATATGTTGTAAAGAGACGGGCATACACATTTATACTACGGGACTTAAACGATCGATGAATAAACGCACAACGTGCTGATGCCTTTGTTGCAATATTTTCAATGTGATCATTGAACTCTAGCTTGTTGTTGTAGGTTATTCCGAGATCCTTGATTTTGTCAACTACTGGTAGGGTGCAGTTACCGATAAAGAACGAGTAATCAGGATGATTTCGAACGAGATGCATAACAACTGTTTTAGTAGGGGACATGGATAATCCCCATGTCTTAGACCATTGATTAATGCGATCCAGTGATTCTTGCTCTTATTTTGACTGTCTCGTTGCACGCAATAAAATAAATAAATGATTAATGATTTATCATGTCAAGGTGAGAATAGATCACAGGGTTCATTATGATACAGTAGCAGCCAAAAGTATTCGCCTAATACTTTGAAATATCATAACTTTTGACTCAGATGAGCCATCGGGCTCATGTTTTAGCTTGTAAATAAGCAATTTTATATTTTAATAAAACCATTAGGTCACTCTGTAAGAATAAAAATGGATTGATCTTATTGGCTAGTTCTACAGTGAACTGCAGATTCAATATGTAGTTTGATCAGACGAGATAGTATAGAGACATGAGAGAGTGCAGAGAGTGCAGGGTAAAGGACGCGTGCATAGGTCTGACCTCACTCGTTCAAATCGAGACAGTCCATTCCATCTCCCTCTGTTTGTCTCATTTCGTCTTTTGATTATAACCATCTCATTACGTTTGAAATTTAATTTGTTTAAACACAGACTCCGTTCCTTTTAATTTCTTTTCTACAAGTATTCACTAAAGTGACTGTTCTGTTCCGTTAAATCGAGCATTTCAAAATTAGTCGCATACTCTATCTGTTGTTTTGTTTTATAAAATCGATTTGTTCCTTTATCATGTTCTTGAATGTATTCATCTTTTCGTGTCGTGCTCAAATTCAACTACATCATATGTATAATATTCGTTCAGATCTCAGTGCCCTTCACTAGCAAATGAAAGATGGAGCTCAATCAAGAATCACACTCTCAGGTTCTTGCTCCCTCCGAAGGTCTTCATGACTCGAAACCTCAGATATGTTTGTTTTCCTTAATGCACTATTCTGTGCTATTCTGACGGCAAATGATCTTAGGGGTAGGTTGTATTACTGAACTACAATAGAGAAGTGTGCTTGCTCCAGACGATCATGAAAATGTATGATTTTTCGCCATCGTACGAGAAAGTAATGCGCATTGTAGTAATATATCTGACAATAACTTGGCTGAAACATTACATCATTTGGGATAGCGATAGTTTATTGCTAATGTGGTGTTAAATTATTGTAAATAGAATTGTAAATTGTAAAAAGGGTGTTAATTTTGTCTACTTGTAAATAGCATTGTAAAAAGCAAATATATCGGTTCTCTGACCAGTTAGAGACTTGAAACTGGGTTTTTAGGTTTGAAACCACGAAAATGCTTATAAACGAAGTTTCAAGTCCCTAGGTCTACTAAGAAAGAAGATATTTGCTTTTTACAAGATTTTTCAGGAAAAACTCGAACATTCTTATAAAAAGCAAATATCTCCGCTCTTTGTAGAGATAGAGACTTGAAACTTCGTTTATTAGCTTTTTTCGTGGTTCAAACCTAAAAACAAAGTTTCAAGTCTCTAACTAGTGAGAGAACCGAGATATTTTCTTTTTACAATGCTCTTTAAAGGTGGACAAAATTAACACCCTTTTTACAATTTACAATTCCATTTACAAGAAATTAACACCACATAAGAAAATCAAAATTATAGTAGATATTGTTTTTCTGAAATGACTATACCTTACTCTCCCTGTTATTTAATCTGAATTTTCTTAAAGTAATCAATATCCATTTATCAGTGACAGTAATCTATTGATTGTAATCATTATAGATTCATCGATCGATTCGTCATTTCTCATATAATCCTTCAATCTCGGCTTGGATCTCCTTCGACCATTCGACTTCAAAGATGGCGTTCCAACAAATATTTCCGTGATGTTTCTTTGCTCTTAGGACGACTTCTTTACAAAGTGCTCTCGGATCCGACTCAGATACGTTTCCTTTAAAGGGAGAGTGGCCTCTCTCAATGGTCTCTTTATTGCGCACACTATTTCTCTGTTCTCTGACAACGAGAGAGCGTAGAGCGTTGAAGAGACCGTTGACAAAGGTTTCAGCCCCTTTCAGAATAAATAATGTAATAGCTTAAATGAAAGATTATTTCCTTTGACCTTAATTGATTACATTTAGATTCTTCGATTATTCATTGTTCCCATGCCAAGACTTCCCCGTTGTCAAACGATCTCGTTGCTTAACTCCGTTATCCGACGTCGTCCTGCTCATCATCCGAAGTTCTTTCTGCTAGAACGTTATCCTCATACTTCATCTATGAATAAATTTTTGGGGTGTTGTGGTGTGATTTGAATGTCATATGGGTGTCCATCCCCGCGCAGTCAAAGGGGCGGAGCTTAAATCTCTATATATAGCTAGCCTCTAGAAGCAGACACGCCCAGTATATTACGACCATTCAATCTGAGTACTAATGGGGACCCATGGTCTAGTGGATAAGGGGATAGGCCAGAACAACAAGGGTTGCTCGGCGAGAGAGGTTCAATACCCAAGCCGATCTACAAAAGATTCTCCCTACTCTACCAATCATTTTGCACTATTTGATACATACAGTAATCGCCTCCCCCTACGCTTTTCCCCATTGCTACACAGAGGCCCATTTATTTGAATACTTATCGTGAAATGATTTTTTATTTTGTTTATTTTGTTTTCTCTATTTTTTCTATTTTTATTTTCGCAATAATTCTTTCCTATTTTTACTTGTTCATTAAATTATTTATTCCCATCACTGACCGCTCTCTGTTGCGGAGTATCGGAATGCTTTTCTTGTTAAAACATTGAGCCCTTCTGCATATTTCATTTCGCTATTTTTTATTGTGCATTTCGATAGTTTTCAAAAATGCCATTATGGTTCTAGAAGAATTCAACAATAAAGATTTCATAATATTCCAGTGTGTTCCGGAATGTTTCAGAAGATTTCTACAAAAATCGAGATCGTAATGTATTGCAGATATTGTCAGTATGTCCCAGAACGTTCTCGAATATTTGAAAATCTTCATACAGTTTTCAGTTTTTGGACACACTTTACGCTCATTCATTCAAAAACTCTAGGGAATTCCGCTTCATTAGTACAGCATTAGCTTTTATTTTCTATTGCAATTCTTTCACTCATTCTTTAATCACTTTTGTAAATAAGCAAATTTATATTTTAAAAAACCTTTAGGTCACTCTGTAAGAATAAAAATGGATTGATCTTAATGGCTAGTTCTACAGTGAACTACAGATTCAATATGTAGTTTGATAGAGAGAATGTCAGAGTTTAAAATTACAGCTAGGGGTGTGCCTTTAATTGTTTACAAGTAGTACAGACAATAAACATTCTTTTAGGAAAGAAATTGAGACTCACTATCATTTGTCTTATTATCTTCCTTCCATAGTTTATCGATCATTATCATTTGCCTTGAGAGTACTTATTTATCATTCATTATTTCTTCTCTTATTTCGACTGTCTCGTTCATGCATAGACGTAGCGGCCGAGACACCATAGGGCACATTGCTAGTTAACTTATTTAATCAAAAAATTTATATTTAAAGTGCATGCATACTTATTCTTGTACATCTATTAATAATATTAATTTAAATGAATATGTGACAAAAATAAATAAACGATTAATGATTTATGTCAGGTAATAGATCACTGGGCTATGATATGTTATGCACAGAAAAATTATATTAGCTGATAAACACAGAATTATTCCATGAGTCGATGAAATATGTTTCCTTCCCTTTCCTCCTCGTTCTCTCTCTCATCTGCGTACTATCTCGCGTGGGCTCTCTATATATAGAAGAGGCGTTGTGGCTACTCTCGTACCAAATAAACAAGTGCATTTTCTACGATCAATGCACAATTATGATTGTTATCGTTTGACCTATGGATCAAACGTTAATAATCATAATCATGCCGTTTTGTTGCTTGATATGCATTTGTTAATGAATATTTATTGCAACTCGGTCGTGTTGGTATCCTGAACAGAGATCGATCAGGTTTATGCACAGTGTACACAGTAATCATGTAAATACTCCTATCCGTAGGCGAACGCATCGCAGGAGGCAGCGATGAGAGCATTCTAATGTTGAGTGAAGCAGCACAATTTATCAATTTATCAAAATTATCACACCATTATAAAAATTTTAATTCCAACTCAATTTGAATTTACCGATTTTTTGCGCGGGAATATTTAAATTTTCAAAATTCCGAAAAATTATGTATTTTTGAAAAACTATTCATACTCAACCAAATATTTTGGTTACTATGACGTATTGTAGCCTCCCAACCAGTTGAGCGAACGCTGCTATAAACATATTTTTTAATCATTCTTCATTGAGAAAAACCAAATATAGGTATATATGCACATATTTAAATATGAATTGGTAAGCCATGAATATCTTATTCATGTCGTGGTATACGATGAAGAGCGGTCTCTTAATCCTCGCTCTCGCCGTCATGCCGACCTTGGTAGTCACCAACCCTTCTACGTAAGTATTCTTAAAGTCTCAAGGCCGACCATACGATCATATGCTCGAGTTTAAGCACCAGGATCAATGACCACTGCAAATGGGCACCCTCGGTCAAGTTTTAACTCGTAATATTGAGCTCAAATATGGTGAAGATTCATATGAGATTGCAGAACGGAGCCTCCGTTCGAGTACGAAGAGCCCGGCCCGAATATTGCTTATGTGTACGACGGCCCCGATACGATTTCTGGATTTAATTATGAAGGTTCCTATAATCCCAAGTAATGAGTTTCGTCTATTACGGTAGTTTATAAGTCTGCGAGTGATAATATTATAGCAATCGACAACCACAGCCGTACCCAACGCCCGATCATTCAAATGTTGAACACACTGATGTACCCTCTGATGAAGGTTCCGACTCGGGCTCTGAAGATCACAACGAAGTCTCCGACTCGGGTTCTGGAGATAACAGCGAAGGTTCCGATTCGGGGTCTCTAGATAACAACGAAGGTTCCGATTCGGGGTCTCTAGATAACAGCGAAGGTTCCGATTCGGGGTCTCTAGATAACAGCGAAGGTTCCGACTCGGGCTCTGGAGATCACAACGAAGGTTCCGACTCGGGCTCTGGAGATCACAACGAAGGTTCCTACTCGGGCTCTGGAGATAACAACGAGTCGGCCGTCGTATCATCCGTCTTCAAGGAGGAGTCCACTGGTCCCGAGTCGTGCGTTTCATCTATTGGATAAATCAAATCGTAGATACTGATGATAGTGTTTCAGCAATCGCCAACAAATCCCAACGTCCGATCATTCAAGTGACGAAGATACTGACAAACCCTCTTTATATATCCAGGAAGCTTCCGCTTCTTTTTCCGGATTTACCCACGAAGGATTCGCGTCGGTTTCTGGATATAAATATGATTCTGCCGCCGCGTAGTAAGTCCTAACGATCAATCGGTTACTATAAACCATGAATTGCAGCATGGATGGCATCTCCGGTGCACGACCGTTTCGCTTCTCCTATTCGTTCTCCAAATTAGAAGTCAAGAGAGGAGAACGCTAAAGCCTATCTTCGTGTGGCATTCCTTATCACCCAATGTTTTTATTAATTTGAATAAATTCGTTTGCGAACATATGGAACGATTTTATTATTATTATTGTTATTATCAAAATTAATTACTATTATATTATTATTGTTCTTGACAGATACATTATTATTGTTCTTGACAAATAACACGCACATCTAAATATATTATAGATGTGAAAGACCAATCATGGCCCTTCTTTGAGAAACTTTTTTTCAACAAGACACCTGCCAAGTTGTATCACTATATATCAACTATACACTCACGGCAAATTCTCTTAGATATAGGTTGTCTAACTGTTCAGCTATAGATAAAGGTTAACTTACTCCAAACTTTCTCAAAAAGACACGTTAGATAATACTCTCTCACTCGAGATTGTAACGGGGACTCGAGTAAGCTAACTAAGTTGTCTCACATTTGAGACAACGTTTCTCTAATTGTCATATCTTAGATAACCTATATCTCAAATATGAGACAGTTTGCCGTCAGTGTATATCTCAAGAAAATAAATGTAATACTATTTGGCTGGGCAGTTCTCTATAACCCACCATAGTCCCCTGTCTAGACCACTGCGCATTCTCGGATTTTCAATATTTAATTGAAGTTAGGATCAAGCGATCAAGGATCAATGATCAAGGAGGTTCAAGAAGGATCAAGCGTAGCGGCATTGATTCTGAAGGATGTCTTCAATAGCTGATCAGAATAAGATGAACGAAGAATTATTTAAGATAGAAGTACCCCTTGTATGGGACCTCAGCACGCCCAGACTAATCAGTCGTTTAGATGCAACCATTCCCCCCCAATGGTTCTGTGCTTGATAAAGGTCTTTAAATTGTAAAATTGGAGTTAAAGAATCCCTATGAATGGAATAAAAAATGTCTGAACTGGATGATTTTTCATTCACACCTCGACGGCTTCTAATTGTAAAGGGATGGAACCACTCTGGTATTTCAAAACTTAAAGTCTACTTAAAATACGTCACTGACTTGAAGTTTACTTTAAGTCTACTTCAAGTGAGTGACGTCACATTTTCACTTTAAGTAGACTTGCGTCTCACTTTAAGTAGACTTACGTAGTGACGTCACACTTTAAGTAAACATACGTTTCACTTGAAGTAGACTTACAAGTCTACTTCAAGTGAAAGTGTAAGTAGACTTCAAGTTTTGAAATACCAGAGCAGAAGCGACAAACAGATTTGGACAGATGGAGCATACATATGTGGGATCCTTCCTGGTCGTAATTATTTACTCGTAAGATGAAGACTAATTAGCTCATAATTGCCTGTTCAATGTAATATGTGTTATGACGCAAAACATTAATACTTTTTGATGTGTATTTAAAGATTTATTGTAAGTCGACGGTTTCCCTGCTCTCTCTCTCTCTCTCTCTTTGGCAGAGAATAGATAAATAATGTTTGATATGAAAAAGATGCCGCAGAGATGGATTAGTACCTCCCAGTTGTGCTCACTATCTCTCTACAGAATGGACAAGTATTCGAGATTAACAACCATGTCCTCACACAAGTCGTACAGCCAAAATGACGGCAAGGGATGAATCTTGTCCGATCATATTTTTGCTCCAAGCATATTCCACATTTGAGATCGGGATCATCATTGGGAGGTGGTGTTGAGCAGCGGCTGGCAAGGGCCGAACCTAGCGATGACAAGTCGAATGATCTGCTTGTATGTGTTAGGCGAGTGGTGTTTTTGAAACGACCGTGAGCCAGCTTCATTGCCTTGGTGCAGCCGGGAAATGGACGACCTGAAGATGAAGTATAACTCCAAAAGAAGGCTTCAAGCTATCGCAAAATAACAATCTAAACTTTCATGCTCGTTCATTGAAAATGAGAGAAATGGCAAGAAAGCTACAAATAAGCTATTTCATATTAGCGTCAACATTTAATTTAATATTATTAATAGATGTACAAGAATAAGTATGCATGCACTTTAAATATAATTTTTTTGATTAAATAAGTTAACTAATTCAATTTCACTGGAGACCTAGCGAACTCGGCGAAACGAGTTGAAATTTTGAATTTCTACAAACATTTGAAACTATAGTATGACTTCGAAATGAATTATTTACCTACCGTTAAACGTTCGAATGGCATTATCAGCACTGGTGGCGTCAACAAAAGTTATCAAACACGCTCCACTGTTTTCGCCTGTGGTTCTGCAATAGAAATTGCGAAATCGGTACTGCAAATCCGATCGTATGCTACTCTGGGTATACATTCACTATCTCTCATGATTTCTAATGGATAGTCCGAACAAAAATGAAGGATCACATATCGATTGAGAACGTATCACTTCGATAGTAAGATCGATGTTACTGCATTAATCAGGCTTTTGAAATATTAATTATTTCTTTAATGTTACCTATCAGTGTAAACTTTCAATCTCCGTTGACCTGTTGACTCATTCATTTGAATCACTCCCGCGGTGGAGAAAACATCAACCAACAGACCGTGGTCGGCTCTGCAAAACAACAGAGTTGTTGTTAACATGGCAAGAAATACTCTCGTCCACTGACTATCTATATTCATTTTCTTCTATTACAAACCGCGTGATCTCTGCAACAAATGAATGCACTATCTCTCTTATATGGAATATTCTATGTTCAAAAGTCAGAGAAGCAATGTGATAGCAACAGAACTCCCTCATTTTGAGAACTTTGAGATATAAAAGGTAAAGATAAATCCCGTTATTCAAGGCAGGCACACGTAGACCCTCGTGAGATCTCTGTTAGCTTAGAGATTATTCAAGGCCAATTGAGTCAGAAGGCTTAATCTCTTCTACTCTCTATTCCTTTTGAGACCCCAATCTATTTGGAAACTTCTTTTTTTCATTGTCTTTCATTTCCTTTGACTGTGATATACAATAATTATGTAACATTGGTGAAACATATCAAAGAGAATTCATGGTAACTGTGAAACATACGTTTTGGGAATGTTGCGCACGAAGACGGTTTCCTTCACCTCGATGTCTCCCATGGTGAAGGCGATTCCTGAAGCAATACGAGGCTATGACCACATAAACACATCTATGAAGAAATTGCGTCTAATCCAAATTTCCATTAGATGTACTATTGCTTTGCTCAGAAAGCAGATATTAGTGATAAAATTATAGATTTCGTTGAAGCTAAATGTGGTAAAGTGGATGCGAACTCCAGAGGAAGGACGGACAAATGAGATTCGACCGGTCAGATGTTATTCAGAGCAAAATAGTATTCTCTCGCTCTATCCTTCTGTCTCTCTAACTCACTATCTCTCTAACTCTTGCTATATTTCTCACTGTATTATACACTCTACCTCTTCCTCTCCAAATTTCTCTCCTTGCACCCTCTACCCGACGTTCCGTGTGTGCAAAACATAAAAATATCCCGTGAAACGAATAGAGTGAACAACAAGACACTAAAGAAGGGAAATTAGAAACTGCATTTTGTCATGCAATGTCTAAATAGTAAACAATGCTGCTAATTTTCTCTAAATAGAGTCATAGCTTTTAAATGTTAGGTATATGTAAGTATTTAGCATTTTGTGAGGACTTTTGACCTTTATAACTCCGTTTCAAACGCCTTACTCATTGTCAGTGCTAGCCAAATTCCACAGCTAGAGGCTGCCTCTATAGAACCTAGAGATGGCAATAATGCACAATTCATTGCGGGCCCGCAAACTAGGAGAGAGGGGAGGGTGAGTGATTGCGGGCCCGCAATGACTACTTCATTCCTACCCTGCTACTTTTTGTGATCGGTCGTTCATCACAGTTCTCACAAGGGAAGTATGGTGCGCCGGTCCCGGACTTCGGAATGGGACATATACCATTCGATAGGTCTCCAAAATACAAGACTCCCATGTTAAGGATTTCGGCAACGTACCCCTGGGGGCCGAGTAATTTGCATATTTCTGACTGTCTTTTTTTCGCCCTACAATAAGATCCAGTTTCTGTGAGATCGAGAACAAGCGGTAGTGGTCTGATGGATAAGAGGATTGTCTATATATCTTTTGCTCGCAAGTTCGATTCCCACACAAGTTCAACTTCTTTTGCTATTTTCCATGTATGAAAATCTTACAAAAATCATTTTAAAAATCAATAAGCAATACATGTTTTGCATTACTACATGAAAATGACTATCACAATTTTTTTTTTACAATTTATAATGTAATGGTGATTATAATGATTGTGACTATAATGACGAATATAATTATAGTTATATTGACTATATTGATATGATTATAATATATGATAGTTTAAAATGAAAATCGAATTCATTATTTTCAATTGTTGTTTTTTTGTAACATTTCTTCCCGTATGTGGAGTGGACTGGCGGTCGTTAAAGATAGAGTCCTGCTAATATTTTCATGAATACATTATGAAAGCGATTCATTCTTGATTATAGCGCTCCCAACGCAACCTTTACAGTAATTAGGGTAATTATGATTATCTTTCTTGGACCAACGGTAAAAATCAATTATCTCAATTCGATGAGTCCTCGGCATAGTATCATTTAAAACAAGCATCCTTGTGAGGTTTTATGCAGCGCTGGATTCGGGTACATATTTTGATGACATATTTGAAGGAGTATGTTTGAATGTGTGCCTTAAAGGGAGCGTAACCTCACTCAATGGCCTCTTCGACCCGCAATGCTCTCTCGTTGTTAGAGAACAGAGAAATATTGTGCGTAATGAAGAGACCACTGAGTGAGGTAACGCTCCTTTTAAATAACGGATTGCAAATTTACTTTTACTTTTCCAGTGCTTTGGGAGCGCCATTATCAAGAATAATATATTCACGAACATATTCGCAGGCCTCCATCTTTAACGACCGCCAGTCCTCTCCAAGTACGGGAAAATGTTACAAAAAACAACAATTGAAAATAATGAATTCGATGTTCATCAAACTATCATAAATTATAATCATAATCATTATTAAAAATATTGTTGATTAATTTTTAAAATGATTTTTGTAAGATATTCGTACATGGAAAAATAGCAAAAGAAGTTGAACTTGTGTGGGAATCGAACTTGCGGGCAAAAGATATATAGACAATCCTCTTATCCATCCGGCCACTACTGCTTGCTCTCGGTCTGACAGGAACTGGATCTTATTGTAGGGCGAAAAAAAGACAGTCAGAAATATGCAAATTACTCGGCCCCCATGGGTACGTTGCCAAAATCCTTAACATGGGAGTCTTGTATTTTGGAGACCTATCGAATGGTATATGTCCCATTCCGAAGTCCGGGACCGGCGCACCATACTTCCCTTGTCAGTTCCTTCGTTAACAGAGAAAAACGACCGATGGCATAAAAAATAACAGGGTAGGAATAAAGTAGTCATTGCGCTCCCCCTCCCCTCCCTCTGAATTTGCGGGCCCGCAATGATTTTAAATGATTTTACACCGCACTGCGGGCCCGCAATCATTAGCAATGAAAAGTCAATTTCATTGCGGGCCCGCAACGCCCGAATTGCCAACTCTAATAGAACCCGTGCACCAGTCGAATCAGTCATCCTTTAGAGGCCCCACACGTTCACTGCGGACGTTTAACTGTATTTTGCAGGACATTTTGCTTTTATTTAAATATCTGGTTCAGCTTTTAATCTACGGAGCATATTATTTCAACATGTTATCTTGGCATTGGACTGCAATTAATTTTTAAAAAATAAAAGAACAATAGGGGCTGTCTGAACCTGGTTCTCCTCATACCTAATATCCCCAGTACTTCTGCAATGAATGCATCCACCGCCTGGGTATATAATGTCAAATGACCATCGTCCATATCACGTTCTCAATATCCAACGAGAAAGATCTTTTAATTTGCTGGAATGCACCAAAGATGGAATGGAAAATAATTACAAAAAGATCCAATAATTCACAGTGTACGGTGCACAGTTCACAGTGTTCGTATCTTTCCTTTTTGATAACAATTCCTTGATCAGTTCTTACTTAGACGAAAATTATGAACGATTCTAACAATAAGAAGATCAATGCGATAAAATGCAAAAGATTTGTCATCCGCAGGATTCGAACCTGCGCCCTCCGAAGAGGACTGCGACCTGAACGCAGCGCCTTAGACCACTCGGCCAGAATGACATGTTCATCTACAGTGGAATAACCATTGTTGTCTCTAAGTCAGGAAATTCATTTAATCAACAGGCCATTTAGTAACCCTGGCAAATATGTGAAATTAGTAAATAGTCTGAATTCTTGACAAATACGGTTTAGGATATTATTTAATGAGACATTTTCATCATATCAAAGGCAGGTGCAAAGAGGTGCGGATGAACAGTAGGGCACTGTAGTTTTATTTATGATTGCCTGCAACGCCTCCTGAATAAGATATGTGCTTGAACGATAGATCTAGTGTTATTGTTTATTCGTATGACATATTGAAAGCATCTTTTTAAACACCCATTTCACTCCCTATGATAGAAATTTTTGCTAAACGTCGACTTTTATGAACAGCAAAATCACTTCAATCGATTTAGCAATTCACATTAGCAAGCCATTGTTCATCTCTTCTTTCAACCAATTTTTCGAAAATTTTCATTCTAATTGCGTGCGAAAAATCAGAATTGTGTTTGAATCAGTTTCCAACTTGCTTTCTGTAACAATCTGTCATTGTACTTTGCAATGTACATAATCAATATGAAAATCGTTTATTTTCGAAAATTCATTTTTGTACCATGACCGCGGTCATGGAAATCGATTTTTCAAAAGTGAGCCGAATGCCGGGATGCCAGTTCTACTACGTTTACTCATCATGAAACTTAACATTGTCATTGCTCATTGTCGCAGCATTCGAGTCGACAAACTGCAATATTTCAGAAATTTGCCGAAAAAGTAGGCACTCAAATTGAATTTTTTGAATATTCGAAAATATTTTCATATTGATTGATTGATTAAGTACTAAGACAGAATGTTACAGAAAGCAATTTGTAAACTGATTCAAACACAATTCGGATTTTTCGCACGAATATTATTCGCATCATTAGTACTTCACAATAAGCCACATAAATGAAAACATTTCAAACTTGAGAAATTTTTAAATTGATCCAACTGATGGGCGTCTTGTGTCATTTTACTGATCTCACCTCGAAACTTTGAGTAGACCACAATTCCGCACCAATCGTTTGGAAAATACAGCATTTGTTCGGGAAAACCATCGATGACGGAAATTCGAGCGAAAAATTCGACAACTGGGTCTAACGTGGAGAATCCAGTTTTAAGTGGAATCAATGCAGGATTGCTTAGGCTACAATACCTGGTGGAAAAACTCTGTCACAAACTAGAACAAGCGATGAATTTTCCGAAACAACCAAAATTTTGAGTAAAAAAAGTGGTTTAGGAATCAACGTGCATTCGATGCTAATAGTGAATTAGCAAGGTCTGTGCACCCTAGACGCATCGCAAATGATATTTAGACTTTTTCTCAACAATTTGAGAAATTATGATTTTTAAACGTTTTCGCACTTAAATAATTTTTTCTTATAGCCTGAGGGCACAAACAGGAAATTTCTACTGTTTTGTGTAATAAGGGCCGGTGAAACTCCTAACACCCAAGTATGGACCCCCAGTTCTCATTGCTAGCGCAACGTGTCCGGGGTGATCGAGTCTTACCGGCCATGAAAAATCTTGACAAATCGTATTGTGCAAAAATGGAATAATCTTGACAATTATAGAGAATGAAAGAAAGGGACTAAGAAATGGGTTGCGTTAGAAACTTTTAGGAAAAAAACCATAATTAATCAAAAAGTGTTGTTTGTACCCATAGTGCCAATGTATTTAAGTCTTTTATTCGTAACTCATAAGTATTGTATGCTACGATCAAGTAATCGCAGCTTTCTTTCTTACCTCCTGAATTTATCATAGTGTTTAAACATTTAATTATGAATCTTAAAAATACCCTCCGAGGTCAGATAAATTTATTATTATTAATATACGCCAACGAGAGAAAAAGTATGACTTCTAATTTTGATTTAATAATGCTGCGTTTCAAGGCCATTTTAATGGGACCGACAAGGAAATTATTTTAATAATCGATATTTAATCGAATAAAATTGCCGAAGATATGTATATCTATAGACTACACGAACACACGTCGGGTATGCAGAACCGAATGTATTAAGTGGATGGCAAGCCATTCACATCAGAGCCCTTCATTACTCCTGATAAAAGATAACTTCTTGTCACTTCTTGGAAAACTCACTTCTTGGAAAAGCAATCAAATTTGATTCTGTTGTCAGGTGGGAAAGAAAAGTTATACCTATATTTCATTTTTTTGATTTTTTTCTGTCTAGAGTATGGGCAGAGTATGGGCGAGAAGTTCAGCCCATTTCCAGTAATTTTTTTGAAATAATATTTTTTTGTTATTTGAAATCCTAAATTCTCCCTTTTGCGCTGTGAACATTACAATTTTCCCACTTTGATTTGGAACAACGAAATTTCAGCCGTTTTGTGTAATAAGGGCCGATGACACTCCTAACACCCAAGTATGGACCCCCAGTTCTCATTGTTAGCTCACGCGTCCGGGGGTGGTCGAATATGATCGAGTCTTAGGGAACAGGCCTCTTAATCCAAGAAATGGTGTGGAAAATTAGGTCCTCAATACAGATATCTTCATTGGGAAAGCAATTGCATAAACATAAAAACAAATTGAAGTCAGGAAATGCATGTAATCAACAAACATATCATTTAATATCCCAGGAAAATATGCAATGTAAAATTAGTAAATAAAATTAGTAAAAGAATTCTTGCCAAAAACGGTTTAGGTTAAGATTTATTGAGAATATAATAGAACGTTGAAACATGTGAATCTAAGAAAGGAAAATGCGTTGAGTAGCAGAAACTTTTCTACAGATGGGACACTTTCCACGTATTACTGGATCTGCATTCATTTTGTTGATGCAGTCAGTGCAAAAGATGTGACCGCATCCGGTGTACACACTGAGACTGTAATGGTCTTCGAGGCAGATGCGGCATTGCAGTCTAAATGACAATTCTATTGAGAGCTCTACGAACATATTCCCACGAATACGGTAGTATTGATTTCTACACGATCATCAGGACGTTGAACTGCTTAAGAGGCATGTTCCGTAAGACTCGATCATATTCGACCACCCCCGGACACGTTGCGCTAGCAATGAGAACTGGGGGTCCATACTTGGGTGTTAGGAGTGTCACCGGACCTTATTGCACAAAACAGTAGAAATTTCCTGTTTGTGCCCTCAGGCTATAAGAAAAAATTATTTAAGTGCGAAAACGTTTAAAAATCATAATTTCTCAAATTGTTGAGATAAAGTCTAAATATCATTTGCGATGCGTCTAGGGTGCACAGACCTTGCTAATTCACTATTAGCATCGAATGCACGTTGATTCCTAAACCACTTTTTTGACTCATAATTTTGGTTGTTTCGGAAAATTCATCGCTTGTTCTAGTTTGTGACAGAGTTTTTCCACCAGGTATTGTAGCCTAAGCAATCCTGCATTGATTCCACTTAAAACTGGATTCTCCACGTTAGACCCAGTTGTCGAATTTTTCGCTCGAATTTCCGCCATCGATGGTTTTCCCGAACAAATACTGTATTTTCCAAACGATTGGTGCGGAATTGTGGTCTACTCAAAGTTTTGAGGTGAGATCAGTAAAATGACACAAGACGCCCATCAGTTGGATCAATCTGAAAATTTCGATTTTCACGACGGGGGTCATCGTCCGAAAATTTAAAAATTACTCAAGTTTGAAATGTTTTCATTTATGTGGCTTATTGTGAAGTACTAATGATGTGAATAATATTCAGCCAATGCTAAATGGCTGATCTCTCTTTCCAACCATTTTTCGAAAATTTTCGTGCTGAATGCGTGCGAAAAATCCGAATTGTGATTGAATCAGTGTACAAATTGCTCTCTGTAACATTCTGTCTTAGTACTTAATCAATCAATCAATATGAAAATCGTTTATTTTCGAAAATTCAAAAAATTCAATTTGAGTGCCTACTTTTTCGGCAAATTTCTGAAATATTGCAGTTTGTCGACTCGAATGCTGCGACAATGAGCAAATGCCAATGACAATGTTAAGTTTCATGATGAGTAAACGTAGTAGAACTGGAATCCCGGCATTTGGCTCACTTTTGAAAAATCGATTTCCATGACCCGGTCATGGCACAAAAATGAATTTTCGAAAATAAACGATTTTCATATTGATTATGTACATTGCAAAGTACAATGACAGAATGTTACAGAAAGCAAGTTGGAAACTGATTCAAACACAATTCTGATTTTTCGCACACAATTAGAATGAAAATATTCGAAAAATTGGTTGAAAGGAGAGATGAGCAATGGCTTAATATTATTCACATCATTAATACTTTACAATAAGCCACATAAATGAAAACATTTCAAACTTAAGAAATTTCGAAATTTCGATGACCATGACTGATGGTCGTGAAAATCGAAATTTTCAAATTGATCCAAGTGATGGGCTACTTGTGTCATTTTACTGATCTCACCTGAAAACTTTGATTAGACCACAATTCCGCACCAATCGTTTGGAAAATACAGTATTTGTTCGGGAAAACCATCGATGGCGGAAATTCGAGCGAAAAATTCGACAACTGGGTCTAACGTGGAGAACCCAGTTATAAGTGGAATCAATGCAGGATTGCTTAGGCTACAATACCTGGTGGAAAAACTCTGGAACAAGCGATGAATTTTCCGAAACAACCAAAATTTTGAGTAAAAAAAGTGGTTTAGGAATCAATGCGCATTCGATGCTAATAGTGAATTAGCAAGGTCTGTGCACCCTAGACGCATCGCAAATGATATTTAGACTTTATCTCAACAATTTGAGAAATTATGATTTTTAAACGTTTTCGCACTCAAATAAACTTTTCTTATAGCCTGAGGGCACAAACAGGAAATTTCTACTGTTTTGTGTAATAAGGGCCGGTGACACTCCTAACACCCAAGTAGCCACATTTCTCATTGCTAGCGCAACGTGTCCGGGGGTAGTCGAGTCTTAACGGCCATCTCTCTTAAAATAATGATGATAATAATAATAATAATAATAATAATAATAATAATAATAATAATAATAATAATAATAATAATAATAATAATAATAATAATAATAATAATAATAATAATAATAATAATAATAATAATAATAATAATAATAATAATAATAATAATAATAATAATAATAATAATAATAATAATAATAATAATAATAATAATAATAATAATAATATTATTATTATTAATAATATTAATAATTATATTGACAATTGTTGTCATTCAAAGATATTATGAAATATTCTCGAACCTGGTCGAGGCGTAATACGGACGTGGGTTGCGAAGTCCCCCCGGCATGGTTCCGTCCCCTTTAAGGGAGTAATAATCAAATTGGATAAAACTGTCTTTAATAATAAAATTCAATCCTCAAAGCCCTTCTCCAGTTAAGGAAAAGGGAAGAAGGTCACAGCTTTATAAGTTCCGTCACGAGAAAAAAATAATAGGTTGGAAAAAACTAGCCAATCGGAATGTGGAACAGCGTTAGCAAAGGAGATTTGCATGATTTACATAAAAGCTAATCAAATATCGCTCTTACAACTCGCTATGAAGGAAATTATAACGCAGTAGAAGTGTGACGACGAGCGACGGGTTTTCTTTACCCCTTATCAGTATTGATTACCACTTAAGACGTTAGAGTGATCAGAGATTTCGAAATTTCATAAAGATTTGATGCCCTATAAATTTAGTTATATAAAAATTCTTCAACAGGATTTCATAGGCGCAGATGAATAAGCATGAGTTCAACGATTCAGTCGCATATATATAGAGGGAAAAAAATGGTCGGTTCGAAAACATAGCTAATTTGTTAAACGAGTCTGAAAGGAATCGGAACTAAACCAAAATAAGGGAAATAAATACATGATACATTGCAAAGCTGATTGCGCAGGAACCATAATTTTAGAAAACCTACCCTCTGAACGGTAGGGTCTCAAAATCAGTCCTTCCACAAAAAAATTATTTTATGCCCTGAGGGCAAATTACGAGCTATGACTACCGAATTCTGGGGATAAACATTACTCGCTACTAGCATGATTTTAACACTTAGAACGGGTCGTTAGCACATCTAAACGACGAGTTATAAATTTGGGGGGGGGGTCAAAGTTGCAACCCTGCTACAGGTTGAAATCGAAGTCGGAGCCATTCCGCTACCTCTAAGAGCTAGTGGTGGCGTAGTGGCAAAGATGCCGCTTACAACTTTTGCGCGGCGGGTTCGATCCCCCGCCGACGGGACTTGTTTTGCACGATTTTTACACTTGAATTTTTGCTTCATGTGCTTGGTGGCAGACTACCATGATTTTTAGATGTTTGTTCTTATTGTTTGTGTTTCATTTTTAAATAAATGAATTCTCTGTTATATAATAATGTACGGATGAGAGAAGCAATAAGATCTTAAGGCATGATAACAATAGGATATTTCTTAAAACAGTATTAAAAACAGTATTAAAAAAAGCAAATTTTCCATTGGTTGAGTAGTAATTATATATGATTTAAAATAAACATAAAAATTCAAGTTAAAAATCGTGCGAAACAAGTCGCGTCGGCGGGGATCGAACTCTCCGCGCAAAAATTGTAAGCGGCATCTTTGCCTCTACGCTACCACTAGCCCGGAGAGGTAGCACGCAGAACTACCACAATATTGCACGGTAATTGCATGGTCATTACACGACAATTTCGTTGAAAAAATTGCACAAACTTTGAATTCTTTCAAGTCCGGGTACAGAGCCGTTCAGAATTTTTTAAGCACGCCTTCTTAATCTACAGAGAAAGGGCTTTCTAATAAGCTATGAACCGCCGCGTTTCGCCGAATTAAGGCGAGTGAGACTCCTTGTTAATATTCCCAGTACTTCTTTGAGGAATACGTTCACGTACTGGGCATATAATAGAAAAAGGACCCTTGGCCATATCGTGTTCTCAATATCAAACGAGAAAGATCTTTTTATTTTTTACAATTTTCTTATTAGAAGAAAAGATGAACGATGCGATAAAATGCAAAAGTTTTGTCATCCGCAGGGTTCGAACCTGCGCCCTCCGAAGAGGACAGCGACCTGAACGCAGCGCCTTCTCTGGTATTTTGCCACTTAAAGTCTACTTAAACTACGTCACAGACTTTAAGTAGACTTTAAGTAAACTTTAAGTGAAAGAACATTTGACGAAATGCATTACAGTATACCACACCACTTTAAGTAGACTTACGTCTCACTTTAAGTTTACTTAAAGTCTACTTAAAGTGGGAAAGTTTAAGTAGACTTTAAGTGGCAAAATACCAGAGTTAGACCACTCGGCCAGAATGACATGTTCATCTACAGTGGAAGAACCATTGTTGTCTCGAAGTCAGGAAATTCATGTAATCAACTGGTCATTTATGAACCCTGTAAAGTTAGTAAATAGTCTGAATTCCTGTATAGGCTAAGATTTAGTGAGAAATTTTTATCAGGTGTTATTTTTTTTATTCGTATGACATATTGAGAGCACCTTTTTAAACTCCCATTTCAATACTCTCCTTAAGATATGATAGAAATTTTTGCTAAATGTCGAAGGAGAGAAACCGAGAGACGGACTGCTCACAATTACAATAACATGGTTCTTGAAAGTTTTAACAGAAAGGCATGTAATAGTATTTTTGTTTAGCTTATTCCAAAAGAAATAAAATGCGTAAATCTGATCGATTTAAATTTTCTTTTGTTTCATGAAAGCGAAGTATAGTCTATCTTGTGAAATTTTTTAAAAGACAATATGTAAAAGCTAGGCTTGGCAATGATGATCATTTTGAGGCCATTTCTATTCTAAGTAATGATTAACTTTAATGATATTTAATGGATCATAAATCTTGCAGTATACAACCGTCCTCGAAAGACAACACAGTCCCACTATAAACCTCTATTACTACTATGCACGGAATTTTGATATTGCATCGAGTGTCGCGACGAATCAGAGTGATGATTTTTATAATAATAATAATAATGGTAATAATAATAATAATAATAATAATAATAATAATAATAATAATAATAATAATAATAATAATAATAATAATAATAATAATAATAATAATAATATTTATTCCTATATATTATTATATATATACAATACAATACATTTATCTTATCAGCACTAAGTGCAGAAGAGTAAATCAGGGGCAGGGGGGATATTCTTGCAAGTTCTTATTCTTCCGTCTCTGAGAAATGTTATTCTCCATTCAAGAAAACGATCGAACTGAAACTTGTTGATTGAAGTTGTAAACCCACGAAAACGTTCCGCTATCGTCCATTTGACAGTTGGAAGTACACCTCCAGGCATTCCAAAGCCTTCTAGGAGGGGATTCGTCTGTTGATGGAGTAGGCGAGAGAGGGACGGAGAGCTTAGTCGAACCGACCGCACCGCAGACAGAAAGGCAGAATGACTGAAAGAAAAGACAGAAAGGTCTTACAAGTGGTGCAGTCGAGTCTAGCAAAACCCCTGACAGTCAAAAGTGAATACAGACACCTTATCCACTACACTACACGGCCCGTTGGTTTGATGTTTGATAGATGAGTTAGCGAACCCATCGGGAATTGTTGTGTAGGCGACCTCGCGAATTTTCAAATCGACCACCCAAATTTCAATATCGATTTTCTCGAAGCTCAGAACAATTGGGCGACGTTTTAATACGGACTCCTAATCAGCATCGAAGACTAATTTCAGTCATGTTATTGCCATTTCGGGTGATGAAAACGAGACCAAAAGGTTCCCTTGTAAGTAGACAACTAAATCATCCAGCCTCATTTTTTCGTTTTCCTCACCAATCATAACAAATTAACAAGTCGACGATATTTTCATCGTCACCAGGCATGATGCTTATCAGAAACGGCACGAACTCCACGGATCCCCTTCTTCGTAAAAGTATTCCCTGGACTCGGAGATATTGCCCAGAAAATTATCTGTTTAATTTGTGTCGATCAAAAATAGAATTGTCCTATAAACTATTTACTGTGGATCTAAACAAATGGTGTTATCCAATCAATTAAGAATTATAGACAAACGCTTACGATTGGTTTGTTTAATATTAGATTTTATTGCAAATAAGTATCAACTACTCAGGAATCGTCGCCAACCATTCTTGCTGTGCAGCCACTAACAGAGTTACAGAGTTTAGCTATATTCGACCAGAAGACATGATCAAATGTATGTCCAACCATTTCATCTTTACAGCTAAGTACAGTGGTGCCTTTTCGAAAGGCACCACGCGGCATAAACACAAGCCTGTGTTTTTTCTCAATGAAAGTAGAGTCAAAAATTATGTTTTAGTTGCGATCGCTTTACTGGTTGGGAAACTACTACCTTATGCCAGTGTCCGAAATTTTTGGTTGAGTCTGAATAATTTTCCAAAATTATCAAAATAATCACACAATTATAAAAAATTGAATTCCCACTGAACTTTTATTTGTAATGCTTAATTTTTTGCGTGAATGTTTAAATTTTCCAAATTACCTTTTTTTAAATATTTTGCAAAAAACTATTCAGTCTTCGAATTCGACAGGTTCGAATCCCCATGGGCGCACTCTTTTTGTGCGCTCTAAACTAACGTGATATTGCAGCCTCTCAACCAGTTTATCGCTCGATACTATAAACATATTTTTTACTCTTTAGTCATTGAGAAAAAAAACAACAAAACACATTTCAGTTTTGTACTCTGCAAACATCTCAGCTGAAACACTTGTATATAATGGGGAAGTAATCTGGAACATCACCAATTCCAATGCATTCTACCTTTGGTAATTAATCGATGACTAGACGTAGCACCATGAAGTACAATTATTATATTTTTTTAAAATTCACACCTTAAAACTTATATTTATAGTGCATGCAATCCTATACTTGTATAATTTCATTTATTTATTTTTTACGATTATTTGTCGGCATAAATACTGGATATCTTGTTATTTCTTCATCAATCAACAATTTTGCATAAATTTTCGAATATGGAATCAATTATAATATAAATTGAGCAATATATTTGAGAATAGCTCTTATGGAAGGGTGGATTGGAGTAGCTTATTATTGAACAGCAAAAATGTCGAGGAAAATTGAAAAAATACTTCGAGGCAGAGATATACGGTAAATCGATCAATCGATCGATTTATCAGATTCCTAGCAAAGTTTGGAAACGCTTCCATTTTTATCAATGGCATTCAGTCAGCATAAAAATGTGCAAAAATCCATGAACAAGATTTATTTCACAAGATGGCTGTTTGACCGTTGTTCCAAATCAAAGTGGGAAAATTGAAATGTTCAAATAACAAAAAAATATTATTTCAAAAATATTACTGGAAATGGGCTGAACTCCTCGCCCATACTCTGCCCATACTCCAGACGGAAAAAAAATCAAAAAATTGAAATATAGGTATAACTTTTCTTTCCCACCTGACAACAGAATCACATTTGATTGCTTTTCTAAGAAGTGAAATATTTATAAGTTATCTTTTATCAGGAGTAATGAAGGGCTCTGATGTGAATGGCTTGCCATCCACTTAATACATTCGGTTCTGCATACCCGACGTGTGTTCGTGTAGTCTATAGATATACATATCTTCGACAATTTTATTCGATTAAATATCGATTATTAAGATATTTTCCTTATCGGTCCAATTAAAATGGCCTTGAAAAGTAACCCAATTAAATCATAATTAGAAGTTATACTTTTCCTCGGCGTAAATCCAAGAAAATGTGTGGAAAATTAGGAACATAATACAGATATCTTCATTGGGAAATCTATTGCATAAACATATAAAAAAAGATTGAAGTCAGGAAATTCATGAAATCAACAAACATGTCATTTATTAACCCAGGAAAACATGTAAAATTAGTAAATAGTCTGAATTCTTGCCAAATACGTTTTAGGTTAAGATTTAAGACACCGGCTCAGTAAGATTCGAGGGTTGAGCCGGTGACCCCGGACATCGACCTCACCGATTTGGCTCAAGAATTTTTTGTGGATACCCCCATGGGCCCCCATCACAAAATGGGTATTCATTTAGGCTGGTTCCTTGAAACACAGATGTGGCGGGTTTTCGAAATTTGAAAACTCGATTTTCACCGAAAAAAAATGGAGCGACCTAGGACCAATGTTAGTGTCGATTAATTATAAGTATAAATAGACAACAAAAACTGGCTATACGACGGTCCGGAGATCCGATCGCAAACTGATTTTTTTACCTCCTCAAAACATTCTAAAATTAATTAAAATTTTAAAACAAAAAAGTGCAGTCCAATTTTTGTCTCATCTTATAGAGCAAAAAAATCCGCGTCGAATGAGCGACAAAATTGAAAAATCGAAAGATACCTATTTAGAGAAAAATGGACCTGAAGATGACCCGAAAATATTTTTGTTTTCGAAACCCCTCATGTTTGTACTCATATTGAAGAGCTCGTCGAGTAGAACAACTTTCATGTTGAACGTTTTGTCTGAAACTCATGTACAAGAGAATTACATGAATTAAGATTTACTGGATCCTAATCGTTTAGATTGATTGTATCTTGAGAACAAACGACTTTCATAGAATACGACCAACACGAGAAATGATGTACTCGACGAGTTCTTTAAAATGAGTATAAACATGGCAAGGTTTCGACAACTTTTTTTTCATGACCACTTTAGAGACCATGTTTTTCAGAATAAGTGCCGACAATTTTTTTTCGTGAAACAACAAATTAAGTATGGATTTTTGAGTTCTACAATATAGGCGTAATCAATTTGTGCACCAAAAATATTTTACTTTCGTTTAACTCAAAATTGGGTGAACAACCGTGTGAATAAATAAAACTCATGTAATTCTCTTGTACACGAGTTTCATACAAAATGTTCAACATGAAAGTTGTTATACTCGACGAGCTCTTCAATATGAGTACAAACATGAGGGGTTTTGAAAACAAAAATATTTTCGGGTCATCTTCAGATCCATTTTTCTCAAAATAGGTATCTTTCGATTTTTCTATTTTTTTGCACATTCGACGCGGAATTTTTTTCTCTATAAGATGCGGCAAAATTTGGACTGCACTTTTTTGTTTTAAAAAAATTTTATTTTCGTTTTACTCAAAATTAGCAGGTAAACGTGTGAAACTCTCTTGTACATGAGTTTCAGACATAACGTTCAACATGAAAGTTGTTCTACTCGACGAGCTCTTCAATATGAGCACAAACATGAGGGGTTTCGAAAACAAAAATATTTTCCGGTAATCTTCAGGTCCATTTTTCTCTAAATAGGTATCTTTCGATTTTTCAATTTTTTCGCTCATTCGACGCGGAATTTTTTGCTCTATAAGATGAGATAAAAATTGGACTGCACTTTTTTGTTTTAAAATTTTAAGTAATTTTAGAATGTTTTAAGGAGGTAAAAAAATCAGTTTGCGATCGGATCTCCGGACCGTCGTATAACCAGTTTTTGTTGTCTATTTATACTTATAATTAATCGACACTAACATTGGTCCTAGGTCGCTCCATTTTTTTTCGGTGAAAATCGAGTTTTCAAATTTCGAAAACCCGCCACATCTGTGTTTCAAGGAACCAGCACAAATGAATACCCATTTTGTGATGGGGACCCATGGGGGTATCCATAAAAAATATTTGGGCCAAATCGGTGAGGTCGATGTCCGGCACTTCCTGGAATCTCACTGAGCCGGTGTCTTAATGAGAATATAATAGAACGTTGAAACATGTGAATCTAAGAAAGGAAAATGCGCTGAGTAGCAGAAACTTTTCTACAGATGGGACACTTTCCACGTATTACTGGATCTGCACTCATTTTGTTGATGCAGTCAGTGCAAAATATGTGACCGCATCCGGTGTACACACTGCGACTGTCATTGTCTTCGAGGCAGATGCGGCATTCCAGTCTAAATGACAATTGTATTGAGAGCTCTACGAACATATTCCCACGAATACGGTAGTCTTGATTTCTACACGATCATCAGGACGTTGAACTGCTTAAGAGGCATGTTACGTAAGACTCGATCATATTCGACCACCCCCGGACACGTTGCGCTAGCAATGAGAACTGGGGGTCCATACTTGGGTGTTAGGAGTGTCACCGGCCCTTATTACACAAAACAGTAGAAATTTCCTGTTTGTGCCCTCAGGCTATAAGAAAAAATTATTTAAGTGCGAAAACGTTTAAAAATCATAATTTCTCAAATTGTTGAGATAAAGTCTAAATATCATTTGCTATGCGTCTAGGGTGCACAGACCTTGCTAATTCACTATTAGCATCGAATGCACGTTGATTCCTAAACCACTTTTTTGACTCAAAATTTGGGTTGTTTCGGAAATTTCATCGCTTGTTCTAGTTTGTGACAGAGTTTTTCCACCAGGTATTGTAGCCTAAGCGATCCTGCATTGATTCCACTTAAAACTGGATTCTCCACGTTAGACCCAGTTGTCGATTTTTTCGCTCGAATTTCCGTCATCGATGGTTTTCCCGAACAAATGCTGAATTTTCCAAGCGATTGGTGCGGAATTGTGGTCTACTCAAAGTTTTGAGGTGAGATCAGTAAAATGACACAAGACGCCCATCAGTTGGATCAATTTAAAAATTTCGATTTTCACGACGGGGGTCATCGTCCGAAAATTTAAAAATTTCTCAAGTTTGAAATGTTTTCATTTATGTGGCTTATTGTGAAGTACTAATGATGTGAATAATATTCAGCCAATGCTCAATGGCTGATCTCTCCTTCCAACCATTTTTCGAAAATTTTCGTGCTGAATGCGTGCGAAAAATCCGAATTGTGTTTGAATCAGTTTACAAATTGCTTTCTGCAACATTAAGTCTTAGTACTTAATCAATCAATCAATATAAAATCGTTTATTTTCGAAAATTCAAAAAAATCACTTTGAGTGCATACTTTCACGGAAAATTTCTAAAATATTGCAGTTTTCCGACTCGAATGCTGCGACAATGAGCAAACGACAATGGCAATGCGAAGTTTCATGATGAGTAAACATAGTTGAACTGAAATCCGGGTATTCGGCTCACTTTTGAAAAATCGATTTCCAAGACCCGGTCATGGCACAAAAATGAATTTTGGAAAAAAACGATTTTCATGTTGATTATGCACGTTAGTTCAATCATAAGAGAGTATGTACAATAAGCCGGGAAATTGGAATTATTACACCATAAATAATTGTGTAAGAAATATATTGTATAGTTTAGCATACAGCGCCTATAAATAGTAGGTGTATTCAAATAGCGATCACCGGACCTAAAAAATGATCAGCGCGTAAGTTCGAAATAACATGAGTAGAGAAATGAGGCGAAGGTGGTCGAAGCGTGGCGCATTGGTAAGATGGCCGCCTCTCCTCCCAAAGGGTACGGGTTCGAATCCCGACCGGAGTTTTCACTTCATACCTTATTGTACACTCTGAACTAACGTGTATGTACATTGCAAAGTACAATGACAGAATGTTACAGAAAGCAAGTTGGAAACTGATTCAAACACAATTCTGATTTTTCGCACGCAATTAGAATGAAAATATTCGAAAAATTGGTTGAAAGGAGAGATGAGCAATGGCTTAATATTATTCACATCATTAATACTTTACAATAAGCCACATAAATGAAAACATTTCAAACTTAAGAAATTTCGAAATTTCGATGACCATGACTGATGGTCGTGAAAATCGAAATTTTCAAATTGATCCAAGTGATGGGCTTCCTGTGTAATTTGACTGATCTCACCTGAAAACTTTGAGTAGACCACAATTCCGCACCAATCGTTTGGAAAATACAGTATTTGTTCGGGAAAAACCATCGATGGCGGAAATTCGAGCGAAAAATTCGACAACTGGGTCTAACGAGGAGAACCCAGTTATAAGTGGAATCAATGCAGGATTGCTTAGGCTACAATACCTGGTGGAAAAACTCTGTCACAAACTAGAACAAGCGATGAATTTTCCGAAACAACCAAAATTTTGAGTAAAAAAAGTGGTTTAGGAATCAATGCGCATTCGATGCTAATAGTGAATTAGCAAGGTCTGTGCACCCTAGACGCATCGCAAATGATATTTAGACTTTATCTCAACAATTTGAGAAATTATGATTTTTAAACGTTTTCGCACTCAAATAAACTTTTCTTATAGCCTGAGGGCACAAACAGGAAATTTCAATTGTTTTGTGTAATAAGGGCCGGTGACACTCCTAACACCCAAGTAGCCACACTTCTCATTGCTAGCGCAACGTGTCCGGGGGTAGTCGAGTCTTAACGGCCATCTCTCTTAAAATAATGATGATAATAATAATAATAATATTAATAATAATAATAATAATAATAATAATAATAATAATAATAATAATAATAATAATAATAATAATAATAATAATAATAATGATAATAATAATAATAATAATAATAATAATAATAATAATAATAATAATAATAATAATAATAATAATAATAATGATAATAATAATATTATTAATAATATTAATAATTATATTGACAATTTTAGTCATTCAAAGATATTATGAAATATTCTCGAACCTGGTCGAGGCGTAATACGGACGTGGGTTGCGAAGTCCCCCCGGCATGATTCCGTCCCCTTTAAGGGAATAATAATCAAATTGGATAAAACTGTCTTTAATAATAAAATTCAATCCTCAAAGCCCTTCTCCAGTTAGGGAAAAGGGAAAGAGGTCACAGCTTTATAAGTTCCGTCACGAGCAAAAAATAATAGGTTGGCAACTAGCAAATGGGCATGTGGAACGGCGTTAGCAAAGAAGATATGTATGATTTACATAAAGCTAATCAAATATCGCTCTTACTACTCTCGCTATGAATGAAATTATAACGCAGTAGAAGTGTGACGACGAGCGACGGGTTTTCTTTACCCCTTATCAGTATTGATTACCATTTAAGACGTTAGAGTGATCGGAGATTTCGAAATTTCATAAGGATTTGATGTCCTATAAAGTTAGTTATATAAAAATTCTTCAACAGGATTTCAGAGGCGCAGATGAATAAGCATGAGTTCAACGATTCAGTCGCATATATATATATATATAGAGGGAAAAAATGGTCGGTTCGAAAACATAGCTAATTTGTTAAACGAGTCTGGAAGGAATCGGAACTTATGGCGCACTAAAAAATAGTGGAAAACTGAAAATGGCGACTTTCTAGGGTCTAAAAAAGTACACTGGAAAACCGAAAATTTGAATTCGCGGGCGCGAAAAAAGGTGCGGGAATTCAAACCAAAATAAGGGAAATAAATACATGATACATTGCAAAGCTGATTGCGCAGGAACCATAATTTTAGAAAACCTACCCTCTGAACGGTAGGGTCTCAAAATCAGTCCTTCCACAAAACATTATTTTATGCCCTGAGGGCAAATTACGAGCTATGACTACCGAATTCTGGGGATAAACATTACTCGCTACTAGCATCATTTTAACACTTAGAACGGGTGGTTAGCACATCTAAACGCCGAGTTATAAATTTTGGGGGGGGGGGGGTCAAAGTTGTAACCCTGCTACGGGTTGAAATCGAAGTCGGAGCCATTCCGCTACCTCTAAGAGCTAGTGGTGGCGTAGTGGCAAAGATGCCGCTTACAACTTTTGCACGGCGGGTTCGATCCCCCGCCGACGGGACTTGTTTTGCACTATTTTTGCACTTGAATTTTTGCTTCATGTGCTTGGTGGCAGACTACCATGATTGTTAGATGTTTGTTCTTATTGTTTGTGTTTCATTTTTAAATAAATGAATTCTCTGTTATATAATAATGTACGGATGAGAGAAGCGATACGATCTTAAGGCATGATAACAATAGGGTATTTCTTAAAACAGTATTAAAAACAGTATTAAAAAAAGCAAATTTTCCATTGGTTGAGTAGTAATTATATATGATTTAAAATAAACATAAAAATTCAAGTTTAAAAATCGTGCAAAACAAGTCGCGTCGGCGGGGATCGAACTCTCCGCGCAAAAATTGTAAGCGGCATTTTTGCCTCTACGCCACCACTAGCCCGGCGAGGTAGCACGCAGAACTACCACAATATTGCACGGTAATTGCATGGTCATTACACGACAATTTCGTTGAAAAAATTGCACAAACTTTGAATTTTTTCAAGTCCGGGTACAGAGCCGTTCAGAATTTTTTAAGCACGCCTTCTTAATCTACAGAGAAAGGGCTTTCTAATAAGCTATGAACCGCCGCGTTTCGCCGAATTAAGGCGAGTGAGACTCCTTGTTAATATTCCCAGTACTTCTTTGAGGAATGCGTTCGCGTACTGGGCATATAATAGAAAAAAGGACCCTTGGCCATATCGTGTTCTCAATATCCAACGAGAAAAATCTTTTTATTTTTTACAATTTTCTTATTAGAAGAAAAGATGAACGATACGATAAAATGCAAAAGTTTTGTCATCCGCAGGGTTCGAACCTGCGCCCTCCGAAGAGGACTGCGACCTGAACGCAGCGCCCCACTCGGCCAGAATGACATGTTCATCTACAGTGGAAGAACCATTGTTGTCTCGAAGTCAGGAAATTCATGTAATCAACTGGTCATTTATGAACCCTGTAAAGTTAGTAAATAGTCTGAATTCCTGTTTAGGCTTTTCCTCGAAAGACAACACAGTCCCACTATAAACCTCTATTACTACTATGCACGGAATTTTGATATTGCACCGAGTGCCGCGACGAATCAGAGTGATGATTTTTATAATAATAATAATAATGGTAATAATAATAATAATAATAATAATAATAATAATAATAATAATAATAATAATAATAATGATAATAATAATAATAATAATAATAATAATAATAATAATAATAATAATAATAATAATAATAATAATAATAATAATAATAATAATAATAATAATAATAATAATAATAATAATAATAATAATAATATTTATTCCTATATATTATTATATATATACAATACAATACATTTATCTTATCAGCACTAAGTGCAGAAGAGTAAATCAGGGGCAGGGGGGATTTTCTTGCAAGTTCTTATTCTTCCGTCTCTGAGAGATGTTATTCTCCATTCAAGAAAACGATCGAACTGAAACTTGTTGATTGAAGTTGTAAACCCACGAAAACGTTCCGCTATCGTCCATTTGACAGCTGGAAGTACACCTCCAGGCATTCCAAAGCCTTCTAGGAGGGGATTCGTCTGTTGATCCTTTTCTGTTGATGGAGTAGGCGAGAGAGGGACGGAGAGCTTAGTCTAACCGACCGCACCGCAGACAGAAAGGCAGAATGAATGAAAGAAAAGACAGAAAGGTCTTACAAGTTGTGCAGTCGAGTCTAACAAAACCCCTGACAGTCAAAAGTGAATACAGACACCTTATCCACTACACTACACGGCCCGTTGGTTTGATGTTTGATAGATGAGTTAGCGAACCCATCGGGAATTGTTGTGTAGGAGACCTCGCGAATTTTCAAATCGACCACCAGAACGATTGGGCAACGTTTTAATACGGACTCCTAATCAGCATCGAAGACTAATTTCAGTCATGTTATTGCCATTTCGTGTGATGAAAACGGGACCAAAAGGTTCCCTTGTAAGTAGACAACTAAATCATCCAGCCTCATTTTTTCGTTTTCCTCACCAATCATAACAAATTAACAAGTCGACGATATTTTCATCGTCACCAGGCATGATGCTTATCAGAAACGGCACGAACTCCACGGATCCCCTTCTTCGTAAAAGTATTCCCTGGACTCGGAGATATTGCCCAGAAAATTGTCTGTTTAATTTGTGTCGATCAAAAATAGAATTGTCCTATAAACTATTTACTGTGGATCTAAACAAATGGTGTTATCCAATCAATTAAGAATTATAGACAAACGCTTACGATTGGTTTGTTTAATATTAGATTTTATTGCAAATAAGTACTCAGGAATCGTCGCCAACCATTCTTGCTGTGCAGCCACTAACAGAGTTACAGAGTTTAGCTATATTCGACCAGAAGACATGATCAAATGTATGTCCAACCATTTCATCTATACAGCTAAGTACAGCCTTTTCGAAAGGCACCACGCGGCATAAACACAAGCCTGTGTTTTTTCTCAATGAAAGTAGAGTAAAAAATTATGTTTTAGTTGCGATCGCTCTACTGGTTGGGAAACTACCTTATGCCAGTGTCCGATATTTTTGGTTGAGTCTGAATAATTTTCCAAAATTATCAAAATAATCACACAATTATAAAAAATTGAATTCCCACTGAACTTTGATTTGTAATGCTTAATTTTTTGCGTGAATGTTTAAATTTTCCAAATTACCTTTTTTAAATATTTTGCAAAAAAACTATTCAGTCTTCGAATTCGACAGGTTCGAATCCCCACGGGCGCACTCTTTTGTGCGCTCTAAACTAACGTGATATTGCAGCCTCTCAACCAGTTTATCGCTTGATACTATAAACATATTTTTTACTCTTTAGTCATTGAGAAAAAAACAACAAAACACATTTCAGACGGCACTAGATCGAATGAGAACCGATGAATAATAACCGACTGAATGATAACCATTTGCCTATGAGAGACAAGCGATAATAAATAGACAACGTATGCAAATGGTTATCATCCAGTTGGTTATTATTCTTCGGTTCTCATCTGACCTAGTGCATTTAAGACTTGTACTCTGCAAACATCTCGGCTGAAACACTTGTAAATAATGGGGAAGTAATCTGGAACATCACCAATTCCAATGCATTCTACCTTAATCGATGACTAGACGTAGCACCATGAAGCACAATTATTATATTTTTTTAAAATTCACACCTTAAAACTTATATTTATAGTGCATGCAATCCTATACTCGTATAATTTCATTTATTTATTTTTACGATTATTTGTCGGCATAAATACTGGATATCTTGTTATTTCTTCATCAATCAACAATTTTGCATAAATTTTCGAATATGGAATCAATTATAATATAAATTGAGCAATATATTTGAGAATAGCTCTTATGGAAGGGTGGATTGGAGTAGCTTATTATTGAACAGCAAAAATGTCGAGGAAAATTGAAAAAATACTTCGAGGCAGAGATAATCAATCAATCAATCAATTTATCAGGTTCATAGCAACGTCTGTTAAAGTTTCCATCTCTAAAAACTTTGATGGAATTCAGTCACTATAAAAAATGTGCAAAAATGCCGCATTGTAATGTTCGGAACGCAAAAGGGAGAATTTAGGATTTCAAATAACAAAAAATCTTATTTCAAAATATTACTGGAAATGGGCTGAACTTCTCGCCCATACTCTGCCCATACTCTAGACGGAAAAAAATCAAAAAAATGAAATATAGGTATAACTTTTCTTTCCCACTTACAACAGAATCAAATTTGATTGCTTTTCCAAGAAGTGATATATTTATAAGTTATCTTTTATCAGGAGTAATGAAGGGCTCTGATGTGAATGGCTTGCCATCCACTTAATACATTCGGTTCTGCATACCCGACGTGTGTTCGTGTGAAGATATATGCAGATATATCTTCGGCAATTTTATTCGATTAAATATCGATTATTAAAATAATTTCCTTGTCGGTCCCATTACAATGGCCTTGAAACGCCGCATTATTAAATCAAAATTATAAGTCATATTTTTTCTCTCGTTGGCGTGTATTAAGAGCTCGGATCTGTAAGACTCGAGCATTTCTGCCAGATTCCGGACATTTCGCCAAGAATTTTGATTAAGGCCACTGTACTTTATGGGTGTAGGGTACCTTGGGCCCACATTACAAAATGGCACCCAAAGTGGCCCTAGCAGTGGAACGCGGCGTGTCAGGTAGGCGCCAAGTTTGAAAACTCGATTTTCATATTTTTCCAACCGAACAAGCTAAAGTTCAAATTTCTTCGGCATTGTGTTAGGCATACCCAATTTGCACAGAAACACTATTGAGATTAATTTTAAGCAATTCCTAGATTGATTTTTTGACCCGATTTTTTGTTTTTTTACGATTTCTCGGCATCTCAATTTCAATTCCGCAAAAGTTCTCTAGTATATCCATGTAGCCCAACTACTAGTGCATGTAACCCTGTTAGGCGGAAATCGATCTTGGATTGCGCGTGTCGGAAAAAATCGGTCTGATCGTCTCCAACTTGACTTAGACTCGTTGTTTCATAATTTTTTTGCTGTATTTTCAAAAAGATTAGTGCGGAATTGTGGCCTACTCAAAGTTTCGAGGTGAGACGTGTAATATGACACAAGAAGCCCATCACTTGGATCAATTTGAAAATTTAGATTTTCACGACCCCGGGGTCATGGTAGAAAATTTCAAAAATTTTCAAGTTTGAAATGTTTTCGTTTATGCGGCTTATTGTGAAGTACTAATGATGTGAATAATATTCAGCAAATGCTCAATGACTGATCTCTCCTTTCAATCATTTTTCGAAAACTTTTATGTTGAATGCGTGCGAAAAAGTCAGAATTGTGCTTGAATCTGTTCCCAACTTACTTTCTGTAACATTCTATCTAAGTACTTTACAATATACATAATCAATATGAAAATCGTTTATTTTCGAAAATTTATAAAATTCAATTTGAGTGCCTACTTTCATGGAAAATTTCTGAAATATTGCAGTTTTTCGACTGGAATGCCGCGACAATTAGCAAATGACAACGACAATGTGAAGTTTCATGATGAGTAAACATAGTAGAACTTAAATCCCGGCATTCGGCTCACTTTTGAAAAATCGATTTCCATGACCCCGGGGTCATGGTAAAAAAATATGAATTTTCGAAAATCAACGATTTTCATATTGATTGTGTACATTGCAAAGCACTTAGATAGGATGTTACAGAAAGCAAGTTGGAAACTGATTCAAACACAATTCTGATTTTTCGCACGCAATCAGAATGAAAATTTTCGAAAAAATGGTTGAAAGGAGAGATCAGCCATTGAGCATTGGCTGAATATTCTTCACATCATTATTACTTCACAATAAGCCGCATAAACGAAAACATCTCAAACTTGAAAATTTTTGAAATTTTCTACCGTGACCCCCGGGTCATGAAAATCGAAATTTTCAAATTGATCCAAGTGATGGGTTCTTGTGTCATTTTAGTAGTCTCACCTCTAAACTGGTGATAAGACGTTTCAGAAATTTCACTTCGGAAAAGGACACTTCAGAAACTTATTTTCAGAAAAGGACGTTTCAGAAATTTCGCTTCAGAAAATGCCATTTCGGAAAATCTTTTCCAGAAAAGGACGTTTCAGAAATTTTCATTTCAGAAATTCCAACTCAGAAAAGGACGTTTCAGAAATTGACACTTCAGAAATTCCAACTCAGAAAAGGACGTTTCAGAAAAAGAAGATCGTTTAGAATAAATTTAGTAGCATTCAATTACAACGGGAAAATTTTCTCAAACGTCCTTTTCTGAGTTGGAATTTCTGAAGTGCCAATTTCTGAAACGTCCTTTTTTGAGTTGTAATTTCTGAAGTGGCAATTTCTGAAACGTCCTTTTCTGAGTTGGAATTTCTGAAAAAAAATTTCTGAAACGTCCTTTTCTGGAAAATCATATCTGAAGTGGAAATTTCTGAAACGTCCTTTTCTGAAGAGGATTTTCTCAAATAGCACTTTCTGAAGTGAAATTTCTGAAACGTCTTATCACTCTCTAAACTTTGTGTAGAGCACAATTCCGCACCAATCGTTTGGAAAATACAGCAAAAATCATGAAATAACGATCCTGAGTCAAGTTGGAAACACTCAGACCGATTTTTTCCGACACGCGCAATCCAAGATCGATTTCCGCCTAAAAGGGTTACATTACATGCACTAGTAGTTGGGCTACATGGATATACTAGAGAACTTTTGCGGAATTGAAATTGAGATGCCGAGAAATCGAAAAAAACCGAAAATTCGGGTCAAAAAATCAGTCTAGGAATTTCTTAAAATTAATCTCAATAGTGTTTCTGTGCACATTGGGCATGCCTAACATAATGCCAAAGAAATTTGGACTCTAGCTTGTTCGGTTGAAATAATATGAAAATCGAGTTTTCAAACTTGGCGCCCACCTGGCACGCCGCGTTCCACTGCTAGGGCCACTTTGGGTACCATTTTGTAATGTGGGCCCAAGCTACCCTGCACCCATAAAGTACAGTGGCCTTAATCAAATTTCTTGGCGAAATGTCCGGACAATGCTCGAGTCTTACTGATCCGAGCTCTTAAGCAGGGCTGGGAATTTCTGTTTCTGAATTTTCTGTTTTTTTTCTGTTCTCTGGTCATTTTGGGGACCAGAAAATTTTCTGACCAGAAACAGAAAATATATATTCCTGAAACAGAAAATTTTCAGAAAATGTTACTTTTGAAATGGTTTTAAAGAAAAAGAGAAAACTCATTTACTGTTGCATCTGTTAAGTGTTTTTGTCAAATACCGTACACAGCGAGAGTAAATTGGCCCAAATATGCCATCAGATTTCTCATCTTTCCTTACTTATGTACACGATCTGCCCACATTCTGGCAAATGGTGGTCGAAAAAAACAGCTATTTGCAACATACAGGCAAGTATTTGCCAGAATAATGGAAAATCGTTCGTAAACTATCCCTACTCTGCCAAGTTTAATCATTGTGTGTATGCGGCCGAAAATTTCATAATCGGACTTTGGTATCTCGGTGTTCGTGCTAGTAAAATGAAGCCGGTATCGTTTCGATTCTATATTGTTGCAATATGATGTTTTCGCTAGCACCAAGATAAAAATGTATGCGAAATTGGTTTTGCAACCAAACTAATAAAACATTTTGAAAAGAAGGCAAATCAATGATTTTATGACATTTTCTGTTTTTTTTCTGAATTTTCTGTTTTTTCTGCCTTTTTGAAAACAGAAATTTATGTTTTCTGATTTCAGAAAAAAATAATTTTCTGTCCCAGCCCTGGTATTAAGAGTGATGGCCGTTAAGACTCGATCACCCTCCGGACACGTGCGCTAGCAATGAGAACTGGGTGCCCATAATTGTGTGTTAGGAGTGTCCCCGGCCCTTATTACACAAAAGGCTGAAATTTCCTGTTTGTGACCTCAGGCTATTAGAAAAAATATTTTTTTTAAACTTTAAAAAAATCATAATTTCTCAAATTGTTGAGATGAAGTGTAAATACAATTTGCGATGCGTCTAGGGTACACAGTGCTTGCTAATTCACTATTAGCATCGAATGTGCGTTGATTCCTAAACCACTTTTTTGACTCAAAATTTTGGTTTTTTTCGGATAAATCATCCGTTGTTTTAGTGAGTGTCCAAAATTTCCGACCAGGTATTGTAGCCTAAGCAATTCTGCATTGATTTAACTTAAAACTACGTTCTCCCCGACCGACAATTTTGTCGAATTTTTCTCTCGAACTTCCGTAATCGATGGTTGTCCCGAACAAATGCTGTATTTTCCAAACGATTGGTGCGGAATTGTGGTCTACTCAAAGTTTAGAGGTGATACGAGTAAAATGACACAAGAAGCATATCACTTGGATCAATTTGAAAATTTCGATTTTCACGACCATCAGTCATGGTCATCAAAATTTCGAAATTTCTTAAGTTTGAAATGTTTTCATTTATGTGGCTTATTGTAAAGTATTAATGATGTGAATAATATTAAGCCATTGCTCATCTCTCCTTTCAACCAATTTTTCGAATATTTTCATTCTAATTGCGTGCGAAAAATCAGAATTGTGTTTGAATCAGTTTAAAAATTGCTTTCTGTAACATTCTGTCATTGTACTTTGCAATGTACATAATCACTATGAAAATCGTTCAATTTCGAAAATTCATTTTTGTGCCATGACCGGGTCATGGAAATCGATTTTTCAAAAGTGAGCCAAATGCCGGGATTCCAGTTCTACTACGTTTACTCATCATGAAACTTAACATTGTCATTGGCATTTGCTCATTGTCGCAGCATTCGAGTCGACAAACTGCAATATTTCAGAAATTTGCCGAAAAAGTAGGCACTCAAATTGAATTTTTTGAATTTTCGAAAATAAACGATTTTCATATTGATTGATTGATTAAGTACTAAGACAGAATGTTACAGAAAGCAATTTGTACACTGATTCAATCACAATTCGGATTTTTCGCACGCATTCAGCACGAAAATTTTCGAAAAATGGTTGGAAAGAGAGATCAGCCATTTAGCATTGGCTGAATATTATTCACATCATTAGTACTTCACAATAAGCCACATAAATGAAAACATTTCAAACTTGAGAAACAGCATTTGTTCGGGAAAACCATCGATGACGGAAATTCGAGCGAAAAATTCGACAACTGGGTCTAACGTGGAGAATCCAGTTTTAAGTGGAATCAATGCAGGATTGCTTAGGCTACAATACCTGGTGGAAAAACTCTGTCACAAACTAGAACAAGCGATGAATTTTCCGAAACAACCAAAATTTGAGTCAAAAAAAGTGGTTTAGGAATCAACGTGCATTCGATGCTAATAGTGAATTAGCAAGGTCTGTGCACCCTAGACGCATCGCAAATGATATTTAGACTTTATCTCAACAATTTGAGAAATTATGATTTTTAAACGTTTTCGCACTCAAATAAATTTTTCTAATAGCCTGAGGTCACAAACAGGAAATTTCAGCCGTTTTATGTAATAAGGGCCGGGGACACTCCTAACACAGAAGTATGGACCCCCAGTTCTCATTGCTAGCGCACGTGTCCGGGGGGTGATCGAGTCTTAACGGCCATGAAAAATCTTGACAAATCGTATTGTGCAAAAATGGAATAATCTTGACAATAGTGTTGTTTGTACCCATAGTGCCAATGTATTTAAGTCTTTTATTCGTAACTCATAAGTATTGTATGCTACGATCAAGTAATCGCAGCTTTCTTTCTTACCTCCTGAATTTATCATAGTGTTTAAACATTTAATTATGAATCTTAAAAATACCCTCCGAGGTCAGATAAATTTATTATTATTAATATACGCCAACGAGAGAAAAAGTATGACTTCTAATTTTGATTTAATAATGCTGCGTTTCAAGGCCATTTTAATGGGACCGACAAGGAAATTATTTTAATATTCGATATTTAATCGAATAAAATTGCCGAAGATATGTATATCTATAGACTACACGAACACACGTCGTGTATGTAGAACCGAATGTATTTAGTGGATGGCAAGCCATTCACATCAGAGCCCTTCATTACTCTTGATAAAAGATAACTTATAAATATATCACTTCTTGGAAAAGCAATCAAATTTGATTCTGTCAGGTGGGAAAGAAAAGTTATACTTATATTTCATTTTTTTTAAATTTTTTTCCGTCTAGAGTATGGGCAGAGTATGGGCGAGAAGTTCAGCCCATTTCCAGTATTTTTGAAATAATATTTTTTGTTATTTGAAATCCTAAATTCTCCCTTTTGCGTTGCGATCATTACAATTTTCCCACTTTGATTTGGAACAACGAAATTTCGGGGGGCGATCGTTTTGCCAACGATCGTTTACACAACGGATCATAAATCGGTTGGGATTTGGCGTATGACAACCAAAGTTGTACCATTGTTATCAGTGGGAGTGTACGGTATTGGGATACCGTAACCGTAAGGAATCGCGAACTGATTTTTTTCAGTTGACCCATGACCCGAGGTTCATGGTTGAAAATGGCGAAAGTCGAAAAATTCATGACGGCCCGAAATCAAATACTAGTTCCTATTGCATCAACAGTTAGCCAACTTTTCTTTTTCTGGATACCGTAACCCGAACTACCGTAATCTAGCTACCGTACCCTACAATATTATAGCGAAATTCACGGCAAATCCCTGTTTGAATACGGTAGTACGGGTTACGGTATCCAGAAAGATAAATGTTGGCTCACTATTGATATAATGGCAACTACTGTATGGTCTCGGAGTATCGTGAATTTTTCGACTTCGGCCATTTTCAACCATGAACCGGTCATGGGTCGACTGAAAAAAATCAGTTCGCGATTCCTAACGGTTACGGTAGCCCAATACCGTACACTCCCACTGATAGCAATGGTACAACTTAGGTTGCCATACGCCAAATCCCAACCGATTTAGGATCCGTTGTGCAAACGATCGTTGGCAAAACGATCGCCCCCCGAAATTTCAGCCGTTTTGTGTAATAAGGGCCGATGACACTCCTAACACCCAAGTATGGACCCCCAGTTCTCATTGTTAGCTCACGCGTCCGGGGGTGGGCGAATATGATCGAGTCTTAGGGAACAGGCCTCTTAATCCAAGAAATTGTGTGGAAAATTAGGTCCTCAATACAGATATCTTCATTGGGAAAGCAATTGCATAAACATAAAAACAAATTGAAGTCAGTAAATGCATGTAATCAACAAACATATCATTTATTAACCCAGGTAAACATGTAATGTAAAATTAGTAAATAAAATTAGTAAAAGAATTCTTGCCAAAAACGGTTTAGGTTAAGATTTAATGAGAATATAATAGAACGTTGAAACATGTGAATCTAAGAAAGGAAAATGCGTTGAGTAGCAGAAACTTTTCTACAGATGGGACACTTTCCACGTATTACTGGATCTGCATTCATTTTGTTGATGCAGTCAGTGCAAAAGATGTGACCGCATGCGGTGTACACACTGCGACTGTAATGGTCTTCGAAGCAGATGCGGCATTGCAGTCTAAATGACAATTGTATTGAGAGCTCTACGAACATATTCCCACGAATACGGTAGTATTGATTTCTACACGATCATCAGGACGTTGAACTGCTTAAGAGGCATGTTCCGTAAGATTCGACCATATTCGACCACCCCCGGACACGTTGCGCTAGCAATGAGAACTGGGGGTCCATACTTGTGTGTTAGGAGTGTCACCGGACCTTATTACACAAAACAGTAGAAATTTCCTGTTTGTGCCCTCAGGCTATAAGAAAAAATTATTTAAGTGCGAAAACGTTTAAAAATCATAATTTCTCAAATTGTTGAGATAAAGTCTAAATATCATTTGCGATGCGTCTAGGGTGCACAGACCTTGCTAATTCACTATTAGCATCGAATGCACGTTGATTCCTAAACCACTTTTTTGACTCATAATTTTGGTTGTTTCGGAAAATTCATCGCTTGTTCTAGTTTGTGACAGAGTTTTTCCACCAGGTATTGTAGCCTAAGCAATCCTGCATTGATTCCACTTAAAACTGGATTCTCCACGTTAGACCCAGTTGTCGAATTTTTCGCTCGAATTTCCGCCATCGATGGTTTTCCCGAACAAATACTGTATTTTCCAAACGATTGGTGCGGAATTGTGGTCTACTCAAAGTTTTGAGGTGAGATCAGTAAAATGACACAAGACGCCCATCAGTTGGATCAATTTGAAAATTTCGATTTTCACGACGGGGGTCATCGTCCGAAAATTTAAAAATTACTCAAGTTTGAAATGTTTTCATTTATGTGGCTTATTGTGAAGTACTAATGATGTGAATAATATTCAGCCAATGCTCAATGGCTGATCTCTCTTTCCAACCATTTTTCGAAAATTTTCGTGCTGAATGCGTGCGAAAAATCCGAATTGTGATTGAATCAGTGTACAAATTGCTTTCTGTAACATTCTGTCTTAGTACTTAATCAATCAATCAATATGAAAATCGTTTATTTTCGATAATTCAAAAAATTCAATTTGAGTGCCTACTTTTTCGGCAAATTTCTGAAATATTGCAGTTTGTCGACTCGAATGCTGCGACAATGAGCAAATGCCAATGACAATGTTAAGTTTCATGATGAGTAAACGTAGTAGAACTGGAATCCCGGCATTTGGCTCACTTTTGAAAAATCGATTTCCATGACCCGGTCATGGCACAAAAATGAATTTTCGAAAATAAACGATTTTCATATTGATTATGTACATTGCAAAGTACAATGACAGAATGTTACAGAAAGCAAGTTGGAAACTGATTCAAACACAATTCTGATTTTTCGCACACAATTAGAATGAAAATTTTCGAAAAATTGGTTGAAAGGAGAGATGAGCAATGGCTTAATATTATTCACATCATTAATACTTTACAATAAGCCACATAAATGAAAACATTTCAAACTTAAGAAATTTTGAAATTTTGATGACCATGACTGATGGTCGTGAAAATCGAAATTTTCAAATTGATCCAAGTGATGGGCTACTTGTGTCATTTTACTGATCTCACCTGAAAACTTTGAGTAGACCACAATTCCGCACCAATCGTTTGGAAAATACAGTATTTGTTCGGGAAAACCATCGATGGCGGAAATTCGAGCGAAAAATTCGACAACTGGGTCTAACGTGGAGAACCCAGTTATAAGTGGAATCAATGCAGGATTGCTTAGGCTACAATACCTGGTGGAAAAACTCTGGAACAAGCGATGAATTTTCCGAAACAACCAAAATTTTGAGTAAAAAAAGTGGTTTAGGAATCAATGCGCATTCGATGCTAATAGTGAATTAGCAAGGTCTGTGCACCCTAGACGCATCGCAAATGATATTTAGACTTTATCTCAACAATTTGAGAAATTATGATTTTTAAACGTTTTCGCACTCAAATAAACTTTTCTTATAGCCTGAGGGCACAAACAGGAAATTTCTACTGTTTTGTGTAATAAGGGCCGGTGACACTCCTAACACCCAAGTAGCCACACTTCTCATTGCTAGCGCAACGTGTCCGGGGGTAGTCGAGTCTTAACGGCCATCTCTCTTAAAATAATGATGATAATAATAATAATAATAATAATAATAATAATAATAATAATAATAATAATAATAATAATAATAATAATAATAATAATAATAATAATAATAATAATAATAATAATAATAATGATCATAATAATAATAATAATAATAATAATAATAATAATAATAATAATAATAATAATAATAATAATAATAATCATAATAATAATAATCATAATAATAATAATAATAATAATAATAACAATAATAATAATAATAATAATAATAATAATAATAATAATAATAATAATAATAATAATAATAATAATAATAATAATAATAATAATAATAATAATAATAATAATAATAATAATAATAATAATAATAATAATAATAATAATAATAATAATAATAATAATAATAATAATAATAATAATAATAATAATAATAATAATAATAATAATAATAATAATAATAATAATGATAATAATAATATTATTAATAATATTAATAATAATAATAATAATAATAATAATAATAATAATAATAATAATAATAATAATGATAATAATAATATTATTAATAATATTAATAATTATATTGACAATTTTAGTCATTCAAAGATATTATGAAATATTCTCGAACCTGGTCGATTGCGAAATCCCCCCCGGCATGATACCGTCACCTTTAAGGGAATAATAATCAAATTGGATAAAACTGTCTTTAATAATAAAATTTAATCCTCAAAGCCCTTCTCCAGTTAAGGAAAAGAGAAGGAGGTCACAGCTTTATAAGTTCCGTCACGAGCAAAAAATAATAGGTTGGCAACTAGCAAATGGGCATGTGGAACGGCGTTAGCAAAGAAGATATGTATGATTTACATAAAGCTAATCAAATATCGCTCTTACTACTCTCTCTATGAAGGAAATTATAACGCAGTAGAAGTGTGACGACGAGCGACGGGTTTTCTTTACCCCTTATCAGTATTGATTACCATTTAAGACGTTAGAGTGATCAGAGATTTCGAAATTTCATAAGGATTTGATGTCCTAAATATAGTTATATAAAAATTCTTCAACAGGATTTCATAGGCGCAGATGAATAAGCATGAGTTCAACGATTCAGTCGCATATATATAGAGGGAAAAAATGGTCGGTTCGAAAACATAGCTAATTTGTTAAACGAGTCTGAAAGGAATCGGAACTAAACCAAAAGAAGGGAAATAAATACATGATACATTGCAAAGCTGATTGCGCAGGAACCATAATTTTAGAAAACCTACCCTCTGAACGGTAGGGTCTCAAAATCAGTCCTTCCACACAAAAATAATTTTATGCCCTGAGGGCAAATTACGAGCTATGACTACCGAATTCTGGGGATAAACATTACTCGCTACTAGCATCATTTTAATACTTAGAACGGGTCGTTAGCACATCTAAACGCCGAGTTATAAATTTTTGGGGGTCAAAGTTGCAACCCTGCTACAGGTTGAAATCGAAGTCGGAGCCATTCCGCTATCTCTAAGAGCTAGTGGTGGCGTAGTGGCAAAGATGCCGCTTACAACTTTTGCGCGGCGGGTTCGATCCCCCGCCGACGGGACTTATTTTGCACGATTTTTACACTTGAATTTTTGCTTCATGTGCTTGGTGGCAGACTATCATGATTGTTATTGTTAGATGTTTGTTCTTATTGTTTATGTTTCATTTTTAAATAAATGAATTCTCTGTTATACATATAATAATGTACGGATGAGAGAAGCGATAAGATCTTAAGGCATGATAACAATAGGATATTTCTTAAAACAGTATTAAAAACAGTATTAAAAAAAGCAAATTTTCCATTGGTTGAGTAGTAATTATATTTGATTTAAAATAAACATAAAAATTCAAGTTTAAACATCGTGCAAAACAAGTCGCGTCGGCGGGGATTGAACTCTCCGCGCAAAAATTGTAAGCGGCATCTTTGCCTCTACGCCACCACTAGCCCGGCGAGGTAGCACTCAGAACTACCACAATATTGCACGGTAATTGCATGGTCATTACACGACAATTTCGTTGAAAAAATTGCACAAACTTTGAATTTTTTCAAGTCCGGGTACAGAGCCAGAATTTTTTAAGCACGCCTTCTTAATCTACAGAGAAAGGGCTTTCTAATAAGCTATGAACCGCCGCGTTTCGCCGAATTAAGGCGAGTGAGACTCCTTGTTAATATTCCCAGTACTTCTTTGAGGAATGCGTTCACGTACTGGGCATATAATAGAAAAAAGGACCCTTGGCCATATCGTGCTCTCAATATCCAACGAGAAAGATCTTTTTATTTTTTACAATTTTCTTATTAGAAGAAAAGATGAACGATACGATAAAATGCAAAAGTTTTGTCATCCGCAGGGTTCGAACCTGCGCCCTCCGAAGAGGACAGCGACCTGAACGCAGCGCCTTAGACCACTCGGCCAGAATGACATGTTCATCTACAGTGGAAGAACCATTGTTGTCTCGAAGTCAGGAAATTCATGTAATCAACTGGTCATTTATGAACCCTGTAAAGTTAGTAAATAGTCTGAATTCCTGTATAGGCTAAGATTTAGTGAGAAATTTTTATCAGGTGTTATTTTTTTATTCGTATGACATATTGAGAGCACCTTTTTACACTCCCATTTCAATACTCTCCTTAAGATATGATAGAAATTTTTGCTAAATGTCGAAGGAGAGAAACCGAGAGACGGACTGCTCACAATTACAATAACATGGTTCTTGAAGGATTTACTGAAAGTTTTAACAGAAAGGCATGTAATAGTATTTTTGTTTAGCTTATTCCAAAAGAAATAAAATGCGTAAATCTGATCGATTTAAATTTACTTTTGTTTCATGAAAGCGAAGTATAGTCTATCTTGTGAAATTTTTTAAAAGACAATATGTAAAAGCTAGGCTTGGCAATGATGATCATTTTGAGGCCATTTCTATTCTAAGTAATGATTAACTTTAATGATATTTAATGGATCATAAATCTTGCAGTATACAACCGTCCTCGAAAGACAACACAGTCCCACTATAAACCTCTATTACTACTATGCACGGAATTTTGATATTGCATCGACGAATCAGAGTGATGATTTTTATAATAATAATAATAATAATGGTAATAATAATAATAATGGTAATAATAATAATAATAATAATAATAATAATAATAATAATAATAATAATAATAATAATAATAATAATAATAATAATAATAATAATAATAATAATAATAATAATAATAATAATAATAATAATAATAATAATAATAATATTTATTCCTATATATTATTATATATATACAATGCAATACATTTATCTTATCAGCACTAAGTGCAGAAGAGTAAATCAGGGGCAGGGGGGATTTTCTTGCAAGTTCTTATTCTTCCGTCTCTGAGAGATGTTATTCTCCATTCAAGAAAACGATCGAACTGAAACTTGTTGATTGTTGTGTAGGCGACCTCGCGAATTTTCAAATCGACCACCCAAATTTCAATATCGATTTTCTCGAAGCTCAGAACGATTGGGCGACGTTTTAATACGGACTCCTAATCAGCATCGAAGACTAATTTCAGTCATGTTATTGCCATTTCGGGTGATGAAAACGAGACCAAAAGGTTCCCTTGTAAGTAGACAACTAAATCATCCAGCCTCATTTTTTCGTTTTCCTCACCAATCATAACAAATTAACAAGTCGACGATATTTTCATCGTCACCAGGCATGATGCTTATCAGAAACGGCACGAACTCCACGGATCCCCTTCTTCGTAAAAGTATTCCCTGGACTCGGAGATATTGCCCAGAAAATTATCTGTTTAATTTGTGTCGATCAAAAATAGAATTGTCCTATAAACTATTTACTGTGGATCTAAACAAATGGTGTTATCCAATCAATTAAGAATTATAGACAAACGCTTACGATTGGTTTGTTTAATATTAGATTTTATTGCAAATAAGTATCAACTACTCAGGAATCGTCGCCAACCATTCTTGCTGTGCAGCCACTAACAGAGTTACAGAGTTTAGCTATATTCGACCAGAAGACATGATCAAATGTATGTCCAACCATTTCATCTTTACAGCTAAGTACAGTGGTGCCTTTTCGAAAGGCACCACGCGGCATAAACACAAGCCTGTGTTTTTTCTCAATGAAAGTAGAGTCAAAAATTATGTTTTAGTTGCGATCGCTTTACTGGTTGGGAAACTAACTACCTTATGCCAGTGTCCGAAATTTTTGGTTGAGTCTGAATAATTTTCCAAAATTATCAAAATAATCACACAATTATAAAAAATTGAATTCCCACTGAACTTTTATTTGTAATGCTTAATTTTTTGCGTGAATGTTTAAATTTTCCAAATTACCTTTTTTTAAATATTTTGCAAAAAACTATTCAGTCTTCGAATTCGACAGGTTCGAATCCCCATGGGCGCACTCTTTTTGTGCGCTCTAAACTAACGTGATATTGCAGCCTCTCAACCAGTTTATCGCTCGATACTATAAACATATTTTTTACTCTTTAGTCATTGAGAAAAAAACAACAAAACACATTTCAGTCTTGTACTCTGCAAACATCTCGGCTGAAACACTTGTATATAATGGGGAAGTAATCTGGAACATCACCAATTCCAATGCATTCTACCTTAATCGATGACTAGACGTAGCACCATGAAGCACAATTATTATATTTTTTTAAAATTCACACCTTAAAACTTATATTTATAGTGCATGCAATCCTATACTCGTATAATTTCATTTATTTATTTTTTACGATTATTTGTCGGCATAAATACTGGATATCTTGTTATTTCTTCATCAATCAACAATTTTGCATAAATATTTTCGAATATAAAATATTAGAAAATATTTATGCAAAATTGTTGAAAATTAAAATATAAATTGAGTAAAATATTTGAGAACATTCCTTATTGAAGGGGGATTGGAAGAGCTTATTTTTTAACAGCAAAAATGTCGAGGAAAAATAGAATGAATACTTCGAGGCAGAGATAATCAATCAATCAATCAATCAATTTATCAGGTTCATAGCAACGTCTGTTAAAGTTTCCATCTCTAAAAACTTTGATGGAATTCAGTCACTATAAAAAATGTGCAAAAATGCCGCATTGTAATGTTCGGAACGCAAAAGGGAGAATTTAGTATTTCAAATAACAAAAAATATTATTTCAAAATATTACTGGAAATGGGCTGAACTTCTCGCCCATACTCTGCCCATACTCTAGATGGAAAAAAATCAAAAAAATGAAATATAGGTATAACTTTTCTTTCCCACCTGACAACAGAATCAAATTTGATTGCTTTTCCAAGAAGTGATATATTTATAAGTTATCTTTTATCAGGAGTAATGAAGGGCTCTGATGTGAATGGCTTGCCATCCACTAAATACATTCGGTTCTGCATACCCGACGTGTGTTCGTGTGAAGATATATGTAGATATATCTTCGGCAATTTTATTCGATTAAATATCGATTATTAAAATAATTTCCTTGTCGGTCCCATTAAAATGGCCTTGAAACGCCGCATTATTAAATCAAAATTATAAGTCATACTTTTTCTCTCGTTGGCGTGTATTAAGAGCTCGGATCTGTAAGACTCGAGCATTTCTGCCAGATTCCGGACATTTCGCCAAGAATTTTAATTAAGGCCACTGTACTTTATGGGTGTAGGGTACCTTGGGCCCACATTACAAAATGGCACCCAAAGTGGCCCTAGCAGTGGAACGCGGCGTGTCAGGTAGGCGCCAAGTTTGAAAACTCGATTTTCATATTTTTCCAACCGAACAAGCTAAAGTTCAAATTTCTTCGGCATTGTGTTAGGCATACCCAATTTGCACAGAAACACTATTGAGATTAATTTTAAGCAATTCCTAGATTGATTTTTTGACCCGATTTTTTGGTTTTTTACGATTTCTCGGCATCTCAATTTCAATTCCGCAAAAGTTCTCTAGTATATCCATGTAGCCCAACTACTAGTGCATGTAACCCTGTTAGGCGGAAATCGATCTTGGATTGCGCGTGTCGGAAAAAATCGGTCTGATCGTCTCCAACTTGACTTAGACTCGTTGTTTCATAATTTTTTTGCTGTATTTTCAAAAAGATTAGTGCGGAATTGTGGCCTACTCAAAGTTTCGAGGTGAGACGTGTAATATGACACAAGAAGCCCATCACTTGGATCAATTTGAAAATTTAGATTTTCACGACCCCGGGGTCATGGTAGAAAATTTCAAAAATTTTCAAGTTTGAAATGTTTTCGTTTATGCGGCTTATTGTGAAGTACTAATGATGTGAATAATATTCAGCAAATGCTCAATGACTGATCTCTCCTTACAATCATTTTTCGAAAACTTTTATGTTGAATGCGTGCGAAAAAGTCAGAATTGTGCTTGAATCAGTTTCCAACTTACTTTCTGTAACATTCTATCTAAGTACTTTACAATATACATAATCAATATGAAAATCGTTTATTTTCGAAAATTTATAAAATTCAATTTGAGTGCTGTACAGAATCTAATATAATTCTATATTACTAAGACTAAACTAGAGTGTAATGTGTATCCCTTGTATCCCGTGCAAAGACGAACAGGATGAAAGATAACGATTACGGTTTATTATCAGTCGGAATTCAATAGGAATACATGGTTTATGGACTTTCAGATATCGATTACAATTAATGGAAACAGTGATGACTCTTACTTGAGAATCGGATGATTCCACTTTGGACTCGGCTTGGACCCTGGGACGACTTCCGATTGGAATGGGCACGTCGGAGGATCTGGGACGGGCGGACGATCGGGGCGTCCTTCTTGTTTGAGAGTAGCCTCAAACTTGGGTAATTAAACAATGAATGAATAGGGCGATAGGTAATAGCACGAAAGGTAAAGTAAAGCAACAGTGAATGCAAGCGGGGAACGTGGGAAATGAAATGGAAATAGAGAATGATAGGCAATTGCCAGGAATGACGAAATATGAAAGGACAGACTAGGAGAAGAAAATATAGACTTATTAAGGTTCAGCAATACGAGACAAAAGTACAGGGAATTGATAGAGTAAGTAAGACAACAGCAATGGTGACAAAAATAGGAAGAAACAAAGGTAAGCATTTTCAGGTATGGACTACGAGATAAGGATTGGATGAGCGCAGAAGTGGGACTCAAGCTTAGACATAAAATAGGACATAGAGAATGTCCATTACATTTAGAGTGAACAGGGAAATTTACGAATCGACAAACAAACTGGCGGCAAGTAGACAAAATCGGAGAAAATATCAGAATTTCGAGTTGACGGCGCTCTAGTAATAGGAAATGCCGTGAGACTAGGAACCTGCACATCATTGTTTCAAATCTGAATTTCACCGTATATTACGTAGCCTTATCACGAACTAATTTTTATTGTTGTATTTCGAAGTAGTTCGTATTTTGGTAGCGTTTGCTACACTCCCCCTAAGCAAAGAAGTAAACATATGAGATATGTAATCGAATCTAGAATCGATAACGTTATTGGAAGGATGGGTTCTCATACTATTTTATTCAGAAGATTTAGATCGGAATTTATATCTCAACGATAAATAAGAGAACTAGAGAACAACGGGTTACAATAAATGAGAAAAGGTAACAATTTAACTGGGTAGCAAGGTAGAACAATAAATAAACAATAATTAGGACTGAGTCATCGGAATGAGTCAAAGGTCAGCTGAGTATCGCTGTGCTTAATAGGTTGACGCGCAGGCTTGGGTCCTTTGCAAGGGGGCGGGGACTTCTATTTAGCCAATGGCTGACGAGTAGGATGAAGGTGGTGGGAATTTGAAATTGAAAATGACTACAGTATACTATGAGATAATTTCTTTGACTGAATAGAATTAAATAGGTTTGCTTATATGGGATATAATTTATATATACAGATATGTACAGTGTGTTTTATCAACTATGGGATTCAATGTGTTGTAGATACGGTACCCTCAGCTGCTCTACCAAGTCTCGAAGAGGCCGGGGAAACGGACTGCGCTTCTTGACTGTTGTCTTTCTCCTTTTCTTTTCTGTTTCTTAGGCGATTACTTCTTCTTGGAAGTACTTCTGTATGTTGAGTTGGACTGGGTACTGTAGTTGGTGATGGTTGTGTGGTTGTAATTGGATTTGGATATTTAGATTCGATGGATAATTCTAGTGGAATGAGTAGATTTATTGGTCGTTCTATTATTCTTCCTTTCTGGGATCTTAGAGTAGCTTCACTTCCTTGTACCTTTACTATTACGGCCATGTTCCATTGGTTTCTTGGAGTGTTCTTGTTCTCGTCTGTGACTAAGACTAGATCTCCTTCTGATGGTGACATTGGAGACGTTCTTTTTGTCAATAGTGGTGTAGGATTGATGTTGTTGTCCCTTAGGGTAGATAGATAGGACTCTTGCCAAACATTCCAGAATTTCTTGGTTATTTCCATAGATCTCTTGATTGTCGACACGGCTCGTTCATGAGTCATGTTGATATCATCTGGAGGTATGTAATCGGAGTCGTTGTTGTCTACTGTAATCTTGTCGAGATTTATCGGGCACCCTATGAAGCTCTCGGGCATGATAAAGTCGATAGGTCTTATCACTGGGATACTGTAATCGAGCGAATCTGAACTTGTTACTTGTGTCAATGGGCGTGAGTTCATTGTCGCTTCAATTTCACATACAATAGTTCTAAGGTCTTCATAGGATAACTTCTTTCTACCAATTGTCTTGTACATTGATGACTTGAATGTTCTTACTAATCTTTCATAAATACCTCCTTTCCATGGAGCGTGTGCTGTTGTGTAGGTCCATGAGATACTGTAGGATCTGAGGTAATCGATTATTGATTCGTCGGACGAGAGCTTCTGGAGTAGTGCGTCTGCTGCTCTGAATGTAGTTGACTTGTCGGATATTATAGTGGATGGCACCCCTCGTCGTGCTGTGAATCTTCGGAAGGCTTGTAGAAATGAAGAAGGCAAAAGTGAATCGACTACTTCTAGATGGGAGCATCGAGTAGATAGGCAAGTTATTAGGAGCACGTAGCACTTATTATCACTAGATAGTTGGAATGGGCCCATGTAATCCAATCCGATATTCTTGAATGGATGTGTGGGGACAACTCGGTTCTTTGGTAGTGGTGTGGGATTCGGATATCGGTAAGGTAGGCCATCTACTCTCTTACAGTTGATACATCTTTTGATAACCGACTGAACATTCACACGTATCTTTGGTATGAAATAGGATTGCTTGAGTTGGTTTATTATCAAATTGACACCACCATGGAACAGTGAGATATGTGCATCATGTATTATTAATTGGACGAGAGATTGAGTACAAGTTGGAACGAATATGGGATATTTGAAATCTCGAGGTAAATTGGAATTATCTATGCGACCATTTTGTAGTCTCCAAATGTTATTTTCATCTGGCGCTATCACTTTTCTTTTAATGAAATCGGAATAGGTAGTGATGTGTACCTCTTGGAATTGACGGAGTATCAGTATTGCTCCAGCTGCATCTGCTCTGCTTCGATCGGATTTGTTGTCGTCTTCTCTGGTGATGATGTTGGACTTCACTAGGCGCTGTTTCGTCGTAGGTGATAGTCTCTTTGACATCTTGGTTAGTGCTTCGATGACTCGTTTGACCACATTTTTGGCCGATCTGAGAGTGGAAAAGCGAGATAAATCAATAAACATAGATCTATTGACCTCCATTGTTTTTGTATGAAGGATGATACTCTTCTCCTCCCTATCTGTAGTTGGGATTGTATTCGGCCACGTAGATTCATCTGAAGTTAACCATTTAGGTCCTTTCCACCAGATATGATTTGGATTATTGATCTCTGAGCTCGACAGACCCCTTGTTGCATGGTCTGCCGGGTTCTCTTTTGTTTTCACATATCTTGGAGCATTCAGTTTTATATTGGGATCGGATTCGAATTCTGTTTTAACAGCATTTATTGATTGTATACGATTTCTGACATATTTGCTGATGTTCTTGCTCGAATAATCATTACTATTTACCCAATAGAGTGTAGTAGTCGAATCGGAGTAATAATTGATACAGATTGGAATGATCGGAAATTCTTTTCTTAGAGCTAGGACTACATATTTAGATAATCGATAACCCATGAGAAGTGCTTCAGTTTCCAGTTTTGGAATTGTTGGACTTTGACCTTTTGGGTCCTTTGGAGCTAATTTGTTCCTGCTCATCAACAGGTAAGAGCCCTGTTGGGTTACGGTATAGATACACGATGCCACTGCTGTTGTTGATGCGTCAGTGAATATGACTAACTTGATTATTTCCTCCGATGATAGATGAACCGAACGAGGAACCGATGTGGAGAATGATTGAATATCAGCTATGATTTGGTGCCATTCTTCTGTGACCTCCTTAGGTAATGGTTGATCCCATGACATGCTCTCCATCCAGGCTGTACGTTGGAATAGTCTTGCTTTTAGGACCAGTGGAGTAATGAGACCGATAGGATCGTAGTACGATGAGATACTTGATGAGACTTTTCTTCTCGTGGCTACTGCTGATCCATCTGGTGGTTTTGGTATTTTAATCGATATTGTATCATTCTCGGTATTCCACATTATTCCTAGAAGTTTGATTATTCCTTCGGGAGTTCCATCTTCTTCTGGAATTTCATTATTGAACTTTGGGCAACTTGAAACAAATTCTCTCAAGTTCATATGAGCATCCTGAAAGAGTTGTTTGGATTTTTGGTAGAATTCGATCGACGGTTCGTCTACTGGTACAAGTAGATTATCAACATAGGTACTGTGACTTATCTTAGATAAGATTGGATCGTTACCGTAATCTCTTTTGGCAGAATCAATATGGAGTTGTATTGTCTTGAATAGAGTGTAGGGAGACTGGTTTATGCCAAACGGGGTTACTGTAAATCGATAGAATATGAGATTACTGTAGTCAGGAGGTTGTGTTAGATCTTTGACCCATAGGAATCTTAGCATATCTCTTTGTTTAACGTGCACTCGGACTTGAAGGAACGCCTTTTCTACATCTGCTGAAATTAAATGTTCATGTGTTCTGGCTCGGATCAATAGAGCAGGGATTTGTTCTAGCTCATTCGGACCTGGATATATGACATCGTTTAGTGATAACGAATTCTTTTGTCTTGCAGAACCATCGTATACTATTCGGAGTGGAGTAGTGATCTTGTCGGGACGGAGAACATGATTGTGGGCCAAATAATGGACTATAGGTCCATCATAACGGTATCGTTCGACACGTTCAATCTGTCCCGCTGCTTCTTGATCTTTGATCAATTTGTCGTAGAATTGGAGATGTTCAGGGGTCTTGGACAGTTTGATCAATTGATTACGAAGTCGGATATGGGACATATTGAAATTGTCTGGTAGATCTGATGCATTATCTCTCAGACAATATTGAATTGTGTACTCGTTGTTGTTGTATTCTACCGTATCCTTGAAGTGCTTGTTGACTAGTTTCTCTTCTAGTTTTCTTGATTCATTCTCTGTCATAGAGTCATCAGTCGGCGATGAATTTATCTGTAAGAATTGTTCGATCGATTGGATGAATTTAGGGTCATCTTCTGGTTTGATAGGATTATCGGAATAATGCTCTTTCATATCATCAGATAATATTGATACTTGGTATATGTTGATTTGTTGCTCTTGGTTCTCTACTTCGATGCCGTTGCCGCCCATTACTAGGCCGAAGGCTGACTCATGTAGTCTCAGACCACTTGGTAGTATGTGAGTGGATAGATTATGGAGCAGTGATAAAGTATCATCGACACCTAAGAGTAGCTGAGGTAATATTGAACCATCTCTACTTGGATTATCAGCTAGTCTTAGCTCGTGCTTCTTTACATAGTTTATATCTGCTTTTGATAATCTTCTCACTTGAATTGGTCCAGTTACTGGGCCATCCATAACCACTGCCTTTATGATATGTGTCTCATCAGAATCATGTACATGATTATCGATTGCCTTTACCTTCACTTCTACTATGTCATAGGACTTAGCCTTCTTCTCGATTCCCGTGGCCAAAGAGAGAGAGAGTTGCTTTGACCCGATCTTCTTGAACTTCATCTTCTTTACGACATCTTTGGAAATCAGAGTCATCTGGGCTCCTGTATCGAAAAGTATATCGATTCGATCGGAGTTATCATTAATGTGCGAATCGAAATCTTGAGATGTGTCTGAGATAGTTGCTCTTGCAGTGAGAAGTCTTTGATTATTAGGTATTGACTGGTTCGATTTAGGTGTATGAGTTACTGCAAATTGTCCAGTTCTTTGAGTAGCTGGTATCGTTTTGAAACATATTGATTCATGATGAGGGCCTTGGCAAATACTGCAGGATTTGTTACAGGTCTTATTGTGATCTGATAATAGACATAGTGGGCATAGTTTCTTCTGTTCTACGATTTTTATTCTATCTTTGATGATTGGAACAGTTCTACATGCTGAAGAATTGGAATGTTTATTACAGTATACACATGGACTACGATGAGCAAATGGTTTGAACTCTGGTGTTTGGAATGGATCTGATTGATTGGGATTGAACTGGGGTCCTTGCCCCAAATTCAGTGGCTTGAAATCATTGTTATCGAATTGAAATTCATAATGAGGATTGAATTGTCTATTGGATTTCGGTAGTTTAGGATATTGATTGTTTGAGAACTCTTTGTCTCTATTTGAGAAACGAGGTTGTCTATTGGACGAAGACGAATTTGATTGATTATCTTGATTGGGAATTCTCGTATCTTTTATATCTATTGATTCTGTAGTTGTTCCGGATGCTAGATCCAACTGCATTTCTGATCTGATGTATTTGATGAGGAACTGAAGTGCAGCAATAGGGTCTTTATTTTGATTCACTTCATGTATTTTCCTTCTATATTGGGGAGCGAACTTCTCAATAATCAATAGACATGATACCTGCGATTGTTCTCCTTCTGCTTTCAGCTGTTGTGCGAGGGCGAGGAGCTCGCGAGCTAGATCGATTTGATCTTCTGGTTTGGTGGACTTAGCTTTGAGCTCGTGGAGTGATAGATAGATCTGAGCAGAGGTTTCTTCTGTGTTACCGTATTCCTCCTCCAGGGCTTCTAGAGCTTCCTTTAGACACGATCCATCATTGGGATACGGTTTGATGACCTTAAGAGCTTTTCCCTGTAAGAAACCTTCTAGGTACAAATGTCTTTCTGTATCGATTAAGTTTTCTCGTTTCATAATCAGAGAATCGAATAATTTGATGAAGGTTTTGTATTCGGCTCTATTATTACCATTGAACTTAGGAATGTGTAGCGTAGGAAGAGGAGGTGGTTTGGGTTTATTCTCTATCGGAACCTCGGAAGTATCGTGAAACTCATCTTCTTCTTTGACGGTATTAGCTACGCTTTTGATCTTTAGGTTTCTGATGATTGTCTCGGAATTATTTTTCAGAACCATTCTAGCTATCGTGATCTGTTTCTCGGCTAAGTTGGTCAACTTTTCAGGATCATGTGGTAATCCCTTATCATCGACTCCAGTTAGTACTAACGAGAAGAGGCTATCCTCAAGTGTCTTAGCAGCAGGATCTGTGATGATGTCTAGCTTAGCTGAAAGAATTTCGAAGCTACTCTTAAGAATTGCTAACGCCATTCTTATTTCCATTTCGGACTTATCTACCTCTGATCCATAATTCTCGTGTTCGGACATGGACTTGCATGCTACGATACCTAATATAAGCTGGTTGAGCTGATTCATGTGATCACTTACTTTAGCTTTGTTGGCATTGATCTTGGTGTAGAAGGGCTTGTATGCACTCTGGTTTGTATTCGCCATGACTTATGCCTGCCACGCGGGTCTTGGAGAATACGATAATGATATGATGATTGGAATGATGAATGAGTTTCCGTCGGAATTTGAAAACTCTATTAGATTATATTCAATTGTAGTCAGAATTGGAACCTCTATCTTTTATCGAAGTAGGAATAATTCTTGATCTAACTTTGAGTATAAGTATCAGATTAGGAAAACCTATAACGTTATTCGAAGTAGGAATAAATCTGATTTGGATGTCGATTGGATAGGATGATTAGACCGGATGCACCATGTACAGAATCTAATATAATTCTATATTACTAAGACTAAACTAGAGTGTAATGTGTATCCCTTGTATCCCGTGCAAAGACGAACAGGATGAAAGATAACGATTACGGTTTATTATCAGTCGGAATTCAATAGGAATACATGGTTTATGGACTTTCAGATATCGATTACAATTAATGGAAACAGTGATGACTCTTACTTGAGAATCGGATGATTCCACTTTGGACTCGGCTTGGACCCTGGGACGACTTCCGATTGGAATGGGCACGTCGGAGGATCTGGGACGGGCGGACGATCGGGGCGTCCTTCTTGTTTGAGAGTAGCCTCAAACTTGGGTAATTAAACAATGAATGAATAGGGCGATAGGTAATAGCACGAAAGGTAAAGTAAAGCAACAGTGAATGCAAGCGGGGAACGTGGGAAATGAAATGGAAATAGAGAATGATAGGCAATTGCCAGGAATGACGAAATATGAAAGGACAGACTAGGAGAAGAAAATATAGACTTATTAAGGTTCAGCAATACGAGACAAAAGTACAGGGAATTGATAGAGTAAGTAAGACAACAGCAATGGTGACAAAAATAGGAAGAAACAAAGGTAAGCATTTTCAGGTATGGACTACGAGATAAGGATTGGATGAGCGCAGAAGTGGGACTCAAGCTTAGACATAAAATAGGACATAGAGAATGTCCATTACATTTAGAGTGAACAGGGAAATTTACGAATCGACAAACAAACTGGCGGCAAGTAGACAAAATCGGAGAAAATATCAGAATTTCGAGTTGACGGCGCTCTAGTAATAGGAAATGCCGTGAGACTAGGAACCTGCACATCATTGTTTCAAATCTGAATTTCACCGTATATTACGTAGCCTTATCACGAACTAATTTTTATTGTTGTATTTCGAAGTAGTTCGTATTTTGGTAGCGTTTGCTACAAGTGCCTACTTTCATGGAAAATTTCTGAAATATTGCAGTTTTTCGACTGGAATGCCGCGACAATTAGCAAATGACAACGACGATGTGAAGTTTCATGATGAGTAAACATAGTAGAACTTAAATCCCGGCATTCGGCTCACTTTTGAAAAATCGATTTCCATGACCCCGGGGTCATGGTAAAAAAATATGAATTTTCGAAAATCAACGATTTTCATATTGATTGTGTACATTGCAAAGCACTTAGATAGGATGTTACAGAAAGCAATTTTTAAACTGATTCAAACACAATTCTGATTTTTCGCACGCAATCAGAATGAAAATTTTCGAAAAAATGGTTGAAAGGAGAGATCAGCCATTGAGCATTGGCTGAATATTCTTCACATCATTATTACTTCACAATAAGCCGCATAAACGAAAACATCTCAAACTTGAAAATTTTTGAAATTTTCTACCGTGACCCCCGGGTCATGAAAATCGAAATTTTCAAATTGATCCAAGTGATGGGTTCTTGCGTCATTTTAGTAGTCTCACCTCTAAACTGGTGATAAGACGTTTCAGAAATTTCACTTCGGAAAAGGACACTTCAGAAACTTATTTTCAGAAAAGGACGTTTCAGAAATTTCGCTTCAGAAAATGCCATTTCGGAAAATCTTTTCCAGAAATGGACGTTTCAGAAATTTTCATTTCAGAAATTCCAACTCAGAAAAGGACGTTTCAGAAATTGACACTTCAGAAATTCCAACTCAGAAAAGGACGTTTCAGAAAAAGAAGATCGTTTAGAATAAATTTAGTAGCATTCAATTACAACGGGAAAATTTTCTCAAACGTCCTTTTCTGAGTTGGAATTTCTGAAGTGCCAATTTCTGAAACGTCCTTTTTTGAGTTGGAATTTCTGAAGTGGAAATTTCTGAAACGTCCTTTTGTGAAGAGGATTTTCTCAAATAGCACTTTCTGAAGTGAAATTTCTGAAACGTCTTATCACCCTCTAAACTTTGTGTAGAGCACAATTCCGCACCAATCGTTTGGAAAATACAGCAAAAATCATGAAATAACGATCCTGAGTCAAGTTGGAAACACTCAGACCGATTTTTTCCGACACGCGCAATCCAAGATCGATTTCCGCCTAAAAGGGTTACATTACATGCACTAGTAGTTGGGCTACATGGATATACTAGAGAACTTTTGCGGAATTGAAATTGAGATGCCGAGAAATCGAAAAAAACCGAAAATTCGGGTCAAAAAATCAGTCTAGGAATTTCTTAAAATTAATCTCAATAGTGTTTCTGTGCACATTGGGCATGCCTAACATAATGCCAAAGAAATTTGGACTCTAGCTTGTTCGGTTGAAAAAATATGAAAATCGAGTTTTCAAACTTGGCGCCCACCTGGCACGCCGCGTTCCACTGCTAGGGCCACTTACCATTTTGTAATGTGGGCCCAAGCTACCCTGCACCCATAAAGTACAGTGGCCTTAATCAAATTTCTTGGCGAAATGTCCGGACAATGCTCGAGTCTTACTGATCCGAGCTCTTAAGCAGGGCTGGGAATTTCTGTTTCTGAATTTTCTGTTTTTTTTTTCTGTTCTCTGGTCATTTTGGGGACCAGAAGATTTTCTGACCAGAAACAGAAAATATATATTCCTGAAACAGAAAATTTTCAGAAAATGTTACTTTTGAAATGGTTTTAAAGAAAAAGAGAAAACTCATTTACTGTTGCATCTGTTAAGTGTTTTTGTCAAATACCGTACACAGCGAGAGTAAATTGGCCCAAATATGCCATCAGATTTCTCATCTTTCCTTACTTATGTACACGATCTGCCCACATTCTGGCAAATGGTGGTCGAAAAAAACAGCTATTTGCAACATACAGGCAAGTATTTGCCAGAATAATGGAAAATCGTTCGTAAACTATCCCTACTCTGCCAAGTTTAATCATTGTGTGTATGCGGCCGAAAATTTCATAATCGGACTTTGGTATCTCGGTGTTCGTGCTAGTAAAATGAAGCCGGTATCGTTTCGATTCTATATTGTTGCAATTTGATGTTTTCGCTAGCACCAAGATAAAAATGTATGCGAAATTGGTTTTGCAACCAAACTAATAAAACATTTTGAAAAGAAGGCAAATCAATGATTTTATGACATTTTCTGTTTTTTTTTCTGAATTTTCTGTTTTTTTCTGCCTTTTTGAAAACAGAAATTTATGTTTTCTGATTTCAGAAAAAAATAATTTTCTGTCCCAGCCCTGGTATTAAGAGTGATGGCCGTTAAGACTCGATCACCCTCCGGACACGTGCGCTAGCAATGAGAACTGGGTGCCCATAATTGTGTGTTAGGAGTGTCCCCGGCCCTTATTACACAAAAGGCTGAAATTTCCTGTTTGTGACCTCAGGCTATTAGAAAAAATATTTTTTTTTAAACTTTAAAAAAATCATAATTTCTCAAATTGTTGAGATGAAGAGTAAATACAATTTGCGATGCGTCTAGGGTACACAGTGCTTGCTAATTCACTATTAGCATCGAATGTGCGTTGATGCCTAAACCACTTTTTTGACTCAAAATTTTGGTTTTTTTTCGGATAAATCATCCGTTGTTTTAGTGAGTGTCCAAAATTTCCGACCAGGTATTGTAGCCTAAGCAATTCTGCATTGATTTAACTTAAAACTACGTTCTCCCCGACCGACAATTTTGTCGAATTTTTCTCTCGAACTTCCGTAATCGATGGTTGTCCCGAACAAATGCTGTATTTTCCAAACGATTGGTGCGGAATTGTGGTCTACTCAAAGTTTAGAGGTGATACGAGTAAAATGACACAAGAAGCATAAAATTTCGAAATTTCTTAAGTTTGAAATGTTTTCATTTATGTGGCTTATTGTAAAGTATTAATGATGTGAATAATATTAAGCCATTGCTCATCTCTCCTTTCAACCAAATTTTCGAATATTTTCATTCTAATTGCGTGCGAAAAATCAGAATTGTTTTTGAATCAGTTTAAAAATTGCTTTCTGTAACATTCTGTCATTGTACTTTGCAATGTACATAATCACTATGAAAATCGTTCAATTTCGAAAATTCATTTTTTTTGACATGACCCCGCGGGCATGGAAATCGATTTTTCAAAAGTGAGCAGAATGCCGGGATTTCAGTTCTACTATGTTAACTCGTCATGAATCTTCGCATTGTTATTGTCATTTGCTCATTGTCGCAGCATTCGAGTCGACAAACTGCAATATTTCAGAAATTTGCCGAAAAAGTAGGCACTCAAATTGATTTTTTTTGAATTTTCGAAAATAAACGATTTTCATATTGATTGATTGATTAAGTACTAAGACAGAATGTTACAGAAAGCAATTTGTAAACTGATTCAAACACAATTCGGATTTTTCGCACGCATTCAGCACGAAAATTTCCGGAAAATGGTTGGAAGGAGAGATCAGCCATTGAGCATTGGCTGAATATTATTCACATCATTAGTACTTCACAATAAGCCACATAAATGAAAACATTTCAAACTTGAGAAATTTTTAAATTTTCGGACGATGACCCCCGCCGTGAAAATCGAAATTTTCAAATTGATCCAAGTGATGGGCTTCTTGTGTAATTTTACTGATCTCATCTGAAAACTTTGAGTAGACCACAATTCCGCACCAATCGCTTGGAAAATTCAGCATTTGTTCGGGAAAACCATCGATGACGGAAATTCGAGCGAAAAATTCGACAACTGGGTCTAACGTGGAGAATCCAGTTTTAAGTGGAATCAATGCAGGATTGCTTGGGCTACAATACCTGGTGGAAAAACTCTGTCACAAACTAGAACAAGCGATGAATTTTCCGAAACAACCAAAATATGAGTCAAAAAAGTGGTTTAGGAATCAACGTGCATTCGATGCTAATAGTGAATTAGCAAGGTCTGTGCACCCTAGACGCATCGCAAATGATATTTAGACTTTATCTCAACAATTTGAGAAATTATGATTTTTAAACGTTTTCGCACTCAAATAAAATTTTCTAATAGCCTGAGGTCACAAACAGGAAATTTCAGCCGTTTTATGTAATAAGGGCCGGGGACACTCCGAACACAGAAGTATGGACCCCCAGTTCTCATTGCTAGCGCACGTGTCCGGGGGGTGATCGAGTCTTAACGGCCATGAAAAATCTTGACAAATCGTATTGTGCAAAAATGGAATAATCTTGACAAAGTGTTGTTTGTACCCATAGTGCCAATGTATTTAAGTCTTTTATTCGTAACTCATAAGTATTGTATGCTACGATCAAGTAATCGCAGCTTTCTTTCTTACCTCCTGAATTTATCATAGTGTTTAAACATTTAATTATGAATCTTAAAAATACCCTCCGAGGTCAGATAAATTTATTATTATTAATATACGTAAACGAGAGAAAAAGTATGACTTCTAATTTTGATTTAATTATGCTGCGTTTTTTTTTAATGGGACGGACAAGGAAATTATTTTAATAATCGATATATAATCGAATAAAATTGCCGAAGATATGTATATCTATAGACTACACGAACACACGTCGTGTATGTAGAACCGAATGTATTTAGTGGATGGCAAGCCATTCACATCAGAGCCCTTCATTACTCCTGATAAAAGATAACTTATAAAAATATCACTTCTTGGAAAAGCAATCAAATTTGATTCTGTTGTCAGGTGGGAAAGAAAAGTTATACCTATATTTCATTTTTTTTTTGATTTTTTCCCGTCTAGAGTATGGGCAGAGCATGGGCGAGAAGTTCAGCCCATTTCCAGTAATATTTTTGAAATAATATTTTTTGTTATTTGAAATCCTAAATTCTCCCTTTTGCGTTGCGAACATTACAATTTTCCCACTTTGATTTGGAACAACGAAATTTCGGGGGGCGATCGTTTTGCCAACGATCGTTTACACAACGGATCATAAATCGGTTGGGATTTGGCGTATGGCAACCAAAGTTGTACCATTTTTATCAGTGGGAGTGTACGGTATTGGGATACCGTAACCGTAAGGAATCGCGAACTGATTTTTTTCAGTTGACCCATGACCCGAGGTTCATGGTTGAAAATGGCGAAAGTCGAAAAATTCATGACGGCCCGAAATCAAATACTAGTTCCTATTGCATCAACAGTTAGCCAACTTTTCTTTTTCTGGATACCGTAACCCGAACTACCGTAATCTAGCTACCGTACCCTACAATATTATAGCGAAATTCACGGCAAATCCCTGTTTGAATACGGTAGTACGGGTTACGGTATCCAGAAAGATAAATGTTGGCTCACTATTGATATAATGGCAACTACTATATGGTCTCGGAGTATCGTGAATTTTTGGACTTCGGCCATTTTCAACCATGAACCGGTCATCGACTGAAAAAAATCAGTTCGCGATTCCTAACGGTTACGGTAGCCCAATACCGTACACTCCCACTGATAGCAATGGTACAACTTAGGTTGCCATACGCCAAATCCCAACCGATTTAGGATCCGTTGTGCAAACGATCGTTGGCAAAACGATCGCCCCCCGAAATTTCAGCCGTTTTGTGTAATAAGGGCCGATGACACTCCTAACACCCAAGTATGGACCCCCAGTTCTCATTGTTAGCTCACGCGTCCGGGGGTGGGCGAATATGATCGAGTCTTAGGGAACAGGCCTCTTAATCCAAGAAATTGTGTGGAAAATTAGGTCCTCAATACAGATATCTTCATTGGGAAAGCAATTGCATAAACATAAAAACAAATTGAAGTCAGTAAATGCATGTAATCAACAAACATATCATTTATTAACCCAGGTAAACATGTAATGTAAAATTAGTAAATAAAATTAGTAAAAGAATTCTTGCCAAAAACGGTTTAGGTTAAGATTTATTGAGAATATAATAGAACGTTGAAACATGTGAATCTAAGAAAGGAAAATGCGTTGAGTAGCAGAAACTTTTCTACAGATGGGACACTTTCCACGTATTACTGGATCTGCATTCATTTTGTTGATGCAGTCAGTGCAAAAGATGTGACCGCATGCGGTGTACACACTGAGACTGTAATGGTCTTCGAGGCAGATGCGGCATTGCAGTCTAAATGACAATTCTATTGAGAGCTCTACGAACATATTCCCACGAATACGGTAGTATTGATTTCTACACGATCATCAGGACGTTGAACTGCTTAAGAGGCATGTTCCGTAAGACTCGATCATATTCGACCACCCCCGGACACGTTGCGCTAGCAATGAGAACTGGGGGTCCATACTTGGGTGTTAGGAGTGTCACCGGACCTTATTGCACAAAACAGTAGAAATTTCCTGTTTGTGCCCTCAGGCTATAAGAAAAAATTATTTAAGCGCGAAAAGGTTTAAAAATCATAATTTCATCGAATGCACGTTGATTCCTAAACCACTTTTTTGACTCAAAATTGTGGTTGTTTCGGAAAATTCATCGCTTGTTCTAGTTTGTGACAGAGTTTTTCCACCAGGTATTGTAGCCTAAGCAATCCTGCATTGATTCCACTTAAAACTGGATTCTCCACGTTAGACCCAGTTGTCGAATTTTTCGCTCGAATTTCCGTCATCGATGGTTTTCCCGAACAAATGCTGAATTTTCCAAGCGATTGGTGCGGAATTGTGGTCTACTCAAAGTTTTGAGGTGAGATCAGTAAAATGACACAAGACGCCCATCAGTTGGATCAATTTGAAAATTTCGATTTTCACGACGGGGGTCATCGTCCGAAAGTTTAAAAATTTCTCAAGTTTGAAATGTTTTCATTTATGTGGCTTATTGTGAAGTACTAATGATGTGAATAATATTCAGCCAATGCTCAATGGCTGATCTCTCCTTCCAACCATTTTTCGAAAATTTTCGTGCTGAATGCGTGCGAAAAATCCGAATTGTGTTTGAATCAGTTTACAAATTGCTTTCTGTAACATTAAGTCTTAGTACTTAATCAATCAATCAATATGAAAATCGTTTATTTTCGAAAATTCAAAAAAATCACTTTGAGTGCATACTTTCACGGAAAATTTCTAAAATATTGCAGTTTTCCGACTCGAATGCTGCGACAATGAGGCAATGCGAAGTTTCATGATGAGTAAACATAGTTGAACTGAAATCCGGGTATTCGGCTCACTTTTGAAAAATCGATTACCCGGTCATGGCACAAAAATGAATTTTCGAAAAAAACGATTTTCATATTGATTATGTACATTGCAAAGTACAATGACAGAATGTTACAGAAAGCAAGTTGGAAACTGATTCAAACACAATTCTGATTTTTCGCACGCAATTAGAATGAAAATATTCGAAAAATTGGTTGAAAGGAGAGATGAGCAATGGCTTAATATTATTCACATCATTAATACTTTACAATAAGCCACATAAATGAAAACATTTCAAACTTAAGAAATTTTGAAATTTTGATGACCATGACTGATGGTCGTGAAAATCGAAATTTTCAAATTGATCCAAGTGATGGGCTTCTTGTGTAATTTTACTGATCTCATCTGAAAACACCAATCGTTTGGAAAATACAGTATTTGTTCGGGAAAAACCATCGATGGCGGAAATTCGAGCGAAAAATTCGACAACTGGGTCTAACGTGGAGAACCCAGTTATAAGTGGAATCAATGCAGGATTGCTTAGGCTACAATACCTGGTGGAAAAACTCTATCACAAACTAGAACAAGCGATGAATTTTCCGAAACAACCAAAATTTTGAGTTAAAAAAGTGGTTTAGGAATCAATGCGCATTCGATGCTAATAGTGAATTAGCAAGGTCTGTGCACCCTAGACGCATCGCAAATGATATTTAGACTTTATCTCAACAATTTGAGAAATTATGATTTTTAAACGTTTTCGCACTCAAATAAACTTTTCTTATAGCCTGAGGGCACAAACAGGAAATTTCTACTGTTTTGTGTAATAAGGGCCGGTGACACTCCTAACACCCAAGTAGCCACACTTCTCATTGCTAGCGCAACGTGTCCGGGGGTAGTCGAGTCTTAACGGCCATCTCTCTTAAAATAATGATGATAATAATAATAATAATAATAATAATAATAATAATAATAATAATAATAATAATAATAATAATAATAATAATAATGATCATAATAATAATAATAATAATAATAATAATAATAATAATAATAATAATAATAATAATAATAATAATAATAATAATAATAATAATAATAATAATAATAATAATAATAATAATAATAATAATAATAATAATAATAATAATAATAATAATAATAATAATAATAATAATAATAATAATAATAATAATAATAATAATAATAATAATAATAATAATAATAATAATAATAATAATAATGATGATGATGATGATGATGATGATGATGATGATGATGATGATGATGATGATGATGATAATAATAATATTAATAACATTAATAATATTAATAATTATATTGACAATTTTAGTCATTCAAAGATATTATGAAATATTCTCGAACCTGGTCGAGGCGTAATACGGACGTGGATTGCGAAGTCCCCCCGGCATGATTCCGTCACCTTTAAGGGAATAATAATCAAATTGGATAAAACTGTCTTTAATAATAAAATTCAATCCTCAAAGCCCTTCTCCAGTTAAGGAAAAGGGAAAGAGGTCACAGCTTTATAAGTTCCGCCACGAGCAAAAAATAATAGGTTGGAAAAAAACTAGCCAATCGGAATGTGGAACAGCGTTAGCAAAGGAGATTTGCATGATTTACATAAAAGCTAATCAAATATCGCTCTTACAACTCGCTATGAAGGAAATTATAACGCAGTAGAAGTGTGACGACGAGCGACGGGTTTTCTTTACCCCTTATCAGTATTGATTACCATTTAAGACGTTAGAGTGATCAGAGATTTCGAAATTTCATAAGGATTTGATGTCCTATAAATATAGTTATATAAAAATTCTTCAACAGGATTTCATAGGCGCAGATGAATAAGCATGAGTTCAACGATACGGTCGTACATATATAGAGGAAAAAATGGTCGGTTCGAAAGCCGACGGGACTTGTTTTGCACGATTTTTACACTTGAAGTTTTGCTTCATGTGCTTGGTGGCAGACTACCATGATTGTTAGATGTTTGTTCTTATTGTTTGTGTTTCATTTTTAAATAAATGAATTCTCTGTTATATAATAATGTACGGATGAGAGAAGCAATAAGATCTTAAGGCATGATAACAATAGGATATTTCTTAAAACAGTAATAAAAACAGTATTAAAAAAACAAATTTTCCATTGGTTGAGTAGTAATTATATATGATTTAAAATAAACATAAAAATTCAAGTTTAAAAATCGTGCAAAACAAGTCGCGTCGGCGGGGATCGAACTCTCCGCGCAAAAATTGTAAGCGTCATCTTTGCCTCTACGCCACCACTAGCCCGGAGAGGTAGCACGCAGAACTACCACAATATTGCACGGTAATTGCATGGTCATTACACGACAATTTCGTTGAAAAAATTGCACAAACTTTGAATTTTTTCAAGTCCGGGTACAGAGCCGTTCAGAATTTTTTAAGCACGCCTTCTTAATCTACAGAGAAAGGGCTTTCTAATAAGCTATGAACCGCCGCGTTTCGCCGAATTAAGGCGAGTGAGACTCCTTGTTAATATTCCCAGTACTTCTTTGAGGAATGCGTTCACGTACTGGGCATATAATAGAAAAAGGACCCTTGGCCATATCGTGCTCTCAATATCCAACGAGAAAGATCTTTTTATTTTTTACAATTTTCTTATTAGAAGAAAAGATGAACGATACGATAAAATGCAAAAGTTTTGTCATCCGCAGGGTTCGAACCTGCGCCCTCCGAAGAGGACTGCGACCTGAACGCAGCGCCTTAGACCACTCGGCCAGAATGACATGTTCATCTACAGTGGAAGAACCATTGTTGTCTCGAAGTCAGGAAATTCATGTAATCAACTGGTCATTTATGAACCCTGTAAAGTTAGTAAATAGTCTGAATTCCTGTATAGGCTAAGATTTAGTGAGAAATTTTTATCAGGTGTTATTTTTTTATTCGTATGACATATTGAGAGCACCTTTTTAAACTCCCATTTCAATACTCTCCTTAAGATATGATAGAAATTTTTGCTAAATGTCGAAGGAGAGAAACCGAGAGACGGACTGCTCACAATTACAATGACATGGTTCTTGAAAGTTTTAACAGAAAGGCATGTAATAGTATTTTTGTTTAGCTTATTCCAAAAGAAATAAAGTGCGTAAATCTGATCGATTTAAATTTTCTTTTGTTTCATGAAAGCGAAGTATAGTCTATCTTGTGAAATTTTTTTAAAAGACAATATGTAAAAGCTAGGCTTGGCAATGATGATCATTTTGAGGCCATTTCTATTCTAAGTAATGATTAACTTTAATGATATTTAATGGATCATAAATCTTGCAGTATACAACCGTCCTCGAAAGACAACACAGTCCCACTATAAACTTCTATTACTACTATGCAAGGAATTTTGATATTGCATCGAGTGTCGTAATAATAATAAGAAAATAATAATAACAATAATAATAATAATAATAATAATAATAATAATAATAATAATAATAATAATAATAATAATAATAATAATAATAATAATAATAATAATAATAATATTTATTCCTATATATTATTATTATATACATATATATATATATATATATATATATATATATATATATATATATATATATATTTATTTATTTATTTATTTATTTATTTATTTATTTATTTATTTATTTATTTATTTATTTATTTATTTATTTTATTAATGTATATGAACGCTATGTAAATACTAGGTCTCCGCATTAGGTCTTACAAGTGGTGCAGTCGAGTCTAGCAAAACCCCTGACAGTCAAAAGTGAATACAGATACCTTATCCACTACACTACACGGCCCGTTGGTTTGATGTTTGATAGATGAGTTAGCGAACCCATCGGGAATTGTTGTGTAGGAGACCTCGCGAATTTTCAAATCGACCACCCAAATTTCAATATCGATTTTCTCGAAGCTCAGCCCGATTGGGCGACTTTTAATATGGACTCCTAATCAGCATCGAAGACTAATTTCAGTCATGTTATTGCCATTTCGTGTGATGAAAACGAGACCAAAAGGTTCCCTTGTAAGTAGACAACTAAATCATCCAGCCTCATTTTTTCGTTTTCCTCACCAATCATAACAAATTAACAAGTCGACGATATTTTCAGCGTCACCAGGCATGATGCTTATCGGAAACGGCACGATCTCCACGGATCCCCTTCTTCGTAAAAGTATTCCCTGGACTCGGAGATATTGCCCAGAAAATTGTCTGGGGTCTGTTCAATCTGTCAAAAAAAGATGCGAACAAAGTGAGCAGAAAAAGTAAACGGGCATTACTTATTCTGCTTCTCTTCAAATACACACTCTCTCACCTGCTCTAACCGACCTCGCAACAATCTTCGCAACTTTCGTCGCATCTTTTCGTCGCAACTTTAGTCGCAACTTTTGTTAGAGAGAATTAGAGAGCGTGTATTTCGAGAGATTTAGAGAAAAATATGCGAACAAAGTTGCGAACTTTGTTCGCAACTTTGTTCGCGTCTTTTTTGACAGATTGAACAGACCCCTGGTTAATTTGTGTCGATCAAAATAGAATTGAACTATAAACTATTTACTGTGGATCTAAACAAATGGTGTTATCCAATCAATTAAGAATTATAGACAAACGCTTACGATTGGTTTGTTTAATATTAGATTTTATTGCAAATAAGTATCAACTACTCAGGAATCGTCGCCAACCATTCTTGCTGTGCAGCCACTAACAGAGTTACAGAGTTTAGCTATATTCGACCAGAAGACATGATCAAATGTATGTCCAACCATTTCATCTATACAGCTAAGTACAGTGGTGCCTTTTCGAAAGGCACCACGCAGCATAAACACAAGCCTGTGTTTTTTCTCAATGAAAGTAGAGTAAAAATTATGTTTTAGTTGCGATCGCTCTACTGGTTGGGAAACTACCTTATGCCAGTGTCCGAAATTTTTAGTTGAGTCTGAATAATTTTCCAAAATTATCAAAATAATCACACAATTATAAAAAATTGAATTCCCACTGAACTTTGATTTGTAATGCTTAATTTTTTGCGTGAATGTTTAAATTTCCAAATTACCTTTTTTTAAATATTTTGCAAAAAAACTATTCAGTCTTCGAATTCGACAGGTTCGAATCCCAATGGGCGCACTCTTTTTGTGCGCTCTAAACTAACGTGATATTGCGGCCTCTCAACCAGTTTATCGCTCGATACTATTGTGCGTATAAAATGTACTTGCATAAGAAGATGACAAATGGTGCTAACGAACGGAAGTCACAATCGAGAGGCGATCGAGATGTAGCCTTCTACATCTCGCCCCGCCTCTCGATTGTCTCTCCGCTGCCTCTCTCTAACCCGGCTGACCTTCGCCGCGCGCTATATTATATATAAAAGAGATCGGCATAGTTTCTGAACCATGCAAAACAAGAAAGTCTCTTGTGGGAGTGGTTGGCTACTCTCGTACCAAATAAACAAGTGTATTTTATACGGTCAATATAAACATATTTTTTACTCTTTAGTCATTGAGAAAAAAACACAACAAAACACATTTCAGTCTTGTACTCTGCAAACATCTCGGCTGAAACACTTGTATATATTGGGGAAGTAATCTGGAACATCACCAATTCCAATGCATTCTACCTTAATCGATGACTAGACGTAGCACCATGAAGCACAATTATTATATTTTTTTAAAATTCACACCTTAAAACTTATATTTATAGTGCATGCAATCCTATACTTGTATAATTTCATTTATTTATTTTTTACGATTATTTGTCGGCATAAATACTGGATATCTTGTTATTTCTTCATCAATCAACAATTTTGCATAAATTTTCGAATATGGAATCAATTATAATATAAATTGAGCAATATATTTGAGAATAGCTCTTATGGAAGGGTGGATTGGAGTAGCTTATTATTGAACAGCAAAAATGTCGAGGAAAATTGAAAAAATACTTCGAGGCAGAGATATACGGTAAATCGATCAATCGATCGATTTATCAGATTCCTAGCAAAGTTTGGAAACGCTTCCATTTTTATCAATGGCATTCAGTCAGCATAAAAATGTGCAAAAATCCATGAACAAGATTTATTTCACAAGATGGCTGTTTGACCGTTGTTCCAAATCAAAGTGGGAAAATTGAAATGTTCAAATAACAAAAAAATATTATTTCAAAAATATTACTGGAAATGGGCTGAACTCCTCGCCCATACTCTGCCCATACTCCAGACGGAAAAAAATCAAAAAATTGAAATATAGGTATAACTTTTCTTTCCCACCTGACAACAGAATCAAATTTGATTGCTTTTCCAAGAAGTGATTTTTCCAAGAAGTGACAAGAAGTTATCTTTTATCAGGAGTAATGAAGGGCTCTGATGTGAATGGCTTGCCATCCACTAAATACATTCGGTTCTGCATTCCCGACGTTTGTTCGTGTAGTCTATAGATATACATATCTTCGACAATTTTATTCGATTAAATATCGATTATTAAGATATTTTCCTTATCGGTCCCATTAAAATGGCCTTGAAAAGTAACCCAATTAAATCATAATTAGAAGTTATACTTTTCCTCGGCGTAAATCCAAGAAAATGTGTGGAAAATTAGGAACATAATACAGATATCTTCATTGGGAAATCTATTGCATAAACATATAAAAAAAGAAAGTCAGGAAATTCATGAAATCAACAAACATGTCATTTATTAACCCAGGTAAACATGTAAAATTAGTAAATAATCTGAATTCTTGCCAAATACGTTTTAGGTTATGATTTAATGAGAACATTATGAAACGTTGAAGCAAGCGAATCTAAGAAAGAAAAATGCGTTGTGCAGTAGAAACTTTTCTACAGAGGGGACACTTTCCACGTATTACTGGATCTGCACTCATTTTGTTGATGCAGTCAGTGCAAAAGATGTGACCGCATCCGGTGTACACACTGCGACTGTCAGGTTCTTCGCGGCAGATGCGGCATTCCAGTCTAAATGACAATTGTATCGAGAGCTCTGCATGAACATGTTCCCACTTACCCCGTATCTGGCTTAGCTGGAGCTGGCGGAGCCTCTTGAGCAGCGGGAGGAGCTTGCTTGGGAGCTGGCGGTGCCCGTTGGGCAGCTGGAGGAGTCGATTGGGCTGGAACAGGATGATTGGAACGGTAAAACTCTCTTCAAAATGTATAACACGGATCTCCTGTAAAAGTGTATGAAGCCATTGCACAGAAAAAAATAATTTTCCTCTTTTTTTATTGATATTTGTTAGACTGGCCTAACTGAGTGCGAAAACAACATTTTGAAACTTTGGTTTTCGTAATTTGCATAATTATGCAATTTTTTACCGACAACTTCAAATGAGAGTAACTCGCTTCGTTTTTGAGCAACCGTGTAATATTTTTTTCATTCGGTTCCTAATGATCTCCTCTACAAATAACTCAACTAAGGATATGGTCGGAAATGTTGTTCTTCATGTGTTATTGTATGAAAACTGTTTTTTGCATACAAAATGCGATGTTTCTCGAAATTTTTCTCTAAAAGATAAGAGTTTTATTGCAGATTCGGATTCCCCGTCCTCGAATTGGGGTATCCTGATATATCATTTAACCCAACTCTGTCTGCCCAATAGGGATACTGTATATCGTCTTCCTGGACTTAGTGCAATTTTCGCTCAAATCACATTTTTGGTTGTAAATGAGCTCAAACTTATGTTAATGTACTCATTAGCATATTTAAACCCTGTATCTCGACCAACCTGAAAAAAATGTCTTAGTGGTTCGAATTCTCAACAACCACCATCTTTGAGTTATGAATCGAAAACTGATTTTATTAACGATATGACTTTCACTGTTCCTATTTATCGTTTATTGGTATTTGTTTATTGATCGTTAAGGTCGAAGAAACTGTTTGAATCATTCTTGACTCAAACAGTTATCCATTCTTATCCACTGAACCTTCGCAAAACTCTGAGAACTCACTATTATTATTATTATTATATCATAGAATGCATCCGAAGTTATCACTCTCGCATCCTCGAATGTTCTCTTCTCTCGGACATGATGAATCGATGGTTTAAAGTGAATTGAAAAAGAAAACATCATTATATTTGAAAACAAAACGAAAACGCTGGAGTTTTTAAGTTGCATCAAGTCAGAAAGGCGAAAAACCGCTAATAAAATCAGTTTTCGACTCATAACTCAAAAATGGTTGTTGTTGAGAATTCGAACCACTAAGACAATTTTTTCAGGTTGGTCGAGATACCGGGTTTAGATATGCTAATGAGTACATTAACATAAGTTTGAGCTGATTTACAACCAAGAATGTGATTTGAGCGAAAATTGCACTAAGTCCAGGACGACGATATACAGTATCCCTATTGGGCGGACAGAGTTGGGTTAAATGATATATCAGGATACCCCAATTCGAGGACGGGGAATCCGAATCTGCAATAAAACTCTTATCCTTTAGAGAAAAATTTTGAGAAACATCGCATTTTGTATGCAAAAAAACAGTTTTCATACAATAACACATGAAGAACAACATTTCCGACCATATCCTTAGTTGAGTTATTTGTAGAGGAGGTCATTAGGAACCGAATGAAAAAAATATTACACGGTTGCTCAAAAACGAAGCGAGTTACACTCATTTGAAGTTGACGGTAAAAAATTGCATAATTATGCAAATTCCGAAAAACAAAATTTCAAAATGTTGTTTTCGCACTCAGTTAGGCCAGTCTAACAACTATCAATAAAAAAAGAGGAAAATTATTTTTTTCTGTGCAAAAAGGTTTTTATTTTCATACACTTGTACGCAATACCTTGAATGTCGATGTTGCCCATCGCAGCAACGATATCGCGTGCACTCGGTGCCATAGGCGGAGGGGGTTTCGGCTTGAATTTTCCATAAGACAAATGCATCGGCTTCTGGCAAGGCGGAAATCTTGAACCTGGATTCAAATACTTTACTAATGTTCGCGGATTTATTCGAGAGCGCGAATTTTTCGAGATCACGCATGCGTTTTTGTTCTCGGACTATCCGAGTGAACTATTTAAAAAAATGCAAAGATATTTTATCTCTTTAATTCCCAACAAAATCTCCTTTAGAACATTTTGACATCAGATTCAGATTCAACATACAGATACAAATAGGAGCAAAAATCGTTCGGTATTGTGAGATTTTGAAGAAAAAAGAAAAATATGATGCAATATACGCATGTATCACTAACCATTCAGAACCTGTATTACTCTTGTCGCTGCTTGTTCACTGGTGTACGTGATCACACACTCGCCCTTATTTGCTCCAGTCTTTCTACAAAAAAAAAGACAAATTCGTTTAAGAAACTTTCTAAACTCATTATTTTTAATGTCATTTTCAACGAAAAAATCATTTAGAAATAGACCGTCTAAATGACTATTTCAAGATTTCATTGTTTTTTTTTTAATCTCTATCTCTAATTGTCATTTTTCACCGGCCTAGCCGTGATCTCCCGCAGGACTTCGTGTGCCTTGAATAACAATCTTTACCTTTTACGTTATCTCTAATAGCAGTATTCTAGAAATGTACAGCTCAAGTATAAAGGTAAAGGTAAAGGCACACGAAGTCATGCGGATGTTCACTGCTAGGCCAGTGATAATTCAATGTCAATCAAGTCCGGAGGGCCTAATCTCCTCTTCGGACCTACTTTACCGCGTGATCTAATCAATAACAATTCCGGGCCCCTTGGTAGTGAGTGAGTTTATCAGGAGTATATGATGGAAATTAAAAGAAAACTTAGATCTGATAATGACGAACCTGTCAACGTAGATATTAATACGTTGCTTATTATTCTTCACATCCCAAGCAATCGGTTCGATTGAGAAGACGTTCGATATATCTGCTACATCCGCACTGTAACATTTATATATTTCTTGTTAATGTGTACATAATTAATTACTATACACATTAGATTTTCAAGCTGGAGACCCGCATGTTAACTGATATGTAATAAGACAGAGTGAGCTCTATCCCATACTAGGGAATGGTTTTTGTGATAGCTTAAATTACGGTTAGTGACCCACATAGCGATAACCAGCATGGTCGACTTAGTAAGAATCAACTTTCAAAAGTTGCTATTTATCGATTTTTTAAACGAAATCCGTCGTATATCCGCCGCACGAAAGACAGCCAAAATGTTGCATTGTTTGTGTTTTTTTTTCACTTTTTGAACACGAGTTCGATTCCCCCGACAGCATTTTACGTCTGTATGGTAGTTCCAGCAAAAAAAATTGCTGTTTCAATGGAAATCAAGTCCAAAAAATCTATTTTGGCTGTATTTTGTGTGGCGGATATGCGACAGGTTTCGTTCAAAGAATCGATAAATAGCAACCTTTGAAAGTCGATTCTTAACCTCGACGTGTTCATTTTTACACCTTTTCATGTGTTCAACAGTACACTTTTTAGGCTTTTAATAGTTACACATCGGGTAGTATAGTTTGACGGAATGAACATGAAAAGGTATTCTATTTTACACCTTTTTTTGTGAGTGTAGAATAAATTTACCTTTCATTGTATTTTGATCAAGGAGAGATGAGTTAAGATAAAGAATAATCATGATCATACATGGGCGTCAACATGGGGTGCCCCCTGTGAGATTAGGGCTTTCCGAAAATTTGTGGAATGCCCACCTGTGAAAAATGACGTTTAGGTGAAATTTTTGGAAAAAAAGGTGAAAGCCCCTTGTAAAATTAACCATTTTTCGTTCGAATCCCCCCCCCCTGTAGAAAAAAGCTCCAGGTACCCCGCCCAAGTATGGTCATGATTCATTTTCAATAAATAAAATCATCCTGTTCTCTCCTGCGAATGGCAATACTAACTAAGTTTTATTTAAAAACTCACGTTGTTGGGATATTCCTGACGAATACGGTGTTCTTGTTTTCTACACGATCATCAGGACGTTCAACTGCTTATAATAATAATAATAATAATAATAATAATAATAATAATAATAATAATAATAAGAAGAAGAACCTGGTCGAGGCGTAACATGCGGACGTGGGTTGCGAATCATGATTCCGTCACCTTTAATGGAGTAACCGCTATAACAAAGTTAGATAAAAGTGCCTCTAAAAATCGATCCTCAATGTCCAATTAAGGAAAATGGACGGAGGTCAAAGCTTTATAAGTAACGGCACTATTAAAAATCAATAGGTTGGCAACTAGCAAATGTGCATGTGGAACGGCGTTAGCAAAGAAGATTTGCATGATTTACATAAAGCTAATCAAATATCGCTCTTACTACTACTCTCTCTCTAATTGTAAGAAGGAAATTATAACGCAGTAGATGTGTGACGACGAGTGACGGGTTTTCTTTGCCCCTTATCAGTATTGATTACCATTTAAGACGTTGGAGTGATCGGAGATTTCGAAATTTTATAAGGATATGATGTCCTATAAATTTAGTTATATAAAAATTCTTCAACAGGATTTCAGAGGCGCAGATGAATAAGCATGAGTGCAACGATTCGGTCATACCTTCAACTCATTGATAATGAGTTGAAAATGGTCGGTTCGAAAACATAGCTAATTTCTTAGCGATCGATAATAGAGATCAATCAATGATATCAATAAATCTATCAATCTATCAATCAATAAATCTATCATTCGTAGCGGCCGAAACACCACAGGGCACATTATTAACTAACATATAGGGTGATGTAAACAATAAATTGTGGCAAACTTGTGCTTTTTGCAGGTGCGTGACAAGGATTGACAACTTTATCGCACCCAATTGCAGTCAGACATCAAATTTAATACAGATTGTTGTCAATGTGTCTAATAAATATTTGTGGTTGCAATTAATGAATGAACTGTTGACAGACAAGAAAAATGAGGATGACACAAGTCATGACCAGAGAAATGTGCTTCTTTCTAGTCAGACAACAAAAAATCTTCTTTTTGATGTCAATCGATTCTTGCCTTCTCATTGACATCAAAACGAATATTTTTTGTTGTCTGAATAGAAAGAAGCACATTTCTCTAGTCATTCCATTTTTTGGTGCATTTTCACATCCTCATAATAATGAGACGATAGTTCATTAGTCAAAGCGGCGCACCTCAGACAGGTTTGGTGACACGGCGGAGAGTGTGACAGAGAGAATCATTTGATGCCATCTCGCACGCACACCCTCTCTAATGCAGCCCACCAAACCCGCCTGGCATCCGCCTCGCCCTCTTTATAAGTTGGAAAACGTGATTAGCCATTCATTGTTGCCGCGCTATTACAGAGGCTGAACTAATGTTTTCTGACATGTATCATCCTCAGTTTTCTTGTCTGTCTACAAAATAGCCACTATCTGTTGCCACATTTATTTATTTCATACATTGACTACAATCGTTCTACTTTTTGAAGTCTGACAACAAATTTCTCCGATAAAGTTGTCAATCGTTTGCCGTTGTCACACACCTGCAAAAAGCACAAGTTTGCCAAAATTTATTGTTTACATCGCCCTATATTAGTTTTATAATATAACTTTTACGTGCAAGTAAACCAATAATGATATATCCTATTAATTTAACTATGGAGAAAGAAGGGAAAAAAACTATTATCCAATTGCTAATTGGAAAAACGGTTTCTGCTTGTGTGGAGGGCTCAATAATCCAGGAAATAGATAAATGAGAACCACAACTATTTTCAAGAAATATATTTTTAGCAACATACCCGTAGTGGCTCCACGGATCGGTTCGTTGTTCCCATCGTTCGAAGCAGGAACATAACTATAAGGTCTAGGGGCTCCAAGATTCCGGTCAGCAGCTGTAATATTGATAGCCTGAGCTCCATCAGGGATACAACTGTACGGTCTGGGAGCTCCTAGATTACGAGCCTCAGCACTCTGGTTGACTGAACTTCGTAGATTCAACCTTTCCCTGATGCTGGCCAAATATTCAGAAAAGTTCGACATCCTGGTGCAGCCACTATAGAGGTCTGACTAATATGAAATGACTAAAAATATAGATATCACTCTTATCATGAGTGTTATGATGCAAACAGGGCGCGTACATCAGAGTTAAACTTATATGATATTTTAGTGCGATTTTTTGCCGTTTCACATCTATTAAGTCATTATAATTAAATTAATATTATTAATAGATGTACAAGAATAAGTATGTATGCACTTTAAATATAAATGTTTTGATTAAATAAGTTAACTAGCAATGTGCCCTATGGTGTTTCGGCCGCTACGTCTAGACACCATTAATTATAAGTCATTATAAGTCGAGTGTATAAGTCATTATCAGTCTTATCTGTTCATCGCTTATTTATCGAGAAAGACAACTTCGCTCATTCATTTTATTGTAGTTGATAATAACACACTTTAAAATCAGTGCGATGCTACTGATAAAGTACTATCACATCGAAGAGCATTTTGGCCGAGTGGTCTAAGGCGCTGCGTTTAGTGGCCGTATCCATGAACGTTTGTCGGACTTTGCCGGCAAATGGTTTGTCGATATCCAAGAAACCCTTTTCACCTTGGCAAACGTTTGCTGACAAATGTTTTCGTTTTCAAATCAATGGTATGCACAACAAAACAAATATATCAAAAAGACATATTTATCCAACAATATGTTCACATGCGTCGGAAAAAGTCGGAAAATATTCGAAACCATGTATTAATTAATTAATTTATCGGTTGATATTAAACTGGAGTATGACTTTTAAAATAATAATTTTGATAAAATAAAGGAGCTAAATGACTCTAATTTTGCAGAGTTCATATGAAAAAGTCGATAAATATGTTACTAAAGATAAAAATTAAGATCTATATTAACATAATTTTTATTTCTTATTCAGTTCATAAAACAAAAAAACGGCATAGACCATTTAAGCAGTGCGATCGGCCCGGACAGTTTGTATACTACCTGCGAAAAATCAGAATGAGGAAAAAAGCTAGTTAAACTAGGGTAATTTACCTGAAGATCGCTCCTTTTTTATTGTAAAAAATAATATTTTTCACTTTAGTAATGTTTTAAAATTTAAATTAATAACAGTACGATAACGATAGATTCTATAACAACAGTACCCACTCAGCACTAGACACGTCATAGTATTAAAACGCATAGAACAAAACACAGCAACGAAAAGTTGCACTAGTTTTTACGGTAATTTTAGAAATAAAGTCAGTTATGTAAAATATGGAAAAAATATATGAGTTCATATTACAGATTCTCTAAGCCACCGCTGGGAATTGAACTTTCCACCTGAGTAAACTGCCCGATTGATTCCTCGGCCTGATATTCACTTGACCAAGGGTCCCTATATCATAGATACGTTAAAGGATCTATATAAACTCTGCCGAGCCCTTACATATACATCGATATGTAGCTCCGCCCATTTCGGCTTAACTGTGCTTACATAGTGATTCGGACTCCGCCTATTTAACTTCGCGGGCTTGGACACCGCTTCCAAACATCAAACTCCCCGAAAACCTTTATTCGCTTTGGAAAGCAGCGTATGAGTGAGGAAGTAAGATGATATGTTGCACACCACCATTGCCCAGTAACTGTTAGACGTCCGTCGAGTATATTCGGCATCTCCGACGAAGATGACAATCTTCCTCAGACGACTGCATCGACGCTGATGAACCGACGATTCGGCCACTAAAATGAAAAAAAAAATGATTCGATAATCCCAAGGGCAGCATTCTAACAAGCAACGATACCGAGTTGTAGTCAAGTAGTAGTAGTAGTAGTACTCACTCCAGTGATGCCAAACTCGACGTCGCCTTCTGAATCCGTTAGTGTAGACCATCAACGACGATAATGACGAGGCCAAGACAATGAATCGACCTATAGATGGAGAGAATATCATAGATACGTAGATTTTACAATCGAATTCAAATTCAAATTCACTTATCATATCGTTAAGTCAGTCAGAGTAATGACGCGATTAGCGTCATCCATTGGTATATTGGATTTTACAATCGACATGAACATTGTACAAATCGACATGAACATTTTTACAATCGACATGAACATTCATAAACATTGGCAAACCGTTAAAGTGAGCGTTACCTCTCTCAATGGTCTCTTCATTGTGCGCACTATTTCGCTGTTCTCTAACAACGAGAGCATTGCGCTTTGAAGAGACCATTGAGAGAGGTTACGCTCCCATTAAGTCTATGAACGTGACGTCGTTAGAGCAGACAGAGGTTTTGGGCAAAGGTATTCGCACTGCCCTTTGTGACGTCACGTCTGCCGACAAATCGTTTGTCAAGATTCATGGATACCTATGCAGCAATAGCTGGCAATCGAGCAGATGTGTTCAAAAAGTTCAAATGAAAATGAATCAAAAAAATAAGTCAAAAAGCTTCAAAAACAAAGTTCAAAACTTCACACACTTTTCTCGTTTTTTTTTTTGCTTTTTTGAATACGATATTCGAGGAGAGACATATACCTTGCAAAGTAAAACATCCATTGGTGATTGACATCCGTATTCATCGCCATCCAGAATCGAGGCGTCGTTGAACCGAGAACCGAATCGTTGAGCCCAGATGTTGATATGCCAGCGTTCAAGAATGGCCGCAGGGGGTCTGAAGAAACTCGGAAGATTTACATATTGGATTTACAGTCAGAACGGAAGAGACGTCCGAGGGTCTTGTCCCATGATCCGGAGAGGGCGAACATCGGAAGAGAAAACTACATTTGCATAGGTATCCATGAACGTTGGTAAACCGTTTGCCGGCAAACGTGACGTCACAAGCATAGGGGGAGGATCTCTGGCAAACGCCTCCGCCTACGGTTGTGAAGCCTTTTTTTTCGGCAAACGGTTTGCCAACATTCATGGATACGGCCTCTGAAATGTCCGGTGTGGGAACGGACGGGACGTCCGATGGAGATATGGAGACGAAGGCGCGATAGTCAAATCGTCGGAGGAATGGGTGTCCATATCCCTAACGAGGACAGCGTTGTCTGAAAGTATTTTTAATAAATAAAGCAATACAACAAAAACTAAACAGAATATCAGCTAAAAAATAGAAACGTACCACGAGCGGCTGAGACGACTGTGGTCTTGCCGTTCTGGGTGGTGGTTGTGGCGATCTGAGTGATCCAACCGTTGTGGCCCTCAAGGATGCCTTTTAGCTTCATTTGTTCCTCAGCTATGATTGTTGGCTGTACGGTGACCTCAAACCTAAAGCATATCAACTTCATAGTTACGGAGGAGAGAAGGACGAAGAACAATAGAGTAAAGATCTAAGATAAAAGATCAACTTAGAGAGATGAGATGAGACTAGGCGATGATAGAAAGAAAGACTGCTAATTGCTCATTAGCGAGAGTATAGTGGAATGAAATGTGGAATGCACATTAACAGAGGGAATAATGGTAAGAGAACGAATGGCAATAGTAAGAAAGATGTCTACGGTAGAGGTAAAGAGAGCTAATACTAGATACTCATGCAAACAATACCAAATACTGCACTAATCTATCCACGACACCCCACCCAGCCGTACATTGGGTAAACCCAGTGAGCCGTAAAAAATGCTCGAAACCGGGAGTACCCCATGAACGGTCATACCGGGCTAAGGTACAGTAAGAGAGAGGTGGGGATAAGGGGACGATGGAGCGAGATGGATACAGTTAGAACGGCATACGCAAAGTCGCTCGATAAAAAAGTACTAGGAGGAACTAATTGAGTGATTTAAAATATTCCTATTATACTAAAAGAGTGCGCTGAGAGGGCAATAGGTAAGACTCTAGTAAGCTGTAAGTCATCGGATACAGTAAGTAAGTCAGTGGATACGGTAAGTCAGCGGATACAGTAAGTCAGCGGATCAAACTACGGTAAGTCAACGGATAAACTACAGTAAGTCTGCGGATGAACTACGGTATGTCTGCGGATCAAACTACGGTAAGTCAACGGATAAACTACAGTAAGTCAACGGATGAACTAGGGTATGTCAACGGATGAAACCACGGCAAGTCAACTGATACGGCAAGATAGAGAAAAAAAGCAGAAAGACAATCGATACGGCGATGAAGGAAATGGGACACTATAGCTCACTGAACAAGCAGACGGATCCGTGTACAGATGAACGGCGAATCCACATGCCGATGAGCGTATCCGGTAGTTGAGAGAGATACGGTCATCGGAGTTGTAGTTGTACCGAGGAGAGCTAGAGACGGGCCGAGGTGATGAGGCGATAAATGACGATGACCGGGATTAGGTTGTCTTATATAAGGATTACCGAGGATCGCTCACGCGCTCGATGTTGACGTTCTATAAGGATTGCTAGGAATGATCGATCGTGTTCCTAGAGTCATCCCTGACTATGTGATCGTTCTTTGATCATAGAGGAGAGTGAGCAACTGCGAGAGAGTACAGACAGAGTGAGAGAGTGTGGGAAAGTGAGAGAGTACAGAGAAAGATAACATATGTCGTCCTCAATGATCTACCATCAATACTGTTGTTGAGTCATTGGCGATTCCCTAACTTCTCTGTCTCGTCCACTCTTTTTTCTTCTTCTGCCGTTTCGTCGCTCATCGCTCGTTTCCTTTCAAGAGCAGACGGAGTGAGAGAGTGTGGGAAAGCGAGAGAATGAAGAGAAAGAAAGTAATGTTCTCGCCAATTGCCTACCATCGATAATGTTGATTGAGTATCCATTTTACGTCGCTTACCTTATTGTTTAAGTGGAACTATTTTTCGCTACACCTTTTCCTTGTTTTACTGCTCTTAATTATTATTGTTCATCTTCTCCTTCTACATTTCCTTCCCCATCTCTCTATCTCTCTACTTCTCTCTCCAATTCCCTCTGGCCATGATATTGCCAGGTTCTGACCTCGTCTCTCATCCCTCTTTTCCTCTTTGTGTCACTCTTGGTGATTTTCCCGCCCCTTTCAGCTATGTCTCTTCCTTATCGTCTCTCTCTCTCTCTTTTCTCTATCTCCCTCGTAATTATCGATCTGTAGTGTCTGCTATTATTCATATTTGGTTCATTTGAAACCAATATTCCCTTCGCGTCCCCGTACGTAATTCTCTCTCGCCTGTCTTTGTTTCGTAGTTACTTAAATATTACTTTTGATAATGTCAAATCCATTTCAGTGCACCATGGTCTATTGTCCACGATACCCCCTGGTAGGATGACAATCTCTTCGGTCTACCGTCAAACGTGGACATCATCGGAGACGACGTCGGACCTTCTACGATCCGTCGCCGCTCTTGGAGGTACGAGTCTATCTTGGCTCTAATCTCATACTCTATCCAAAAGTCGTTAAAAATGAACAAAAAACATCGAATACTCATCGTTTTACACACTCTCTCGCCACTTTTTCTTGCTTTTTCACGTTCTTAACATCACTTTTCGCTTTCGGTCCTTCTTACGATAACAGCGTCGCTTAAACATTATTTGGTCATCTTTGTGATTCAAAGTGAGCGATTTCGTTAGCGGAAGAAGTGAGATCTTTTATAATCTTTTCTTACAATTAGGCCGTATCCATGAACAGTGGCTAACCGTTCGTCGACAAATGTGGCGTCACAGCCGTATACGGAGGATCTTCGTCAAACGACTCCGCCTATGCTTGTGACGTCACGTATGTCGCCAAACGGTTTGCCACCGTTCATGGATATGTGTAATGTTCAAAAGTGACGAAAAGATGAAAACCGTACTCATCTATTTTGTGTGATGGTGTAAACAGTGTCGAGTTGTCATTGCGTAGCTTTAGAACACAGCTCATGAAAAATTGTTGAGTCAATTGTAATCTATCGTTGTTCATGTAGATTCTTCGATTGGTCGTCGTTGCCGGTGAAGATCGTCAATTCGGCGCCTCTGATGCACTTCTCAATCAATGAAGTGTTGTTTCTTGGTTATGCCGTAGTCAATGAAGAGTTGGGTCATATAGCTTTATCGGTCAAAACCCAACTCTTCATAGACTACGGCATAACCAAGAAACAACACTAACATACTATCCAAAACATGAAGATAACACAGTATACCATCTTTAATCAATGAAGTGTAGATGTGGACAGCTGCACAAGTCATCTCCCGCTCCGTTCATACTACTACTGACTCGCCTTCTGGATTTCCTTTTCAGAAATAATAAAGATATTTGGGGGTGTTTTAATGCTTGCAATCGGTGTCCAAGCCCGCGCGGTTAAATGGGAGGAGTCAGAATCGCTATATAAAAACAGTGATTCAAAATGGGGCGGAGCCATGCATCGGTATATAAGTACAGGAGTGTCTGAGTATATGTAGATCGTTTGACATGCGTTCCAATAGGGACCCATGGCCTAGTGGATAAGAGCTCGGACAATGAAACCGGCGGGTTGGTCGACGAGAGGTTCGATTCCCCGAAGAAGATTCGCAAAAGATGAACACTCACAACTAGGCCCAACTGTTTTTGCTATTTTTTCTCGACGTATTTCTGCTCTGCCTACGATAACGCATAGTGTGTGACAGAGGTTCCGGAGAAAGATCGTGAACTAACTTATTTTATTGCCACGCATATTTAAAATAAAGATAAAGCATTGTCAATAGACCATTAAGTGACGATTACGGTAGCATTTGAAATTTACAAAACAATCTCCTGTTCGAGAGAATCATTTCTATTTTTTTGAAAAGGTAATTGGACAACTTTGAAGTGAGATACGATCAAAAAACGGAAAGAGATAAAAAATCGGCTAAGTCCGTGAGCTATACAGTAATCGACCCTGAGGACCAAGAGATACGGGAAATGAACTAGACAGTGATATTGTGCGTAGTTTGAAGACATAATTTTTGCAATAAAACGGATGGGGTCAAGAAAAAAATTTCGAGAAAACTTCGCTTTTTTGGTCAATAAAAATGATTTTCGCGTTTTTCGCCCTAAATACGACTTAGCAGCGAACGGGTCATAAACAACTTTTTTGAAGAGCTTTAGAATATGGTTCGAATGACACCTCTCTGCTCACTGAACGATCAAAATTGATCGAGTTATGATCGTTTATGTGGTAGGCCACAAAAAATCGATAATCTGCGATTTTGGCCCAATCAAGTAGCTAGGCCTTCTCATCACCCCCAACGACATCTACCAAAAGACTTTCATCGAAATCGGAGACAAAAAATTTTTCCTAGTGGCACGCGTTGCTACACTTTTACAGGTGACCCGTGATACATGCCATCATCAACATATGTCCAACGTTCCTTCAATTTATGTATCACGTCCCTGTAGAACACTACTGGGTGCAAAGCAAAATATTGCTTGAGTGCAGACTCGACATTTCCACGGGAATTTAAGGTCCCATCTCGAAGGGCATGGGTCAGGTCGGCAAAAAGCCAGTAATCCAACGGGGCCAAGTCAGGAGAATACGAATGTAAGTGTAGATCTACCCTCTACATTATCAGAATACGGTAGATCTAAAGTACCCTCTTCATTATCAGAATACGGTAGATCTACCGTACCCTCTACATTATCAGAATACGGTAGATCTACCGAACCCTCTACATTATCAGAATACGGTAGATCTACCGTACCCTCTACATTATCAGAATACGGTAGATCAATGTAAGTGTAGATCTACCGTGCCCTCTACATTCTCAGAATACGGTAGATCAATGTAAGTGTAGATCTACGGTACCCTCTACATTATCAGAATACGGTAGATCTACCGTACCCTCTTCATTATCAGAATACGGTAGATCTACCGTACCCTCTACATTATCAGAATACGGCAGATCTTCCGTACCCTCTACATTATCAGAATACGGTAGATCTACCGTTCCCTCTACATTATCAGAATACGGTAGATCAATGTAAGTGTAGATCTACCGTACCCTCTACATTATCAGAATACGGTAGATCAATGTAAGTGTAGATCTACCGTACCCTCTACATTATCAGAATACGGTAGATCTACCGTACCCTCTACATTATCAGAATACGGTAGATCTACCGTACCCTCTACATTATCAGAACACGGTAGATCTACCGCACCCTCTACATTTTTTGTCATAGTCAACAATCAGTCGATTAGACAACTAAGCTAGCGTATCAAAATATATTTCAATCTAGACAAATCAACATAGCCTTTTACACATGTCATCATCTATAATCTGAATTGTTCGTTGAAAGTAGACTACGATGTCTGTGAAACCTATTCCACTTTATTTATTTATTTGTTTGTTTCAAAAAATCAATCAATCAATAAAGCAATTACGCTTTATCCGGACAGTAGCATTCATGGGAATGACAAACTTGGGAGTGAGTATCGATCGATTTTTCCAATGAAGAAAAAATAAGTTAAAGTAGGGTTACAGTAAGACATTGTTAACAGTTAGGAGTGTATGATACTTTGAATACAAAAAAGGGGAAAGCATATTGTAATAAGACAAAGCTCAGTGTTAAATGCAAGTTATCGTTAAATTAAGGAAATAAATGAACGGGAAGGGAACTTGTACAGTTATTATTGAATGCTTAATAAGATATAAATCTATACTAACAATAAGTAAGTTATAAATACTTATTAATCAATAGAAATACGAGTAAGTAACTCGGGTTGAGTATCGGTTTGGTTTGAGTATCGGTTTTTAACACGAGGGATTAAGAATCGGTAAAACATTAGCAATAAATCAATGGGTAAATGGATAAATGGGCGGAGTCTAATCAGAATCCGAATCGATAGTAGCCACTTTCCTTCCTTTCTGTTTCAGCTCGGGGAATACATCGTCGTCCGAGTCATCGTCATCGATGTTGTACTTGACAGCACCACGCGCTCGACCTCCCGCGTTTCTCTTTGGAGGAGGCGAATGAGGCTCCTGAAGCCAAACAATAATTCAAAGGGATACTGTAGGAAGATGTATATTATATATCGATTAACTGAAATGTGAATGACCAACCGTATCGGCGCTATCATCGAGATCGATATCAGATACCGAGTCATCGTCGCCCTTTCTCTTTCGCTTTGGAGGAGCAGCCTTCTTGGGTGCATCCTGCAATGATCGATACCGTAATCTACAGTAACCAGACCTATGATCGATACCGTAATCTACAGTAAGCAGACCTATGATCGATACCGTAATCTACAGTAACCAGACCTATGATCGATACCGTAATCTACAGTAAGCAGACCTATGATCGATACCGTAATCTACAGTAACCAGACCTATGATCGATACCGTAATCTACAGTAACCAGTGTACCGTACCTTCTTGGAGAAGAAGTCAGTAACCTTCTTCGTGCCCTTCTTATCATCATCATCTTTAGCAGTCTTCTTGGGAGCTGCGGCTTTCTTCGCCGGGGCCGCCTTCGTCTTCTTCTTCTTGTCGGCGCCAGAATCGGAGTCGCCAGACAGATCCACTACATCATCCTGCAAGAGATCAAAGATCAAACTTCAAATATGAAACCCAGGTCAAACTACAACTAATAGATTGTATTGCACTCTCTCTCTTTTTCATTTATGAACAGATATATCCAATAAAGATGGGACAACATTTGAAACAACGATTGAATAAATAAGTGAATGGGGGGGGGGAAGTGAGAGATAGATGACAAACTACAAATGTACCTTCTTCTTGGCTGGAGCTCTGGGCTTAGCCGGTGCATTCTTGGCAGGTTTCTTCACATCATCATCATCAGATATAACAAAGAAGTCATCATCATCATCACTATCTCCATTCTTCTTGCTCTTCTTGCTCCCATTGGAAGCCTTGGTCGTCTTCTTGGGCGCAGGCTCATCATCCGATAGATCAACCACGTTCTCTTCATTCTTCACCGATACATTCTCCTTAATAATAATAATAATAATAATATTAGGTTGTGCCATAAGTCTTTTTGAATTTCATAGTGCTGTGTTTGCACTTTTGTTTCTCGCTCCGTTTTGAACGGAGCTCTCCGCGCTGGTGCATATCACTAACTAGTGTCCCCCTCTATATAACCCATATCACGTTCGATTCAGACTTCCCTCTAACTATGCGCATGCCTCGCCCGTTTGTCCAAAAGAAAAATCTAGTTCTGAAGTTCAATTTGTTCCCGGCTCTCTCTCGCTTGAATTTTACAAAAATCAATCAACAACTAAGTTATGTGTACCCCACATATATGCACTCCAACCATACGCTGGCCAATTACCTACGCAAATTTGAAATCAGAAATTATCTTATAGGATAGAGGAATGGTCACTTCGGAATTTTGAGTTGCGCAACTCGTCCTAAAGGAGAGCGAGCCATTTGATACCAGCCGTTAAATGTTAGCCACACTTGGGTCATCCACGCCCACTATTTCGCTAGAATTAAGGAATCTTGAAAAAGTCAAAAAGTTGATTAGACGAAACGTGGTCATTTGGCGGGAATTTGAATAAAATTGCGGATTGAGACCGCTATCTCTTTTATTTTTCTAAAAAGAACAAGCGCCTGAGTTGACAATCTGGTCGCTTGATTGAAGAGATGGATCATTCGCAATAACAGTGCGCATTATAGCCAGTGAATTTGGAAAGGAGAGAAACCAGAACCGATCACGAAAGCTGTAAATATCAGGAAATTTAGATACCCTATGTTAAAAGAAGTATGAAATTGGCCAATGTATTGCATGCGTGCAGTTGAGGTCACTGTTATAATCGGGGACCTCCATTGTAAATAACTACAAGATTTGAAGCCATAGCTCTTATCGCCGCGTCCAAAGCGGTGTCAAATGTTTCTACGTCGCGGCTCCACTCGAACTGTCTAAGTAAAACACGTTATACTAGGACAGCCAAATTTTTCTGACTCATACTACCTGTGCCTCCTTACTCTATGGACCTTACTCTCTCTGGTCGCTACTTTAGTTAAGGTGTCCAACTTGCTTTAGTAAATGAAAAATTTAAGAACTAAGAAGATATCAAAACGTGGGTGGCCTCACACTTTGCACAATAACCCTGGTTCTTCTATAAGTAGTGAGCCCATTGTGTGGTTGGAATATAGCAAGGAGTCATCGACCATAACAGCGAATAAACTCCTCCTCAATGTCGTCGTTAAACTAAGATAATTCAATTTGAAGTTGTACCTCCAAATTCAAAAAGACTTATGGCACAACCTAATAATAATAATAATAATAATAATATTTCCTTATGTGGTGACAGTGGCGGAAAACAAATACAAATGGTGTGAAAGCTATAGTGCACATAAAATACTATGCCGCAACTGTGGCAACATAAGACAATAGCGTGATCGATTACAAATTGGACAGATTCAACGGAGATTTAACAATTCTACTAAAAGATTTGGAATTAGGGCAAATAATACAACTATTAGGCAACGAATTCTGATCGATTGGGGACGTGCCCGAGGTGCGAACCTGACCATATACCCCACTGAGTATTGGGTACGGTAGACAACATGACACAAGATACGGATTAATTTTGCGCCAACCAAAGATCAAAGATCACTCCGCTCATTCATCACCCATCCACCCACTCATACCTTGCTCCTCTTCCTATCAGCGGCAGTGGTCTTCACATCCTCATCATCGTTGTCGCCATCAGAGAACTCGCTGAAAGTCACACCAATGATGTCATCAAGGCATAAAGATCAAAGATCAAAGATCAACTTACCCTTCACTGCCAATATCGTCCTCGCTCTCATCAGAGTTCCATTCCTCCTTCTTCTTCTTTTCCTTCTTTGGTTTCTCCTCCGTGGCAAACTTCCTTATGTCTCCACCCTCATTCTTTGGCTTCTTCGGCACCTTTGGCTCTTTGGGCTCCTTTGGTTTCCTAAAATCAATAAATCAGTATATATATATATATATATATATATATATACTGATTTATTGAAGTAATATTAAAGTAATAGATGCAGTCCCCTGTTGGACTCGAAGTTCATCCTGGGAAAACAACGTTGTTGACATCTAGTGCCACAAACCGAGAACCAATTGAGTTGAATGATGGATACCGCTTCGAATACAAGCAAGGCGCGAAATACCTGGGCAGCTGGATAAGCTTACCTCTACAACCCTCTTATGAGATCAAGAGAAGAGTTCAATGTGGATGGCTTGCTTGGAGGAACATCGGACACCTATTAAAGCATCCCACTGTAGACAGAGAGATCAGGAAAAGGGCTTTCAACGCGTGTATTATGTCGACTGTTCTCTATGGAAGTGAATGTTGGGTGATGAGAGAGTCCGATAAGAATGAACTGAGGGTCGCCCAAGAAAGATGGAACGTCGTATGATAGGAGTTACTTGGAAGGATCGATGGACCAATGACCATGTTCGGAGAGAAACAGGAGTGATGGACTGGGTGGAAGAAGCGACGAAAAGAAAGCTGAACTGGGCCAAAAAGATAAGGACTATGGATGATAATCGATGGACAAGGAGATTAACAGTTTGGATACCATACGATCGAATATCCAACAGAGGACAAGGAAGACCGCTTGAAAGATGGAGGAACGAGATTACGAAGAGAATTGGACAACGCTGGTGGAGCCTAACTGATGACGAATGAACACCCTAACGCCTGATCAGCGCAACTATGCGACCCCTGATAAATTATGTTATGTTATGTATGTTATATATATATATATATATATATATATATAATAGCAATAATATTTTATAAATTCAATTATAGATTATTATTAATTTTTCAATTATCGATCGGTTCTCGCAACGACAAATACCGTACCTCTCAGCCTTGGGCTTGTCAATCTTCTCATACTTCTCCTTCATGGCTTTATCGATGGTAGGCTCGACACGAACAGCATCCTTGGATGGGAACACCTCCTACAATCAATCACTAAATCAATAATCATTCCAATCAATCACTATATCGACCATACATGGGTGGGGTACCTGGAGCTCGATTCTACAGGGGGCAACCGAACGAAAAATGGATAATATTACAGGGGGTATTCACCTTTTTTTTCAAAAATTTCACCTAAACGTCACTATTTACAGGGGGCATTCCTCAAATTTTCGAAAAAACCCTAATTTTACAGGGGACACCCCCCATGTCGGCGCCCATGTATGATATCGACTCACCGCAACAACGCCCAACTTGGCTTTCTTGCCCTTGGACGGCTCATCCTTGGCAAACTTCTTCATGGCATTCTTGATGCACACATCCATATCCGCCTTCTCCTTCGCCTCCTGCTTGTCCAGTGCCTCCAGGAACACCTGTAAGATATCAAAGATCATTATCAGAGATCAAAGATCATTATCAGAGATCAAAGATCATTATCAGAGATCAAAGATCATTATCAGAGATCAAAGATCAAAGATCATTATCAGAGATCATTATCAGAGATCAAAGATCATTATCAGAGATCAAAGATCAAAGATCATTATCAGAGATCAAAGATCATTATCATAGATCAAAGATCATTATCATAGATCAAAGATCATTATCAGAGATCAAAGATCAATTCGAGGGGGGGGGGTAGCACTCACTCACCTTGAGATCGTCGCCCCAGAGATCCGCCCACGACTTGCCCTGCAGCGTCCTCAACTCCACCAACTTCGACTCGCTCTCCTTCAGCAGCTTGTCCTTCTCTTCCTCTGACAACTGCAAAGGCATATAATATCAACAACAACAATAATAATAATAATAATAATAATAATAATAATAATAATAATAATAATAATAATAATAATAACAACAATAATAATAATGATAATAAGCGATTCATTCAAGCACTCATGGTCAGACACAAACACTAACCAAATATCGACTAACTACAGTACTCATCAATCAATAGCTACAGTACCTTAATCAGAGCCATTCCAACAAGGTAATCATAGTCAGATAGTTTATTATTGAGCTTCTTATCATCAGCAGACTGGGGTTCGGCATCCTCATCATCTTCAACTTCCTCGTCGTGTTCAATCTCTCCACTCTCAGCCAACTCTCTCTTCTTCTGTTCCTCCTTCCACTTCTTCACCGGGTCGGGGTCGAAGTCCTGCAAGCAACGGTTATTGATTCATTAAAGTAGTACAGTACGATTATTGATTACTTCAAGTAGTACAGTAATCTTCCTCATACATTTTCGGTACCCTCGCCGTTTATTTTTTTATATAGTGGGTCAATTCTCGAAATAGGGTGGGTTGATTCACAAAATTCGTTCTTTTCGCTTAAAAATCATCATTTTTAGCTTCCTTTCGTACCAAGTGGCCCAAAATGGGCCTTATATAGTGGGTCAATCCTCGCACTGCGAGGGAATGGCAATGTATGAATCTCCCCCATACAGTAGCCCCACCACACAGTACCTTCTTGATGAGCTGCTCGACAATCGACGCCTTCTTCTTGTTCTCCATAACGATATCACCCCGGATCTTGGCGAGAATGAAGCGAGCCTAAATACATCAATCGATAAATCAATAATCGAGATCAATAATCAATCAACAAATCAATAAATATACCTGATTGGTGAGACGATCACTCTGTGCCTTGAGCATGCCCTCGAGGAATCTCTTCCGGTCCTCGTACTTGGCCTTTCTGCAATGAATAATAATAATAATAATGAACAAATAATCGATTCGCCATTCATACACTATACTACAGTATACCAGTATACACATACAGTATACCTGGTCTTGAAGAACTCGGTGCAGATATCCTCCGGACTGGCGTACTTGCGCAGGCAATTCTCAGCGTCGAAGAGCACCTGCGTATGCGAGTAAATTAACAAATAATAATAATCATTATTGCAAACACCATAAGGCACATTATTAACTATTATATTACTTTCATAATCTATTTTTAACGTGCAAGTTAAACCAATAATAGTACATCTAATTACATTACTAATTTAATAATATAAATAAAAATTTTCCTTATAAAATTATTAAATAAAATTATAAATAAATAACCATGGACGACGTATTGATGACCGTCTGCAGCTTGAACACCTTATGCAGTCCTTCCTGTTCCAGCTTTCGCAATCCCTGCTGTCCTCCGGCGATCTTGACCACAAACTTCACCGTGGTGTCCGTGTGGTACTCCTTGAAGTCACTGCAAACCATAATAATGTCGTAACAAGAACATAGCAGTTATTTGAGAAAACATTGAAACGTGAACCCGCCGGGTTCGTGCATTTTCTAAACTCACTGTAAATAGAACTAGCAATCGAATAGCAATATCATTTTCAGACTTTTTGAAAATTTATTAAAAGGTGAACCGGTGGATTCTCGTTACGGTCAGACTACAAGTACTTACGTGATGATAGGCTGCTTCTTGTCACTGCTCTCAAGCATCGGCTCGAGCACACTCTCCTTGTACTGCTGAGTCCATGTGCGAACGGGCAACTCGGTAATCTCAATCGTGTCATCGTTCAGAACGGCCACCTGAATCATCACCAATCAATATTATCTCAATCAATCAATAATCAAGATTATACCGTACCTCTCCAGAGCAGACAAATCTTGTAGGGTCCAGTTGAACGATATCTCCACGGAAGTTCTTGAAGTAGGGAACCTACAATGACAAGTAAGCTAAGTCGAGGTCAATAATCGATAATGGTAGATCGACAACAAGAAAAAAGTGTGTCTCAGTTCTCGGTAATTCACAGCACTGCACATCGCTGCGCAGTTTGTCAAATAAGATCGTTGTGTAGGTTTTGGGTTTGACATCATAGACAAGATGAGAGTATGTCGGCTACCGTAATCCTCGCTACCGTAATCATCGATACCGTAATCCTCCAGCACTCACCATTGGTCTGCACTCCTGACCGGCGATCAGACGACGAATATTCTCCACAATGGTTCTCGGATTGTAGTTGGGAATGTTGGTCGACCATCCGGTGCCGATACCCGCAGCTCCGTTCACCAGCACCATCGGAATGATGGGACAGTACCTAGAATCCAGATGTTGATTGGAGGGTACTACTATAATAATAATAATAATAATAATAATAATAATAATAATAATAATAATAAAATGCAAGAATGCAGAATGCGAGAACGCAGATATTGATTGGAAGGAAGGTACTACGTTACTACCACTGTTGATTATTGATTGATTGATCAAATATCGATCGATTCATAATAGTCTCAGATCTCGGTGATTCACAGCACTCACGACCATTGCTGACACACTCGAGTAGTATCAAATAAGATCGTTGTGTAGGGAGGTTTTGGGCATCATAGGCTATCTTTTTCTGTTAATAATAATAATAATAAAAATAATAATAATAATAATAATAATAATAATAATAATAATAATATAACACTAACCATTCAGGTTCAATTCGTTGATTCTCCTCAAAGAGGAAACGAAGGACGTTGTCGTCGGGAATCGGGAATACGGTACGAGTAACGGGACTGTAAGCGGTTACAGTAATCATGGAATGAGGGATACGGTTACAGTAATCATGGAATGAGGGATACGGTTACAGTAACCATGGAATGAGGGATACGGTTACAGTAATCATGGAATGAGGGATACGGTTACAGTAATCATGGAATCAGGGATACGGTTACAGTAACCATGGAATGAGGGATACGGTTACAGTAATCATGGAATGAGGGATACGGTAACTATTCTAACCTCAGCTGAGTGAAGATATAACGGGGAGAGGCAGAGTCCTTGCCTCCCTGAAGACGCGTACCGAACTGACCAATGGGAAGGAGTAGATTGAGATTGTTCGATCCGACAAAGTCCTGAGGGGAACGTGATGGATTACGGTAATCGACAAGTTATCGATTGACCTACCTGTGCCAGATTGACAATGGTGCTCATGAGCGACTGTTCACCGTGATGGTAGGCGGACAGCTCTCCGACAGCTCCGGCCAGCTGAGCTACCTTCACTTCGCGCTTATCGGCACGCTTGAAGCAAGCGAACATAACCTACAAAAGAGCATACCGTAAAAAGAGGATATATCATACACCGTATGCCTAGAGTATACCGTATACCTATAGTACTCACCTTTCTCTGTCCAGGCTTGAGACCATCAACCAGACAGGGAATTGATCTCTCGTTGTCAGTGTTCGAGAACAGCACCAGCTCCTTGTTGACAAACTCGGAGTACGATACCGTAGTAGTGTCCTGCAACGATCAATAAATCATCTACAGTATCCCAACAGCGCCGTGATACCTTATTGTAGAGGTACTCTTCCTCTTCGCCTCGTAAACGACGCTCCTTCTTCTCCGCCATCCATTTGGTGAGCCAATCCTGACAAAGGCATCAATCAATAATCGATCGATAGATCTAGTATACAGCATACATTTCGGCACCCTCGCCGTTTATTTATATAGTGGGTCAATTCTCGGAATAGAATGGGTTGATTCACAAAATTCGCTATTTTCGCTTAAAAATAATGATTTTTAGCTTCCTTTTTTATCAAGTGGCCTAAAATGGGCTTTATATAGTGGGTCAATCCTCGCACTGCGAGGATATGAAAATGTATGTTATACAGTACCTTTCTCTCCTCAATCTTCTTCTTACTGAAGGCCATATCGACCGCAATATCATCCTCGGGACCGGCATACTTGAAGCGGATACGATGACGGGCCATGTCAGAGAAGTACTCCTTGGCCTCCTTCGATGTGGACGTACCTACAGTACTCATATTGTTTCTATTATTATTATTATTATTATTATTATTATTATTATTATTATTATTATTATGCAAGCTATTTAAGTCAAGCTAGTATTAAACTACAGAATTTGGCCTCTTTAACATATATATTTCACATTTTTACATTTAAAGCACATGCAAATCTATAACTTGTATACATCTATTAATATTATAAATTCAATAAAAAGACACCGTACCCAATCCCTTGTAGTACTTGATCTTGAAGGATTTCCAATTATCCGTATTGTTTCTCCATTCATTGTACTCAGGAATTGAGAAGAATGAGATCTCCTCCTTGCCCTTTGTCGCTTTCACAATCGGCGTAATGAATTCCTCCACAAAGTTACGTCTGCAATAATTACAGTAACCAAAACACGTACAGTGTTCAATCAATCAATCAATAAATGCGCAATGAAACTACCATATACCTAACGAGATTGGGCCAATTGTGATGGATAAAGTTGATGACAAGTCCCTTGATGTGCGAACCGTCTTGATCCTAAAGGAGATGATCACCAATCAATCTATAATATTTCTCGAGTTAATCAATAAATCAATCTTTTTCTACTGAAGATGGTGTCTAGAACCTAATGGCCGAAACTGTCTAGAACCTAATGGCCGAAACAGTGAATCTCGCCTCTACTAATAACTACTTTTGATTCATTAATATCTAATTTTATGAGTACATTTGCATGCTTAACTATTATATATTTCGCTTATAATTAACCGTACCTGATCAGCCATAACCATGACCTTTCCGTATCGAAGCGTCTTCATGTCGTCGTCCTTGTCGTACTTCACCTTGTACTGAAGACCGAGAATCTTCAGCAGTGCGTTAATCTCGGCGTTATCCGCAACCTGAGAGGATTCTCGATACATCGATCAATAATCAATAGACGTGCTACAGTATACCTGCTTGAGGTTTCCTTCACGAACGTTGAGCAACTTTCCTCGAAGTGGGAAGACACCATAGCGATCACGACCGACCACTCCGAGACCTTGTGAGAGCGGGGCAACACATTACAGTACAGCCAATACTACGGCAATAAATCAATCGATAATCGATATTACAATGATAGGTCGAATAGCTAGGTTATCGGAAAATCCGGTCAGGTTTGTCGATTTTTGGCAAATTTGGCTCAAAATCCTGTCAGGTTTTTCAATTTTTGTGTTATTTTGGCTCAAAATCCGGTCAGGCTTGGTACTTTGTAACATACATACTATTCGATCTATGATTACAATCATACATTTTCGCCCCACCCACAATCTGTTGTTTTTTGCGAATTATAAACTGACCCGAATTTGAACAAAACTGACCCGATCTACATCTCAAGTACTCAAAACTGACCCGGCATTGGATGATTCTTACTAATCTCGATCTCCTGCATATTCCTAGATAGGTTTCGAGTCTCAAAACTGACCACATCAACAAAAGTGCTCACTCACAATGTGGGTGCTCGAAAATGTATGATTACAATCGATGCTTACCAGATACAGCGAGCGTCTTGGCTGAGTCTCCCTCGGTGAGAATGAGCGTGCACAGATGCGAGTTCTTGGTTCCGGCGTCGTTGGCGTCCTCGAGCTTGGGGATGCCCTACAAAGATGCGGTAATCATGCAATCAATAATTTCAGAAAATCAATCAATAAATCAATAATGCAGAAAATCAATCAATCAATCAACCTTCAGCTTGCTCGTCTTCTTGCTGCTGCACTTCTTGTCCATCATCTCCATCTGCTTGAAGCGCGCCCACGAGAGCACAGAGTCCACGATGCCGCACGCTTGAGCCTTGAACATAAATTTTCAAATCCTCCCAATGTGAGGATGGACCCACTATATACGGCTCATTTTTTATGTGAAAGATTACAATTTAAGCGAAAAATAACGATTTTCTAAATCCACTCACTATATAAATAAAATACATTGAGGACACCGAAAAAGTATGGCCTTGAACAAGTACGGTAGGTCAGTCGCATTAATCGTTAATCAAACTACAGACTACAAAGTACCTGTTTGGCAAACTTGTCCGAGATCTCGCACTTGGATCCGAAACTCTTCGACTGGAGCGTCATGGTCTCCTTGGTCTGCGAATCGAAGGTGGGGTTCTCAATGAGTGAATTCACGAAGACCCACATGTGATTCTTCACCTGTAAACGATCAATCGATAATGGGAATCAATCAATAAAAAAGTCAAAATGATCAAAACCATACCTGGAAAGGCTTCACTTGTACCGTGCTCTTGCCAACCTTCTTCTTGATCGTATCGATGAGCTTCTGGACCATTTGATCGGCAACATAGTCAACGTGTCGACCACCCTGAATCGGCATTATCGATTGATTAATTGCTCATCATTTTGGAGAAATAAATTATTATTATTATAATAATTATTATTATTATTTTATCGTACCTTGGAAGTGGCGATGGAATTGACGAACGAGACTTGCTGGAAGCCCTTGTCGGATACGGTAAGAGCCACCTCCCAACGATCACTGACCTACAATGATGTACGATCAATATTGATCGATACGAGGATATTGTAGATCAAAGCAAAGCAGCGAGTCGAGAACATACATTTTCGGTACCCTCGCCGTTTATTTTTATATAGCGGGGCAATTCTCGAAATAGGGTGGCTTGATTCACAAAATTCGTCATTTTCGCTTAAAAATCGTAATTTTTTTTAGCTTCCTTTCGCATCAAGTGGCCTAAAAAGGGCCTTATATAGTGGGTCAATCCTCGCATTGCGAGGGTATGACAATGTATGGTCGAGAATAGGATAGGTAGTAGTCCAACAAGGCGTGTCTCAGGTCTCGGTAATTCACAGCACTGCACATCGCTGCGCAGTTTATCAAATAAGATCGATGTGTAGGTGTGTTTTATGGCATCATAGACAGCACGTGTCGGCTACCGTAACCCTCACAATCAATAAATATTTCAAATCAATCAATACCTGTTCATAGCACACTTTCAGCGGCTCGCCCTGTCCATCAACCTCATTCTTCGTGTACTGCTCAACGTACTGCTTGAAGCCAGATACCTGCACATCATTACGAATTGATTACGGTATCTCGGAATTACGGTAGCTTACAGGAATGAGCTTATTGTTCAGGTAGACCTTGACGCCGCGAGTAGCACCAGCGATATCATAGGCACGACTGAAAAATCAATATTTAAAAAAAAATTTTTTTAAATAAACTAATTTATGAGCTTACCGACACATGAGAGCAATGATATCATCATCAAGCTCGGACATCTTGAACTTCTTCAAATCAGGCTTGAAGGTTACCTAAATCAAGATGGAGATTAGAGAAATCAATCAATAATGGATCAATAAATCGATAAGTACCTTAGTGTAGTCATCGCCGCAAGCAGCTTTCACTTCGGCATCCTTATCCTTCGTCATATTGTTCTTCCAGGTCTGTAAACGAACAAATCAATAGAGCCGTACAATATATTTTAAAGAATCGGTTGATTTTGTAGATCATGATACACATACGTGGGCGGGAATTGCCGCTGGAAATGAAAATCGGGGGGTCGTACGCAAAAATCGGAGGGTCGGAAGCAAAAAATGGAGCATTTATACGTCATTTTGAGTGATTTTTCTGGAAAATCGGGGGGTCGGGTGCCAAAAATCGGGGGTGTATTGCGGCTAGCGGCTGTGGTGCCCACGTATGATGATGCAATATCGATTACCTGTTTGAAAGACTTCTTGTACTCCTTGCTGCTGGTTTCGAGGGTGAATTCAGTGGAGAAGATATTGCACAGCTTGGCTCCGTATCCGTTCCGACCACCCGTCACTTTCCTCTCATCGTCGTTATAATTGGATGATGTGAGCAGCGTACCAAAGATCATCTCCGGTACGTACATCTTCTCTACCTCAAATCAATCAATAATTGTTATGATATGGATCGATACAAGTCATCGTACCTTGTGCATTGCTACGGGAATGCCCTTTCCATTATTAAAGATGGAGATCTCATTCTTGTCCCTGTAAATAAGACTTTTGTTAAAGATCCATTTCACATGCTATCTCTTCGGCAAGTGATAAACAGACAATCATTTAAATAAATAAATTATTTATTAATCACATTATTTAAGACATTTAAAGATTCGTACTCACTTATCAATGTTAACCTTGATGAGGTTCATCTTGGCGTCTCTGGTCTTGTTGTCCGCAGCATTGACCAGGATTTCATCAAAGCACTTGTAGAGCCCTGGACAGTATCGGATTTCCCGTTGCACAATCTGTTCAGTCTTCTTATCGAAAATCCACATCAACTGAAACATATTAATAGAAATAAATTATTATTATTATTAATACAGTAATAAACGCGATACTTACCGTGCTCTCAGTGTACTCGACGGATCCGATGTAGGTGTCGGGACGACTAAGGATGTGTTCGAGCTGAGTCTTTTTCTTGTAGATGTCCTCTATCGACTGGTTTTCCTTCTGAATTATCGATATTAGGGTCAAAGGCCTCTACTCCGCATAATGTTCGTTCGCTTGTAGGGACCAACAAAAGAAGCGATGCGTCAGGTCTACTCTCATTTTCACAAAAAAATCTACGCAGAATCGATTAAGTGAAGGATATATTCGCTGTGTTCACTCTCAGGTGTTTGAATTCTTGCATGATCCAAGTAAAATTCGTGCAATCAATGGCATGATCATGCATGGAATATAGTCGAGTCACGCATGGATTCTGTCGTTCCATGCATGATCGCGGAAAATTCGTGCATGATCACGAACCACGATATTCCATGCATGATCATGCATGGAATGTCGAATCATGCATGATTATACTTGTATTCGTGATCATGCAAGGATTTCAACACCAGAGCAATTTAAATTACACATTTACTTACATCATCGGCACGGCCAGAAGCACTCATTATTGAACTTCTGAAGAAGTGGAGTCGTCTTCCCTACAATTGCGAATTATATTACCAAGTAAATCAATGCGAAAATGAGTTGCAACGATCGGAAAAGGCAAAAGGCACGAGGAAGGATCTGGGGCGCTCGTAGGCGCTCGTCTCTGCAGCATACTGTAGTTACAGTTATCGTGAACTGATTTTTTCTTGTAATCGTAAACTGATTTAAATATCTCAATTTTTGAAAATTTCATTTTAATATTCAACAAATTATTTATTGATTACTCAGTCTTTTAAATAGCACACAACTTTTATCATTCAAAAATGAAGAGAAAAATACGATAAAAAACAAGTCCAAGTCGTGTACAACTTGTGGTTATAAAACTAATAATATTTATACGTATTAACGAATATACAATGAAACGTGTGATGATGAAAAAGTAACATGAAGTGCTAATTAACATGATGACGCAAACGATAATGAACAGGGGTGAAAGACTAAGGGACGAGTCTTTTGGAATAATACAGATTCACTTATGATAATTAATTAATAATGGGAACTCTATTTCATTCCCAGGCGGTACCCAAAGGCGCTCTAGGAAAGAAGCTGTAATGCCTAATAATAAATCTGGATCCGGGGTTGCTAAAATTGAGTCTGTTTCGTGTGGAATAAGGGTGGAAGTAGTGGTAATTTTCATTTGAAAGTTTATATTTGCCTCTTAGAAGGTTCATATCCGTCCTCAAATCAATGTGCTCTCTGCGCTTTTCTAAGGATTCTATGCCCAATGGCGTGTTTCTAACATGGGAATGCTGTGAACTCACATATCTTAATCTTCAATCAAGTTGTAGGGTTTACTAAGTCGACTATGCTGATTCCAAAACAGTTTTAAAAACCTGCGTATGTTTTTCTGAAGCCGCCGAAAAATTCAAGGTATTTTTCACTTGATACTGTGTGCACTACCGGGTACAGTATCCCAAGTATGGCTATAACAGCTCATACATAATCTTCTTGTAAAATAATTCTGGACTCTTTCAATGACTATTTTGTCGTGCTTTTTGAACGGAGAAAACTGTTGATGTGCTTTCAAGGATTGTCCTACAGTACACTACAGTACAGTAGTCCACGCTGCAGTACGCTACAGTAGTCCATTATAAACAAATACCGTAACTAAAATTTTAAAATATATACGGATATAGATCAAGCGTATCTTACTATAATCGAGGATATCGACCTACCGTACCGCCACCGTTACAGTAACCGTGAAGATTGGCGTACCTTATCCAGAACGTTACAGCACTGTAATCCAGCACGTTATAGCACCGTAGTCGTATCATGAATCAGTGTTCTAACCAGGTTCAAGTCATGGTTAATACGATAAGGTTATCTTGATAAGAGCGAGTGAAAATTTACCTACAGTATAACGCAAGCCACAGTAATCCATGATTTTGGCCCACCGTATTATAAATGTTACAGAAACCGTGGATATCGGCCTACCGTACCTCACACCTTTCAGTCAACCTACAGATATCTATCTACAGTATCACCCTTGTGATGTACGATAAATAAATAAATAAATAAATAAATAAGATTAACTCGCGTAGTACAAATAAAAATATGGCAAAACAGATTACTCGACCAGCCAGACTAAAGTGATGCATGCGAATGACTCTCATTTCAATGAGAATTAGCCAGAGATCAAAAGAGTTCTAAAGATCAAAGATCGTGACGGAATATAGATTTTAAAAAAAATATTTGTATTGAATCAATAAGTGAATGTATCATAACGTTTGTTCAATAGTATCTATTAGTTTCTTCACATCGTTCCCGAATCTATAATAGTTATCATACAACATAATGTTCATGATCATTCTACATGGGCCCTCAACATACTCTATCCGAAGCTGTTTCTTATACTGAAAGAAGGAGAGATCATGATAACCCGACATAAAGAAGTAGTAGTATATAGATCATTCAATTCCAATCAATACATGGATCTGCTATCCTTGTGATGCTATCATATCAAGCATAATTTTTTTGTTCTTTATCATACATAGTTGTTTCAACAAGCAAAAAAACGAGTTAAAATGAAGTAATTTGCACCAGGATAAATAAAATGGGGGAGAATGGACAAGGGGAAACGGGGGAAGGTAAAGATTGCCATCGTGATGGTCAATTATGTCTCAATAATGTGCACTCAAGTGTCAAGATCAAAGATCAGAGTGGGATCAAATGATGTAGACACGGCGGTTCATTGACGAGCAATACATTTAACTTACATTTAACTTTGGCTTGAATCCTCCCGCACTACGAAATTATTGGAATTACTGATGAAAGGGTATAGGATTCATGATCTATGTTTTCAACTTTGTATGTGGTCAGTTATCAATTCAACTTATATAACGATTACAGTCTATGATAAGACTCTGAAAACAATATTATACGCAATGGTCACTCATGATAATATAATAATAATTTATGCGAATATAAGAAAACGCGAAACAGAATGAATATTTTCTATAGTGACAAAAATTTCAATTAGATGAAATATTATTTAATTTGAGGTAAAGTCTCCCAGTATAAACAATATAATCATTCTCTCAACAGATGAATGTACTCTTATTCCCTTCTCTATAGTCCGTATGAAATGTACTTGTGTAATTGCCTGCTACTGGCTGCTAAACAGAGCAACCCACATCTTTTTCCTCCCTTCCTTCCTCGCTCTCTCTCTGATCTACCTACTATCTCACTTGTGCTCTCTCTAAATATAGAAACACATTGTGGCGGTGGTTGGCTACTCTCGTACCAAATAAACAAGTGTATTTTATACGGGCAATGCCATGATCATTCCTGTTCTTTGTAGTGTGCCATTATTGACGTTCAATTCGACCTTTATGTTGTTCCAATGTAGTTTACCATTCACTATCATTCCCCTCCTCGTATATATCTCATTTCTTGAAATATGTACATGTGTTCATCTCTTGATTGCATTCATTCATTAATAATTAAGAATGGTGTTCAAGTCTCCCTTCTCTCCTGTTCCGATCTCTAATGAGACATTACATGAGAAACTACTAAGAGCTGTATGGCACCATGGAACAGTTCATCCCACTAAACCTTGTCTGGTATCTTAATTTTTATCTTTTTTAAAAAGTTTATATAAATATTTTGTGGTTAATATGAAAAAAAGTTGCTTTATTCGATGGGTAAAGAAGAACATATAACTACACCATTTTGTGTTCATCATTTTTGATACAGTTTTCATTTTCTCTTATCAATCTTTCTATTGATTCAATTAAGTACTCAACGATTACTTAATTGATTTCATTACTTTTCGAGTTCTATCCGCATAGATGAAAACAATTCAATTAAAATGTCTCGAAGAATGTGTACAAAACAACCTAAACGAAAGTCCAAAGTTCAAATATCTTGTTTGTTTAAGGTGTCTGCTACTGATCCTGAGAAGTTTCTAACTTTTCATGAATACTACACACAGGTATTCTAATACAGTATATTGATTGAATTGGAAAATATTACCGTAATCAGTATATTGATTGAACTGGAAAATATTACCGTAATCAGTATATTGATTGAATTGGACAATATTACCGTAACCTCAATCAGGTTCATTCTGTATGTGCATTCCTTCGTTCAAGAGGATTCAAGAATGGAGATGTTGCTTGTCTTGTATTGGCTAATACTATAGAGTAAGTTATCAAACAATAATTTAAACTTAATCTACCGTAATCCAGATGGCCCGTTTTCCACTTGGGAGCCATGGCAGCTGGTGGAGCCATCTCTGGTGCAAGTGCACTCTTTACTGATTGTGAGCAGTAGTTACTTATTCTTATTAATCGATAATGTATGCTTTAAGATGAATTGGAAAGACAATTTATTGATTCAAGATGTACAGTAGTCTTTACTGATGATGCCCATCTAGAGAAAGTTCTGAAAGCAGTGAGCAATTGTGATAAGATCAAGGTTATTTGACTGCGTAGATGGACTGAGTATCATATTTCTCATATTTCAAGACTGTCATCTGTCTTCGCAGTGGTGGTACACATCAAAAACGTCTACCTGGACATATCATTGAATGGGATGAAATCATTTCATTCAGACCTCAATATGATATCGCTAAAGGTAACATATACTCTGCTATTTCGGAACTTAAAGCCTACTTAACGTTTCCACTTGAAGTACATTTGTAAGTCTACTTAAAGTTAAACGTAAGTCCACTAAAAGTGGTGTGGTATACTGTAATGAATTTTAGTTTCGAAATACTAGAGTAGGACAGCGTATTTGAAAATTTCTGCAATTCTTGTCAAGCAAAAAATGGCAAAATCATTCTTCCCTTTCTTCTCGACTTTTTTTGCTTCCCGGTCTTTTGTGTGCGATGAACACCGCAAAAAAGTGAAGAATGGTTCTGAGATTTTTTTGCTTGACAAGAATTGCAAAAAATTTCAAATACTCTGTCCTATATCATCAAGTCATCTCTTTCATATTTCTTCCTATATAATTGATATAAGATTTTTAATCTGTAATCTTCAGTCTTTGGTTTTTTATCTTTGATCTTTAATCTGTGATCTTCAGTCTTTGATTTTTCCTCTCTGATCTTTGATGTTTGATCTTTAATCTTTTTTCATTATAGTGGATCCTGGACAGATGGCAATTCTACCATACTCATCAGGAACAACAGGATCTCCTAAGGGTGTCATGTTATCTCATAGAAACTTCTCAACAATGGTGGAGCTCTTTAAAGAGTCAGTCTAGTCTATTCATTGTATCTATCTCTATTATATAATCTGATATACAGTACACAGAGAACAAACTTGCCCGAATATGGGCAATAGATTTGCCACCTTACACCCCTTGTGCACACGATTTACCCACATTCGGGCAAATGGTAGCCTAAAAACCAGTGACTATATACAGGCTAACATTTGCCAGAATACGGGCAAATCGCTCGCCAAATAGCGTTGTAAAATCAAATAATATCCATTGATTCGTTATTATTCTTTATTGCAGTCATGTGGACAGAGAAATATTTTCAACATTAACGGGAAATCACAGTTGGTATCAGGTAAGCATTAACCATATCATTATCTTATAAAGTAGTATTATATGAAGGAATCATTTATACTCAATCTTCCATTCTATCATCAATTTGGATTCGGAGTTCTAAATACAAGTCTATTGACTGGTGCTACTGCTGTCGTTATGGACAAATTTGAACCGAAAACATTCCTCGCTGCAATCGAACGATATAGAGTATGTTTATTGATTGAATAATTATTGATTGGTATTGATTGATCTTTAGACTCGATTATTATTCATTGTTCCTCCTATTCTCATATTCCTTGCTAAACATCCAATTGTTAATGAATACGACATCTCATCCATTGAGGTAACATTTTCATTATTGAAGAAATATATCATTTATACAATCAATTTTGATTGTCGCTAAACTATATTAAATGACAATAGACAATAGAATAATATATATATATATATATATATATATATATATATATATATATATATATATATATATATATATGTATATATATATATATATATATATATATATATATATATATATATATATATATATATATATATATATATATATATTTATATATATATTTATATATATATATATATTAATTATCAGTTTGTTCTAACTGGAGCTGCTCCAGCTGGAAAAGACATTTGTGAAGAGTTTCTTGCTAGACACAAACATGTACGATTCTTATGTCAAGGTTTGTTCAACTATATTGATTTATTTGTACTAGTGTAGGATACAGATCCGTTGACCGAATCTGGTATTTCCAAACTAGTAATTTACTTACGTTACGTCATAGACCAGCCGTTTACTGTTAGTTTACTACTAGTGAAAGAACATTTGACGAAATGCATTACTGTATTATACACCACTTCTAGTAAACTTAAGTTTAACTAGCCGTAGACTTGCAAGTCTACGGCTAGTGGGAAATATTGGTAAACTACTAGTTTGAAAATACCAGAGCACCTCATGGTTAATCTCGATAAAGTGTTTAGAGTATAAAATGTATATGCAGGATATGGTATGACTGAATGCGGAATGGCCTCTCATCTTCCTCGTTTAGTTGCAAGAAATGATTCATATCTTGGAGTTGGCATGGTTGCTGCTACTTTTGAACAAAAAGTTAGATTTACCTCAATCAATAAAATTCATTTGTCCCTATTAAGATAATCGATATATCAACTGGTAAAGAAGTTGGAGTCGGTGAGAGAGGAGAGGTACGGTATCTCGGATACGGTAATCATTTGATAATATTAATTGTAGATCTGCGTTCGTGGTCCAACTATAATGATGGGATATCTGAATCGACCTGACGCAACAGCAGAAACAATCGATAAACAGGGATGGTTGCATACAGGTTACAGTATTGATTCATAGTTCATTTTTTACTTATTTCTTATTTATTTTTTATTTTATTTATCTTACAATTAATAAATGTGACAGGCAAGTGATAAATAAATAGCGTGAATTATAATGAGTCGAGTCGAGGGGGAGCGGAGAGAGGGAGGGAAGGAGCTCACTGTGTATAGTCGCTTCTGGGTTCAAAGATCATATTGGGAAGATCTTATCTTTGTATGCACTCAGAAAAAAATGTTCAAAAAATGTGTACAGCCTTTTGATGTCTTCTATTGAACACCCCCATGTGTTCCAATTTACACCCCGAAAGCTGTTAATTAGAACATATTGGGGATTACAGTTTCACCCGGAACACCTATTTGTGTGCATATTATCACTTCATTTTTCTGAGTGTGTTTCTGAATGAACGGATTCTTATTATAGTTCATCTTTCAATCATAAACTACTTGAGGTGATATTGGTTATACGGATAAAGATGGTCGAACATTCATTATTGATCGTTTGAAAGAACTAATCAAAGTGAAGGGACTACAGGTACAGTAATCCTACCATCTTCCAGTCAAGACCAAACTATAATCTGAAGGTTCCTCCAGCAGAATTAGAAGATCTTTTGTTATCTCATCCTCTAGTCAGAGATGTGGCTATCATTGGATTACCAGATGAAAAAGTTAGTTCTGTCGTTACTGTCAAATGAATGAAATGAATGATCCAGAGAGGAGAATTAGTTCGTGCTTACGTTGTTAGAGCATCAGTTGCTCTTTCTGAAGATGACGTCGTCAAGTTTGTATCACGTATGTTATCTCTTATTGTTAGCTAGTATAGTTAATAGTATATATCTTTTAATACAATATTCGAGAGTTGCCTGAACATGAGATAGGGTTTTGTAGAATCAGAAATTTCTGCTGAACATTTTCTCTCGACATTCTGTCTCGACATTCTGACCACTTATTACGCAAAAATGGTATTTTAAAGTCGTTTTTAAAGAAATATTTTGTTGTTTTGGTTCTAGCTACATGAGTCTACACAGATTATTGTAGATTATGAAATACACTGAAATTCTAGGTCGAGAAAAACCTCCATATGCACATGTAGGGTAGACCAATCCGATATACTCCTTTTGTGAACGTTCATTTGTGTAATTTTTCACACTTTTTCAACATATCTGATAAGGAAACATCGAAATCTATAATACATTTGAATACATGAGGACTATGTTCGTTTATGTTTTTTTGGTGAATTCAATAAACTATCACTGTTCGTGTGGGAGCACCATCTCATTTGTCCTTATTGTTAGTTCTTTTCTTCCTTATTGTTTGTTATTTTCTGCCCCCTTAGTTCTTTTCACTTATTATCCTCTCTCACCCATTTGCACCACTTATCGATCAATTGACTGGATATGTTCTCATGATCAGACCACAGTATCTTCCATGAAACTCATTCCCCCCCTCGAATTAGTTTGCATAAAAATATCTGATAATTTTTACTGGTGCATTTCGTTGCTTGGCCCTCTTAGATAACTATCATATTATAGATGAAGGGTCTTTGTTTCAGATAAAGTTTCCGAGTACAAACATATAACTGGTGGAGTTAAATTCGTTGAAGAAATACCAAAGTAAGATTTCATTACCATATCTCATTTCAAATCTTTCAATCACATATTTTAAGGTCTGCCGCTGGCAAAATTCTTCGGAAAGATCTTCGTGCACAAGCAGCCAAGGAAATGAAAGAAGTCAAATCTAAACTTTAAGCATTCATTGTATATTATCGATTTATTGTACAGATATAATTAGCAAGAAAAGATATATTATTTTAATATTAGGTTGTCTCATAAGTTCCTGACTTTTTTGTAGCATTTTTCGATTTCTTTGTTCTTAGAAATGAATGTAGCCAGCGATCTAAAATATCGTCCTTGCACATCCGTGGTATCTTGCCAACATCCTATCAGCATATGGATCCCAGGTATCCAGAACTCTTGGAACTGGGAGGCAAAGAATCCGGAAAAGGCCCTATTGACATCAACTCTTTTTTTCTCATGGGTCTACTTTAATTAATCGATGGAGGGTGGAAACGAGGTATTCATAGCGTAAGGCATAGTCTTTAGTATAAGTAGGGTGGGGTAGGACAGCACAGCCATGCACGGCTAATTTAGCATAAATCGATATATCTCTATGCAGTAAATCACATTAGTCCTGAAAGTGGTTTTTGGCATTTTTCTCGCTACTAGATAAAGCACGAAATCTCTGCTCCCGTAGTTAGAGAGTATGAGGGGTGGCGATAATAGTAGATAGATCGATGATAAGTTGCAAGTCTTTCACCCATTTAGCTAGCGAGCACAATTTCACTCTTCAATTTTTGCTTCGAAAATCACGTTTGGGCATTTTTCCTGTCACTTCAGTCTTATCAATCAACATAGACTCTTCGCTGTTATTATCATAGAGGACCCTTCTATCATCTCCTATGATTGTTTGATTGGGTCATGCCAGGTTGCGACGGGAGGTAAAAAGAAAGATAGTCATACCAACCCTCAAATTGTTGTCAATTGAGGAAAACGTTGTGGATCATTTATTTTAAATTTTTGTACACTTTCGACATCCGCAAGCCCATTTACTATAGCTGAGAGGTGAACACCGACTATGGTTGACAAAACCTCACTAGTGCGATGGGGATCCAATTCAGCTTCTTCGTGCGGCGTTTCTAAATTTAACACCATGCAATGTCCAGATTGGTAACATTGAACGACAGTGTAGTCTCTATAATGGAAGCGATGGAACCGGGTCTTCACTGTTCCATAACAAGGAGTGCCTATGCTATGCATGCCTCGCAGCTTGACTTCATAGAGCTTCTTCTTAAAGGAAAATAGCAAAATAAAAATTATCACGGGTTTTGCATAAAATTAATTTGTACAAAATTTCCCGAAGTTTTTCCATTTGAAAACAGTTGATGCTGACAACATCATACTTACACAGATGAGATAATGTGCTATCAGTAGCGCTTGACCAGACAACCCTGTATTATAAGGAATTTGTGGAGATGAACTTGTAACGGTACTAACAAGGGTTGTCTATAATGAATTATAATGTTTAAGGTCGGGTGAGATTCACTGTTTCGGCCATTAGGTTCTAGACAGTGAACCTCTGCCCAATGGGGTTGGCCATCTTCAGTAGAACCCCCATTGAGTTAGATTACAGAAGGGTTTAATATAATAATTTAATAACTATAGCATGCAAAACATCATTTCTATGGTTAGTAATAGTACAATAACGTGAACAAATACGTGAAAGCATGAAAATATACATACAAACTATGTGATTATATTCGTGTTAGTCTAATATTATCAAAATTTTTTGCTTTATCTTTTAGCAAATTCATAGTAGTATATTTATAGTAATAAGTGCTTACGTAATCCTAAGTAAATCGATTGGATCCTTATTCCTTAAGTTGCTGATCCTCCTTATATCTCGATATCCATTGATTTAAGATGCCGACCAAGAAAGACGAAGTGTAGAAAGGAGGAATGATAATGAAATTATTGCGTCAACTATGAGTAGATCAGTGAGATGCGCGTGTGTTATTGATTGTTTCAGCGATCATTGCAGGCAACGTATACATATTTCTCCTTTATTTGTTCCGTATTTTATGCAAATCGATGGATTATCTGCCAAAGTTTTGAAGATCCTTTTCTGTATTAAAATTCTAGGATAATCTATAGATATGAAGTAATTTATTAACATTTTCATTCTACTAAGGAAGTCTTTATATTCAGAGCAATTTCTGTAAATACGAATCATTTCGCCATGTAGTGTATTAATTCCTATATTCACTGGTGTGTTGGAATAATAGTGGGGATAGCGTATAACATTGAATTGATAATCATCAGTTTTATTATAGAGAGATGTTTTAACGAGACCATTATCTGTTATATCAATTTGTAGGTCTAGGAAGGCAGAAGTGTTAGATTGTTTATTAGTTCTTTCTAGAGTTAGGGAGCTATGATACATTCGTTTTGTCAATTCTATGAATTCATTACATTAACTAGATATATGGAAAAGGTCGTCGATATATCTATAAGTTCTGTTTAAAGAATAAGTTAAAGCATGGTTGTTTGTAATATTGTTATAGATATATTGAAACTCCATAACTGCTAGGGTTAGATCTGCTATTTGTGGTGATGCGTTGTTGCCTTGAGGTATTCCTCGTTCTTGTTTATAATATGTACCACCATAATAAGCAAAACTATTATTTAGAATATAGTCTAGCATAGTTTTGATGTCGTTTTTATGATATTTTATACCTTTATCCATTCTATTTGTTTTGTCGTAACGTACGTAAGTGCGATGTACATTAATGTATTCAGATTTTGCATTTTTGAATAATAAATCAATGAGATAAAATATTTTTTCCTTAACTATATTATGCGGTAGGTTAGTAAATAACGAAGCAAAGTCAGCACAGAATATTTCTTCTTTGTTTTTAATATTGGTTTTTATTTCATTTAATATTTTATAAGTATTCTGTACTGAGAAATATTTATTTACTCCATTACGTCTGCATGTTAAATTACAATATGATTTGAAATGGTTCTGTAAAAACTTTAGGACTTTTTGTAGTTGTATTGAGATTGGTTTAAGACTGCTATTATGTGCCCCGGTAATAAATCTGAATTTGATAGGATTTTTATGCATTTTAGGAATTCCATAGATACGTGGTAATGTACAATCCATATCTCTAGGTAATGACATGCTCAGTGTAAATTTTAAATGATCATTAATCTTAGCTTCATAATTTAAATTAGTTACTTCTATATAAGTCTTTTCTTTATCACCATTACATGTATTCATCTCTTGTTCCATCATTATCAGATATAGTTTTTTTACATGTAAAAGCAGAATTTCCTGAAGCTTTATCAACCATGGTTATGACGAATTTGTCTTTAAATTTGTTAAGTACCTTGATATATCTATTTAGGTTTATTGCATTTTTGTTAATGTCACATTTAATCAATCTCTTTTTGATTTTAGGAATTATCTCATTTTTAATGATGTTAATTTCTTTATCAACAAAATTAGCGGATTTCTTGTATCTGCGTCCCATATTTATTATACTATTTGTAAAGCTTGTTTCTATTTCTTCAGTTATTATTTCCACATTAGTATATTTTTGTATTCTGAATTTTGTTCCTTTATTGAAAATACTTGTGAGTTCTTTATTCTCTATTATATTAACATCACCTGTACAAACATGACCATAATATTTATCAATAAACTTAGGGTATTCTTGGCAACTGCAGGTCGAGTTTAATATTTTATTGATTTCTACTCTTGTAAGATTTTTAAGAAAATTACTGTAGTTGCAAAGTAACGATGATATTGGGTTTTCCAATGAATAAGAAATTTGAATTTTTAGGTTGTCTTTATCTGTAAGAGCTTTAAATGATTCTTTAATTGTAGATGAGTTTATGATTTTATTAAGTCCGATTCTTTCCATGAATTTTCCTAAATATGGCATTTTAATCATACTTTTTTCTTTGTATTCTTTTTGGTTTTCTTTATAATTTTTCCAATAATGAGAACATATAACACTATATATCTTGAATTTCATTTCATGGGATAGCTGTGTAAATTCTATACTTAATGTAAATATTTCTATGTTTCTAAGTGTATGATGTGGTAATGTTCTGCTATAGATGAATAATTCTCTGGTTTCTAAATTGTAGATTTCATTAGTTATATCTTCAATGGGTTTTATGCACTTATACTTGGGTTTTCTTCGTTTCTTGTTGATTCTTCTATTACCTCGATCTCTTATCCTGTTATCAATGTGCAGTGAATAATAGGGTTGTGTTCGCTTTTCTAATGGACTTATGCCTTCAGAAATGTTTCCAAATGTTTTAATAGAGTCATTGAGTCCTAGTGGGTAAGCGCTATTTAATGCTCTAATCCATAGTAGTTCTTTTTCAAAGATTTCATCTTCTTTACAGTGGTCTAGTATATCTATTTTAAACGACTCTCGATTATGGCCTACTTCTTTGAAATGTTTGCTAAGGTATGTATTAAGTTTGTTGTTTGAGAACGTCTGGCGGTGTTGGCTAATTCTTGCTTTAATATTTTGTGTTGTTTCACCAACATACTGCATACCACATATCTCACAAGTAATACAGTAAATAAGATTTGTAGAATTGCATGACATATTTTCAGGTTTATTTGTGAGATATACATCGTTAGTTATGTTACTTACGATACCATTCCGCCAATTCATTTTAGGACATATAACACATCTTTTGTTAGTGCATGGAGTTCCTCTATGTTCCGAGTGGTTTCCTATTGTTACAATATTCTTTCCTTCTTCCCTTCTGATTTGTTTACAAACAGTTACAGGGGGGGATATTAGGTTTAGGTTTTAGGTTAGCGAGCTGTATTAGGGATGCTCATCCCGAGGCTTTATGGGCCGGTCGAACGGACAATTTGGTGGGGCTGCCACCGAGGTGCGACTCCCTAAATAGGGAACCTCCACTAGCCGGACCGCTTTACACCCCCACACTCCGCCCGACCTTAGTCGGTGTGGTAGGTGGTCACTGCTGTCCTAATCAGTGTATACTTGATTATGTGAAGGATTGAATTTTAAGATATAAGCTAGTTTTATAGTTGTTTCTATTTTGAGCTTTGTTGTAGTCGAAGAGTTGGTTTTTAAAGAAAGAAGTAGAACGCAAATATGCGAAAGAGCGATGCTGGGTTAGTATGTTCATAGCTAAAAAAGAGAGCGCTTCAAAATCATGACACAAAAAAGTCAGGGACTTATGAGACAACCTAATAAAATATTTTATGATTGTCTTTAACAATGGTAAATGATAAAGGATATTACTGTATGAGATACATCTCTTCGATTGATCATTTTATTCATTGGAGCGCAAACCTTACACCTTGTTAGACCAACACCATACGAACACAATTCGGCTCTGTTCTACTTTACGGGTCCCATGGAAGTTTACCGGTCCCAAGAAAGTTTACGTTTCCCATGGAAGTTTACCGGTCCCAAGAAAGTTTACGGGTCCCATGGAAGTTTACCGGTCCCAAGAAAGTTTACGGGTCCCATGGAAGTTTACCGGTCCCAAGAAAGTTTACGGTTCCCATGGAAGTTTACCGGTCCCAAGAAAGTTTACGGGTCCCATGGAAGTTTACCGGTCCCAAGAAAGTTTACGGGTCCCATGGAAGTTTACCGGTCCCAAGAAAGTTTACGGGTCCCATGGAAGTTTACCGGTCCCAAGAAAGTTTACGGGTCCCATGGAAGTTTACCGGTCCCAAGAAAATTTACGGGTCCCATGGAAGTTTACCGGTCCCAAGAAAATTTACGGGTCCCATGGAAGTTTACCGGTCCCAAGAAAATTTACGGGTCCCATGGAAGTTTACCGGTCCCAAGAAAGTTTACGGGTCCCATGGAAGTTTACCGGTCCCAAGAAAGTTTACGGGTCCCATGGAAGTTTACCGGTCCCAAGAAAGTTTACGGGTCCCATGGAAGTTTACCGGTCCCAAGAAAGTTTACGGGTCCCATGGAAGTTTACCGGTCCCAAGAAAATTTACGGGTTCCATGAAAGTTTGCCGGCCCCATGGAAGTTTACGGGTCCCATGGAAGTTTACCGGTCCCAAGAAAGTTTACGGGTCCCATGGAAGTTTACCGGTCCCAAGAAAATTTACGGGTTCCATGAAAGTTTGCCGGCCCCATGGAAGTTCACCGGTCCTAAGAAATTTTAACGGTCCTATAAAACTTTACCGGTCCCATAAAACTTTACCGTTAACATACGAGTAGAAAATTCAGGAAAAGTAAGCGCTCTAAGATTTTCATAACTTCATTCGCTACGCTGTGCCAGTAATAGGATGAATGAGTACGTTTATACGCCTATATCTGAATTGGTCATGTAATCGAGAGGTTGAAGATGCAATGTATTGTTCAGAAGTAGATATATCACCCCACCTCTCTCGATCAATTTGCCGTTATCTCCTTTATTGCACGATAAACTCTAATGAGTAATTGAGTTGTTACTATCAAAATGCAATGAAAAAATAGTATGCAGGAAAAAAAACTAATTAGTTCCGATTCATGGGACCGGTAAACTTTCATGGGACCGGTAAAGTTTTATGGGACCGGTGAAATTCCATGGGACCGGCAAACTTTCGTGGGACCCGTAAACTTTCTTGGGACCGGTAAACTTCCATTGGACCCGTAAACTTTCTTTCGACCGGTAAACTTCCATGGGACCCGTAAAGTAGAACAGAGCCCACAATTCAATGTCTTGTTTTTATTCCAATGCTCGTAGTGTAAGATCAAATTAGAGTTAAAGTAATGAAAGAATGGTTTTAAAGTAGGTTGTGTTAGAAAATAAACTATGTAAAGACTGACTATCTAGAGATAAAAAACGATCCAGTGTTTCGGCCCTGGTCCTAGACACTGGACCGGCCCGTGTGGGATGGGCCTCATCAGTAGGATGACCCACACAGGACAGTTTTCAATAAAACGTTTTTTCAAAGGAAAGAAGAAGAACTTAATAAGGTTAAAGAGTGAACGATTGAAAATTGATTGAGATTTCGCTACGCTAATATTAATATTGTATACATAAAAGCAAGGATGCATAATGAGGAAATGATCATTTGATTGCCGTTTGTAAGTAGAGAGAGTGCGCGTCGCATATGTGAGAGAGTGTGGAGAAGTGAGAGAGCACTAGAGATTGATTGGTTGAGCGTGAGATGACTAGTGATCTACCTCTCTACGTCTGTTCTTGGTTTGAATGTATGAACTTTGTACTTTTGATCTTTGTTATTACTCTTCATCTAAAACTTTTACACATATTTCAGCTTTCGTTTTTCCATATTTTAAACTAATTGCGGGGTTTTTATTAAGAACCTTGTAGATTCGCGGTCGAATAATGTGGAATGGGTATTCTCTTTTATAGAAATATTCAAATAATGACTTAACTCTTTCTTCAAGATCAGCTTTATTCGTTGCTTTATTTTCCGAGAAATGGCTCGACAGCAATGACCCTTATTCACTATTTATTGGGAGAGCACAATCATTAATTGATAATTTAATTATTCCGTTGTGACAGACCCCGTAGTAGCGATTGTATCGGTGCGTTATTCTCATCGATCGAGTCGGGAACATAACTATAAGGTCTAGCAGCTACAAGATTCCGGTCAGCAGCTGTAATATTGATTGCCTCAGCTACATCAGGTATACAACTGTACGGTCCGGGATATCCAAGATTGCGAGCATGATCTTTCTTGTTGACTGAACTTCGTAGATTCGGCTGCAACCTTTCTCCGATGCTGGCCAAGTATTCAGAAAAGGACATCCTGGTACATCCACTATTGAGAGGGTTACGACGGTCTGACTAATACGAAATTACTAAAAATATAGATATCACTCTTATAATTAGTGCTATGATTCAAACAAAGTGCGTGCATAAGCGTTAAACTAATACGATATTTTAGTGCGATTTTTTGCGGTATCATATCAGTGAAGTCATTTTAAGTCACTATAAGTTTAGTGAATAAGTCATTATCACTCTTATCTGTTCATCACTTATTTATCGAGAATGCTAAACAACTTCGTTCATTCATTTCACTCTCATTGATAATAACACACTTTAAAATCAGTGCGATGCTACTGATAAAGCACTATCGCATCGACGAACATGTCATTCTGGCCGAGTGGTCTAAGGCGCTGCGTTCAGGTCGCAGTCCTCTTCGGAGGGCGCAGGTTCGAACCCTGCGGATGACAAATCTTTTGCGATTTTATCGTATTGATTTTCTTAGAATCGTTCATATTTTTCATCTAATAAGAATATTGGTTAAAAAATAACATAAATACAATAATAATAATATATTAGGTTGTGCCATAAGTCTTTTTGAATTTGATAGTGCTGTGTTTGCATTTTTGTTTCTCTCTTTGTTTTGAACAGAGCTCTCTACACTGGTGCATATCACTAACTTGTGTCCCCCTCTATATAACCCATATCACGTTCGATTCAGACTTCCCTCTAAATATGAGTATGCCTAGCCCGTTTGTCCAAAATAAAAATCTAGTTCTGAAGTCCAATTTGTTCCCGGCTCTCTCTCGCTTGAATTTTACAAAAATCAATCAACAACAAGGATATATGTATCCCACATATGTGCCCTCTAATCATACGCTGGCCAATTGCTTACGTAAATTTAAAATGAGAAAGTATATTATAGAATAGAGGAATGGTCACTTCGGAATTATGAGTTGCGCAACTCGTCTTAAAGGAGAGCGAGCCATTTGATACCACCCGTTAAATGTTAGCCACACTTGGATCATCCAAGCCCACTATTTCGCTAGAATTAAGGAATTTTGAAAAAGTCAAAAAGTTGTTTAGAGTGGTCATTTGGAGGAAATTTGAATAAAATCGCGGATTGAGACCGCTATCTCTTTTATTTTTCTAAAAAGAACAAGCGCCTGAGTTAACAATGTGGTCGCTTGGTTGAAGAGATGGATCATTCGCAATAACAGTGCACATTATAGCCAATGAATTTGGAAACGAGATAAACCAGGACCGATCACTGAACCTGAAAAGATCTGGAAATGTAGATACCCTAGGTTAAAAGAAGTGTGAAATTGGCCAATGTATTGCATGCGTGTAGTTGAGGTCACTGATATAATCGGGGACCTCAATTGTAAATAAATACAAGATTTGAAGCCATAGCTCATTTCGCCGCGTCCACAGCGCTGTCAAATGTTTCTTCTTCACGGCTCCGCTCGTACTGTCTGAGTAAAACACGCTATACTAAGACAGCCAAATTTTTCTGGCGCATACTACCTGTGCCTCCTTACTCTCCGGACCTTACTCTCTCTGGTTGCTACTTTAGTTAAAGTGTCCAACTTGCTTTAGTAAACGAAAAATTTAAGAACAAAGAAGATGTCGAAACGTGGGTGGTCTCACAGTTTGCACAATAACCCAGGTCCTTCTATAAGTAGTGAGCCCATTGTGTGGCTGGAATATAGCAAAGAGTCATCGACCATAACAGCGAATATATTACTCCTCAATGTCGTCGTTAAACTAAGATAATTCAATTTGAAGTTGTACCGCAAAATTCAAAAAGACTTATGGCACAACCTAATATAATAATAATAATATACAATAATAATATAAAATAAATACATGCAGTAAGAAGTAATTAAGGAATTGTTATTTCTTCCCAATGTACTATATTTTATTTTGAAATGCTTTTTTTTCGCCGTGTTTACATTTACATTTAAACACTTTATCGAGATCAACTAAGCGGTGGGTCACCGGATCTGTAGTGACATGATATGGTTCCATTGATCCGTGTTTCTGGCAACGTTCATAAAGCCTGGCCCGACTATCTTCACAAATTCATCCTTCCATCTCAATTCGGGTCTTCCTCTTGATCGCTGTGGCCCTTGTGGGTGCCATTCCAACACTCTTCTCGACCACCTGGTCACCGCCGGTTCGCCGTGTAGGTCAACCCAATTTCTGTTCGTTGGCGACGCTTGAAGGAATACATCGCGTAGATAACGGCAACGATTTTTATCAGCCTCCATAGAGAAACCACCACTAATTACATATAAGCAGCATCATCTCTTTGTAAAATGTCGCTGGTGCTGTTTACAAATTCGTGTAACGTCTCTAAACTGTTTATTCTGCGCATGATACTGGCACACGATCAATAGTTCGTTTATTCTAAAACGTTCAAATCAAGAACAACAAATTGTACTGTATTTTACAGAAATAAAATAAAATTTGATAAATGCGATGTCATTGATTTGCTTTGTGATCATCTCAGAGTGAAGGCGGTGATTGCGGCTGAAAAATTCGCTTTTATATAATATTACTCGAATATTAGGTACATTTTAGCGTTAAAATATAAACATTTAAGATAAAGAAACCAAGGAGATTTGGGGCTGTATATTGATCCTTCAAATAATTTAGTTATGAAAAAGCTTGAGGGGTCCTCTTCTTTGGAATTGATGTGATATTTAACGATCGTTCTGATGTTTCTCATTTACTCCATTGTTATGGGGAAAAAAGTGAAAGACACACCCCAAGCTAATTTTACTCTCCGCATTGGCAATACTCTCTCGTAGACAAAGAAAGCGAGAGAGTGTGGCCAGAGCGGAGAGTTTCAAATTATCTTGGGGTATCGCTTGAGCACGTACCATCTATGTTCTATCGTATGCGTTGATATCCTCCTGACTACTATCGTTGTTTTGTTCCCCGCCCTCAGGTAATCGATACTTGGAGAAGAAGCAATTGAGAGGCGAGAAGAAACAGTGTTGATCGTATCTGAAGTTGTTTTTTTTTTATATTACATAACCTGAACTATCCCGGAGCTCTCTGAGAAAATCTTAACGGTAATCACACTGTTAATGGATATGAAAAATCTTTTAAAAAAATCATGAGTGGCAATGATATTTATCAATCTTAATTAAAACATAATATGATCAAAATATTAAATTATAATATTATCAAAAGTATTATCAAAAGTCAAAATTATAATAATGATATTGCTCACTTGTGTTGTGCGGTTTCTGCGAACTCGGAGCAGTCTACTTCGACACCTGAAAGTGGACATTTTTTTATTTATTTTTTTTTTACAAATCTGTTTTTTTTGGTATTTTTTTCTAATGTTCTATTAGAGTTTAAAAAAAAACTGGTTTGTTTCTAAAGGTTTCTGGTAAAGGTTTGGTTTCTTCTTCTGCTATACCTTGCTCCTTGGTTTCAATATAAATTGCATCATTAACAATAGGTGCAGTATACTCTTTCCCAATACTTGAACAAACACATGAGCAAAATACAACAAATAAGCGCGCTCATGACGTGTACGCTAGCCCTTCCGTAATGGATTACGCTTTTCAAGGAACACACTGACTATTTTTATAGTCTAACTATCCGTACAGTAAGAGAGTGTGGTCATTGAGGAGAAGTTCAATTAAATAGAGTGTCCCTTTATGAAAAGTGTGAAGGAAACTGGAAAAATAGGGTAAAGGAACCCAAAAAAATAGACCTTTTGTTTTCTGACCCGACTACAGCAGTAGTTTTTTCACCTTCACTGATGATTTTAGATATATGCACAGATCACGATCGAAAATCTTCAGTTATAATTTGGCGGCAATGAAAATTATTGTATAAGAAACTGAGGGATGATTTCGTGTAGTCGTGGCGAGGTGCAATAGTTCAGAATAGAGAAACCTCATGCAACCCAGCTATGAAACACCCATTAAAGCTCATAAAGTTGATTCAATGTCAATGTTTTGTGAATTGTATTATATAAGACTTGCTCTGGTATTTCCAAACTAGCAGTCTACTTTCAATGACTGACAAGAAGTGAAAGAATATTTGACGAAATGCATTACAGTATTATACACCACTTCCAGTAAACTTGCGTATAATTAGAAGTAGAGTTGCAAGTCTACTTCAAGTGGGAATGATAAGTAAATTACTAGTTTTGAAGTATAAGACTGGTCAGCTCACCATCTTCATCATACAAAACAGCCGTGGCGCCTGACGTCGACGCGTAGTATTTCTTCCTCGGTGCATTGTCAGTAGCGATGGCGTTACTGAATAAATCAATATTATAAATCATTTATTCCGTCACAGAAACACTCGGGGTTTTTCCAACATTACTCTTGTTACAAAAACTATTCACGATTCTATTCCCCCAACTCTGTCATAAAAAACCGGGGAAGCTTATTTCCTATGCTTTCCCGCCTACAATAGAAAAATGACATGAGAAAGTGGTAAAAGTAGTAAATTCCAGGTGTTTAAATTTAACTTTTAAAGCGCCACGGTCAACACTTTCATCATTCAGCAAATAATTCATCTGTCACCCGATCGTATAAAGTACGACAGGTCTTTCCCGAAAACTCCGTTCGTTCAATCATAAATAGGAAATTGTGAGTGTTTATCAATGCGATCTCTCTGACAGTATGTGTACATGTCATCTTAGGACTGTATACAATTGAAAAGCATGGCTATGATGGAAATGTATTTTGACAGTCACGCAATCTTTTTTTTTCCCGAAGAGTGAGAGGCCACTAGAATCTCTACAAAGAATGGAGTGTAAAGTGTGTGTAGGCAGTGAAGAGCTCGGAATATAGGTACTACCATACTCGTTGTGTAGCTCAAGAAGCTTGAAATATCGAAAGAGCTTCCACCTCCGCAGATTCCCCTTGCTATAGTCTTGTTGTTCTGTTTTGTTCTCTCCAAAAGATATGGGATTCTATTTGTATCCCATTAGTCGGATATAGCGAAGCGATAATGACGAGGGGGGGGCGTAAGCTAAAGAGAGAGGATTTGCATGCTAAAATGGGTCTAGTGTGGTCACTCTCTTGTGTGTTTTTAAAGAACGAATTAAATGAAGAGTGACCTCTCTCAGTGGTCTCTTCATTGCGCACACTATTTCTCTGTTCTCTACCAACGAGAGAGCGTAGACCGTTGAAGAGACCGTTGACAAAGGTGCCGGTCCCTTTAAAAACTACCTGTTACTAGAAAGAACACTAATCTTGAAACACTCTCGATCCTAATGCAAAAAAATATATGACATTTAATAGCTATTTCGGGCGCAAATTATGAGTATGCTGTCATGAATTCTAAATTCTCGAAAACGAGTCATTTTTCGAACCCAAAAGCAACAAATTTATGCAGAGATGCTTGCAGAAAGAAATAAACGATTCTCTCACTTTTTTGTTTATCGTCTGATCCATTTTCCCATTAGCTTATTAAGAAAAACGTGAGTGAACAGTGATGTGATTTGGCTATTGACATGATATGATTATGCATATAATTATCACTACGTTGTAATGTCCATATCGAGACAACACAATTAAATTACCTACGCTCTTGCACAGGCTGCAGCATATTTAGCAGGTATTTTTAGTTCAGCGATGAAATATTTCGTCGTAATTTCTCTTTTTGGGTCAATATCGCATTGCATACCAAATCGCCCGTACTTTTTTTTAAAATCAAAATGCAATTATTTTTTTGAAATTACTTACACAGCATGCAACTTTTTTGCGGAAGTACCAAAATAGATGCGTGCACGCTGGTGCAATAAGTAAGTGTTGCAATAAAGATATTATTATTATTATTATTATTATATATGTAGATGAATGTAAACACATACTTATGGTGTTGGAAGCACTTCACCACGGCAGTTATCGACAATTTTCGTTGTCCGCCAATCTGTAAAGGAGTGATCATTACTGATAGAGACCACATATAACACTTTAATACGATAAATTTGCGTACGTCTCTTCCGTACTTTTTTCTTAATTTATACCTTGTTGTTAGTAGAGTCGGAAAACATGGGAAATGAGGCAGTCATCGTGGCAGAGATTAGAATGATGAGAAGAAAAATGGATGAGTACGGAATCACGATTGATCCCATTGTTGATTACCTATTAGGCAATATTTTGAAATCGAAAACCGTCGGGACTTCGGAGGCTAAGCGCAGAGTGGAACGAAAAATACAGAGAGTGGGCGAGAGGGCGTTGTATACGATGTACAAATAAAAAGTAAAAATTCGAACAGAATTGTAGCCAGATATTTTAAGGTAAAAGTGAGAGTATTTTCTACATTTAGAGACTGCGCCTACTCCATTCGACGAGAATATATTATCCAGTGGCGATGTTTGGTCGCAGCAGAAATAGCGTAACAACCACGTTACTCAAGTCCTCAGACTGGGTTATGTGCTATTAGTAGAGGAGACCTCATGAAGAGGATGACCACGCTTTGGAAGGGGGCGTAACCTTTGTCCGTGGGGTTCAACACCCCACAATACTCTCGTGTTGTCGGAGGCAAGATAAATAATATGGAACATGAATAACATGTATGTAGAACATGTAGAACAACATGTAAGACATTAAGCCTTGACTCTTGGATCGTCAAAGTGAGCCTTACCCCTCTCAATAGTCTCTACATTATGCACACTATTTCTCTGTTCTCTAACAGAGACCATTGAGAGAGGTTGCGCTCCCTTTCAATCTGCGTTGTAGATAATATTCCTTGGACCTCTAGAAACACGAGAATGGAACGCGTACTAGCGTTTGCTACCTTCTAATATCCCGCTATCGTACCCTAATAAGAGTAGCATAAACATCATAATATGTATAGGAATGCATAATGAAGAGGAAGTGTGGAGGAGGAGGAATGAGAAAGGAAATTGGACAACGTCACTAACGTAATCTATACAACAACTGTGGATAAAAGTGCAGTAGATTTACTCCTTTCTCATCCCTCCATTCTTATTGCTCCTCCCCTTCTACGCATCCACTCACCATTTCGTTCCCATTCACTCCCGGATACTTCCCAATCACAGATCCCAATTTGGTTGAAATACAGCGCACGATTGAACAAATCACCTGGAGATAGGAGTAAATTACGTGATATTTAAATTATTTCATGATCGACCTAAAGAACAGTAAATGACAAATTACGCCTCCACTACGTCTTAGAATAAGAAATGGAGTAAATTCATTTCCGGTAAATTTGAGACGAAAAGATACGTATTCCTCTGATTTTAAAATGTGAACTATGACATCATGAAATATAGTGTTTTGAGATTTCAAGTAGCCACTAAAGAGATTTTAATGGGACATAGCTCTGCATTCTTCACTGTGGTCTACTTCCTGATCTGCATATAGGTGAGAAATGGTATGTGCAACATAGAGATGATACATAAATCGAATTAATGATAATTAAAAGGTACAAATATAGTTTTGTATGCATATTAATGCTAAAATTAAATAATATTAAAAAAAATAATGGTGATATGTGTTTCGGCCGCTACGTCTCGGCCGCTAAAGTCTTATTCGAAATATGAAAAAATAAAAATAAATTCGAAATATTTCATCAGTCTAAAGGCACTTTAATATCTATCACAGTATCATAAAATAAAATAAATAAATAAATAGGATGAGATATTTTTTGATTGCCAACCATGTTGAGTAAGATCCCGATTGTCTTTCATAAATAACATATTTCATCTCCATCCAAATAGTACTGTACCCACTAAAACTTTAGGAGAGATGCCCGAATGACGATAGGCTATGGGTATTTCAAGGACCAAGTCATGATATCAGCAGATCACAATACTATAATATTCATGTACGCATATATTATTGAAGAGAAGAATAATGTCTTCCAGAATAAGTTCAGGCACTGAAATGACTTCATAGTAGTTTTAGTGAAGAAAGTACTATGAACGATTTATATCTTATCAAAAATGCCTACAAGAAGTGGTCTAGATCAAAAGCAAGCTCTTTTTATTGGTAGCTTATGATCCTTACTTCACACTATATTTTGATAGAGAGTACTAATGTACACGACGACAGCCAAGAAATAGATATAATAGAAAAAAAAATGAGAACATGAGTCAGCGATCTTTTCATCTTACACTGTTCATTTCTTGGCACAGAACAACGAAAAGCGTGTGTGATATTTTAATCGTAAATATTCAACTTGTTAAAACATATTTATAATGTGTGATATACTAAATGTGATTAAATTAAAAATATTATGCCATTGAGAAATAACGCATTACTCATATTGAACAACTGTCCGTTATACGTCTAGCCGTAATTATGCGCCTATTTCTGCAAGATAATGAAACAATTCTAGTGGACGCTGCCCTTAAATGACCATTTTAGTACTCCTACTCAATTTATTAGACTACAACATTTTGACGTCATGTTGCCCTATAATTCCTTCTCACTGCTCTCTCATCTCGGTTGGAAGTGTGAAAAACATGCCAACTGCTATCACCACAGACCATCTCCTCGCACATTTAATTAGTCTAAGAATAGGAAGAGGACGGCGTCATTTAACGTCCATCTATCAAAGATTCGTTGAATGCACAAATGTACTACTAATACACTAATACTCTCCTTATTGCAATTCCATGACCTCTGTTTTGATTCCCCGTCGTGACACCTCCTCCGCCCCAGCAAGACGCCAGAAAGGAAATTTGGTAGTGACACTAGATCAATGTAGGTCCGAAGAAGAGATTAAGCCCTCCGGATTCAATTTGACTTGAATTATCCTCGCAGTGATCTCCAACGATATTTCGTGTGCACTGAATAAGGGGATTTACCTTTACCTTTTTACCTTTACGTCTACTGAAATTTGATAGTCTTTCTGAGCTCATGCATGTTATTCGAGATGTCGAATAAAAACGATTAAAACCATTTTATTGCAAAATAAGGAGAAATGAGTCCCTTGAGACTCTGTGACTGGAAAGCAATGCACATCAGTGTTTCCTCTTGAATAAATGTGTTAAAAACTGGAAAAAAACCGAAACTGAGCTTTTGAGCTGCCATATTTTGCACTATGTGAAGAAACAAACGACTGGGGTAGTACAACAGTAAATCAAAAAGTTCAACTTCCTAAATAATCATGAATTTGCAAGGTTTGTGACAGCACTAACGTCCGCAAATTCGATGAATGGCTGGGCAAACTCAATTTCAAACTTTCTCAATATAGCCCTACCCCCTGCAGAGTATACAGAAAACACGGAACAAAGTGGTGATTACGTCACTGCTTACGCGACGATTTGTACTAATTTTAGGGTAATAACATCAACAGTAGTTACTCCGAATCCGAATTTACTCCAAAAACGGATTGCTTTGTTTTCGCCTATGTTTCACGATTATGCCAAAATTTGAAAAGGAACACTGAATTCCAATTCCAATTTCAATCAGATTCACTGTTTAACAACTCATTAAAAAATTTTCAAACACAACTAGTCACATAAAAGCATATCTATAGCACAGATGGCAATATCTCATTGATTATACACTAGAAAAATAATCCTAGAACATAGATATTTCAATATATTTTTCACCTGTTTAATCACCTGTTTTCGGCGGAATACAATAACAATAGATATATTATTAATAATACAGGGGCAAAACACGGTATATTGCTGTATGTACAGTGATATAGAAAATATTGTAAGGGGGTATGAAAGCCTTACCATACATTTTGTTTGATTTAATAGGTTACGAAACACACAGGAAAACCTCAATTGTACACTGTCGAAGGAAAGTACCACTTTTGTTTCAATCCCGCATATGCCAATGCAATTTTCGGGACAATGACGAATTTCGGTTACAAATTTCGAGTAAGACTAAAATAGAAAATGCGAGTCGCGTTGTAGTGGCATTGTGGAAAAGACTATTGTGGCCTTTCACTTTCAGTTCGCTTTCACAGTTATTACGGGGGAAAAGTAATTTTGGAAGAGGAAATGGGATGGCCAGAGTAGCAAAAAGTAGTTAGAGAAACGCTAATTAAACTCCTTAGAAGGAAGACCACGATGACTTCTGTTTGTGGTAGGTTGATGAAGATGACCGACAACAACAGATAATTAGAGAAACGTCATGAGACATCCTCCAATAATGTCAAGGAAATAGTGGATGAAATGAAGACTGCGATGATAAAGGTTATTATTCATTTAACAATGTTTATGAAGTCAGAAATATAAAAAAACAAAACAAAACAGTTTCATAGGTTATTTTATTACCAATGACAAACGTCTGGTAAATTTGCCGCAAAAGTTTTATTAGTCAAGATAGTGTGACGTAAAAAGATATACAGCGAATATATACGAAACATCGTGGAAATCTTATATAGTAAGTTGTCTTTGTTGGACAAACATAGTAGCATTTATAGGTATTGTTCGCGCAAATTGGATGAAAACCCACTCATCGACGTACATCGACTACATCGGCTGCGATCTCTCAGTTCTCATATTCTCTCATCATACTCTTCTCTCTCATGCATCATAGTACCGTGGACTATATAAAAAAGACAAAGATTCCCAGGCACAAAGAAGGTCCAGTGAATTCTGTTGATTATTTATTAGGTATAATTTAGAACATCATAAAATCATGTATGTAGGGATCTCACCACATTTCCATTCGAGATAAACGAAATTCCAATATCAAGTATTCAGACGGAACAGCCATCGTACACTACGGTGTGGACGCCGTACAACCGGAACCGACCATGTTGAAAGCCTCGCGTGCGCTGGAGAGATGACTTGAGCTATTGGTGATAAACCATCCTCATCTAACCTTTCACTACTTGATGATTAATTGATTGAAACACGATCTGTTTAGACAGGTATCCACCATTTCGTAGTTGAAATATTAATTTATTTCACCAAAAGTCGCATCACTTAAATCGACACCCCAAGCTAATTTGAAATTATCCGCTCTGGCCAAACTCTCTCGCTTTCTTTGTCTACGTGAGAGTACTGCCTATGCGGATAGTGAAATTCGCTTGGGGTGTTCATTTAAATGAATTTGAGGGTTGTTTATGCAGTCTTTTGAAAATTATCACGCAATTGTCTTACTCATCTCCCGCCTACTCTTTTACTCTTTTGCAAAAGGAAATGACGTGATAACCCAACCACTCAGTGGGCGTTGATAATAAGTAATGAAAATATACTTTACGAAATAATATGGCGACAAGTAATAACAGAAAAAAGTGAAGGACCCTTACATGCGAGATTGATTTTTTCATTTCCTTTTCTATTTGACTATTTCGGGGACAGTTATTATTTTGGGATAGGTATCATCATTTGAAAAAAACAGGAAATAGTGTGTGTCTCAAGGATATACAAGATTCAGATGGACTGTGCTTGTTTATGAGAGATCTCGAAGATGGTCATGAGGAACTTCGGCCACAGTGCATTATAGATCTCTATAATTTAATTATATTTACTTCCTTAAATAGGTGTCTAACGGTGAAGACGACACATACATTTTGTCATAAATACTATAGAATACAAGGCTTTATCACGATAGCACATTGGTGCGATTGAACGAATATTTTCGAGAATAAACTGTGAAGTTAGAAAGAAAAATATATTCTGCTTACCGTACACTACTTCTTTTTTTTGTGACTATGCATATTTACGCTAGAAACTTTATTGAAACTGCTGGTACATGTCAGCCAACAGCTTGTGTTATGAAAATTCATCAATTGATTCGAACGCATGATATGCTAGACACATAGCAGTTTTACCACTGCGTCAAGGATTTACGTTAGCCATCTGAAACCTATTGTCATTTGTCCGTCGAATGTGAGAGACATTAGAGTTTTTACGAATCATTCGTGAGTCTCAGTCTAAAAATAGAGAGAAATATTATCTCAAGAGTTTTCCTAGTACAAAATTAAATGTGGAGTCCCACGAATTGTTTTGGCGAACAAGCTGCGAAGCCAGGAAGTTAACAAAGGTATTATGCATGCCACACAATTAGTATTTAATTCGGCGTCTTGATCTCTAGAATCTTGAATGAACGATTTTTGATAGTACAGGCAAAGGCGCGAATTTTTGAAAATTGAAAAATTCGTGACGCTAACTGGTCCGCCCTATTATCACCCCGCCAACAGATTGATGAATGACCAGGCTAAATTCTTGCATATGATGTATCTCTTGATAAGTTATGGATTGGCACAGAGATTCGAGGCATCGAGGCAAGGACATCTTTATGAATTTTCACCTACATGGAAAAATTCAAATTACATATATGTACATAAAATGTGGAATAAAGCAAGCATCCGATCTTTGTGTTCAATAAAAAATGTGTGTAAAATTCACCAATATGCATCTGTTGAATGCTTATGCTCGTTCGTTGTTACATTGAGAAAAAACTATCTATTTTATCTTGAATAAAAAAATGGTGACACGTATTGTTTGAGTTATGAGCCGAGAAAATACGAATTATAGTATTGTACAACATTTGCTCTTCTTGTCTAGATCGTCCGATGATGCTGAGTCTAACTGAAATTTACTTTTTTTCTCATTTCAATAAACTTTTAAAATTTTAAAAAAAAATCCAAAATTTCTGAATTTCGTACATTTGAAGACTTTTCCGGTGCCTTTTCATTAGTACCAGTTTGAACTGTATCGGAGCCCTGAAAAACAATTTTCATTAATGCATGGTTAAAATCAATATCGCCTTTAATACAATTTTCTGCATAACTAACAAGGGTACGTAGTCGTGTGCGAGAAAACCTAGCAAAAAGTACATATAATAAATGAATAATAATATAATAATAATATAATAATATAATAATATTAATAATATAATAAATAATAATAACAATAATATAGTAAATAAATAAATAATAATATAATAATAATATAATAAATGATTATAAATGATCACCTTGCTCTTCTTAATCTCTTGCATGAGTACTTCAGTATCCGGCCAGGATGATGACGATCCATCTTCTTCTACATATTTGTAGTGAGTGGCACCATTCTGTAATGTACATCATATTTGGGAATATTCAGCCTGAAACACGTGCAGATATTTCACATAAAATAGCTTCCAAAGATACTGTTTGTGATACTAGGTCATCTCAATAGGGCACATTATCAGCTAACCTAATCTTTTATTTTGTACAATTTTAAGTGCATTCAAACCTATATTTGCACTTCTTTTTAGTATTATCTATTTAAATGTCGCCTACCTTATCAACAAGGATACAACCGTGTTGACCGGCAATGAAAGCAGCCGCCTCCGTCGAATCTGTTATTTATATATTATATTATTCATGTTATTTATATTTAATCTGTTATATTATTTATTATTTTTTGTTTGGAGTTGAATATATGTATAAGCAAAATATTTGGCTCTTTCAACTGATCAAATTTTTTTATGAATTAATAAAAACCTGTAACAATCGGAAGTCCTTCCCTCGTACTCCCTCTCGACTTCGAAGCCGATTCATCATTCGCTATCGTAGCCTCGACAATCTGTCATTTTTCTGTTATTAATTTACTTTTCCCCATATTTTCCCCCGAATTGTCGACTACAAAATGGAATTAAAAACAGTTTGTAGTTGAGACTACGTTAGAGTTGACAAACATTTGAAATGTCAAACGGAAAATAATGTAGCCACGTATATTTTTATGAAACATTTTTTCGGCGACCAAGATAACGTCAATACCAGACTTCGTAATGTGATATTCAAAAATTGCGATATGTATAGAGTGTATAGCGTGGAGAATTTTTTGCTTTTCTTTTCTTGGTCAGAGTATTAGACATTACATTGATCATAACTCAATACTTTCCGCTGATTTATTTCAGGAAAAGAATATTGTATTTGTTTTATGATATGCATACCTGTAAGAGGGTGCTCCATCCAGCTAGTCTCTTTGCCCGTTGACGATGATTTTTCAACTCTGCTTGAGCTTGATTCTCATCACAAATTTTCCGGAACGGCACACCGATGAGTTTGAGGTAACTGCCACCTAACAAAGAAAACAAAGTTTGGATATTGACCGGATAAAATTCACTTGTTTATTTGGTACGAGAGAAGCAATAATGAATTTCTATGTTAAGAGAGAGAGAGAGAGTCAAAAGATAGTACGTAGATCAGAGAGAGAGCAAGGAGATAATGGGTGGTTGATCGATAAAACATTTCTGCGTTTAGTAGCTAGTAGCAAGGCAATTTCACAAGTACATTTTGTATGGGCAATATTATTGGATCTGACATGAGAACAGTGAACTGATTTGTAATGTTATGATACGATTTTTGCTTATGTAACCCTTATGCATAAAAAAAGATAAATAAAAGAGGTTTTCAAAGCACTCGCTATTCTTTCTAAGTATTTACGCGCCAACAAGTATTGTATTACCATTAGAATATGGATAGAATCAAGTAAAAAATTTGAATCAAATTAACGTAAAGCATTGAAAATGATTGTATCGTATGCTCTCCAACAATATCTTTTCTCATCATATTCCTCTCATTGTGATACCTTGTGCTCCAATACTCGGTCCTCTCGTCAGAAGGTACACTTCACATCCAAGCGACTTTATCTCATCCATCTTCTTGTACAGAGAGAGAATGTATTGCTTCACTGGCTCTTCCGTGAACGACCTGTAGAGATCAAAAATCGATCAGGATATAACGAAAGTCAATATCTTTTAGTACGATCTACTAAAGATGGAGCAGAAATGATTCAAAATTAGATGACAATGAAGAACGAAAATGTATGGCTTGGCGGAAATCAAATATCACTGACGTCACAATTGATATCAGGTAAAATTTGACTGGAGATTCGTTGATCAAATATGCGAACGGCGATCGATTATCTGCAAGATTTCTTTAAAAATATATTATAATAACAATATTTTGTCAATTGTTTTCTTGAAATATCCAGATATAGTATCTTTTTCTCGGTTTATTCACCCTTCGTTGTTATGGGTTACTTATGAGAAAGAAACGAGAAATGGGAAAGACAAAAAGATGTAGGAGATAGGTACATTGTAGTGTAACCGAGGTAACGTTTGGCTTTCATTAGATAAAACAAAAAAGGGCCCTATAAAATAGTATCCAAGCATAGCAAAAAGTTTCTTAGATGGCTTTGTTTCACGATTTTCTCGGAGTACGATAAATTTCCGATAAAGTTTTCCAATAATAAATTTTCAAGAATGGATCTTACCGATGTTAGTCGAGCAATTCTCACTCGGTCCTATCTTCTCATCAATAATAGCATCAATCTCATCCAGAAAAGCATCCCATCGGGCGATGCACTCGTTCAATTCACGTATGAGATTGCCTGAAAATGTAATTATTTGAATATTTTGTTTGAGCCAATGACCAATAGGAAAAATATTACTATTGTTTATTATATGTTCAGCGTGTGGGAGCAGAGGTTCCATGTTTAACTAAATCGCGATAAAAACGCTCAATTCCATGTTCAGCACCGCTATGTTTGACATTGTAATAATAATAATAATAATAATAATAATAATAATAATAATAATAATAATAATAATGAATGTTTGACATTGTATACTGATAATTGTCCTCATCCATAACATCGCGGATTGACTACGGGAATAACCTTTACCTTTACCCATACAGTTCTGTATCTAACTGAAGCAGAGAGCCAACCTGTGTCGGGTTCTTCTTTCATGGAATCCAGGGCTAGATGAAAATCACTCACCCGACGAACCTAAAAAATACATCACATCTCACTCGAAGACAAATCACACTGTGTAGCTCAGTGGATAGTAGCCAGAACTTGTAAGCGGGCCAAACGGGTTCTATTTCATATTTTCTATGCATTTCTCATCGAAAAACAGAGACTATTTTTAGAGCTGAGACTTTCAAATTAGCTCGGAGTGTGACTTTGAACTCAACCGAGAAAAAATTATTTTTAATATACCTTTTTTTCTAAATCAATCATTCTCATTTTACGCTCCTTCGTATGTGTGATTTTAAAATCAAAACTAATTGAAAAAAACTTTATCCGATTTGCCTTGTCTCACTATCAAAAAGTTTCAAGCAGCTGAAAGATTCTAATAGATTTTAGTTTGGGAATTCAAGTTTTATACTTCAAACAGGTCCAAAATGTTCGTGATAAGATTTATTTGTCAAGGTTCCAGTCAGGCTAAACATTACGAAGTTCTATTGTCACATCGAATAGCATAAATATGCATAAAATTATGTGAAATATAACTGCAGTTTTGGGAATAATTTTTCGAAAATATTCAAAGTAAATTTATACACAGAGAGCAAACTTGCCCAAATATGGGCAATAGATTTGCCAACTTACACCACTTGTGCAAACGATTTGCCCACATTCGGGCCAAAAGCCACCGATTTACCCATATACAGGATAGCATTTGTCTGAATACGGGCAAATCGTTCGCCTACTAACGCCATTCGGGCAAATTTAACTTCTGTGTACAACACAAATCATACCTTTAGTATTTCGAATAGGTTCGCCATCTCGACGATGACTTCAGAAACAACGAAACGATTCTGGATGTTGTTCACAGCAAAAGCGCACGCTGATTCCGACATTTTCTGAATAGCCAAAGTGTATCCTATGTGGTGAGAAATACGCCTGACTTCTTGTATAATACTTAAAGGCATACCCCAAGCTAATTTTACCCTCCGCTCTGGCAATGCTCTCTCGTAGACAAAGGCAGCGAGTGAGTGTGGCCATAGAGGAGAGTTTCAAATTAGCTTGGGGTGTCGCTTTAAGCTAGACTTTGGCTCATATTAATGTAACATATACTTTATATAACATGTATTACTATTTATTTATTTTTTTTATTTTTACATATGCCAGTTCTATTTTGCAAATTAAATTTTTTAAACTTTTTAAAATTATTTTTAAAAATTAAAAAAAAAAAACAATTATTGACCTCTCTACACTCAGTGATCTTTCCATCGAGGAAGGAGATGAAACTCTTGAATTGATCCGGTGCATTGTCGTACAATTTGGTGTTTGTGTTCATGAACGGAAGAGCGAGAATTTGTTTGACCTAAAGACTTGACTTCTGCCAAATGCTCTCATTTATTTGTTCTCTCAAATGTTGTCGCATCTTTTTGATGTATGATAAATTAAATTAAATTATGACTTAATAGTACTTATGCAAATTTATGTTCATAGTAAATAATTCAGACAGAGAATTGCACACCTCTGCAGAGGGATCACCAGCCATCTCGACCATCCCTGGAAATATATCGATTTAGACAAATGAATTTCATCGCAAACAAATCGGAAATCGATTACTTATGATCCAAAATAGTACGATCGATGAACAATTTTTTAAATACACATAGTACTAACAAGTTCGTATACTAATTCCTACGTTCACTCGTTTTCTTTCGCTTCAGCCAGTATGGGCTTTTCGTCAGTCCATGAACTCCTTACTAACACATCACTAATGCTATGACAACTTTGTCGTTATTAATCCAACTTCAACTTAGAAGGAAAGTGGTATTCTGATTTACGAAGAAATGCCATGCCAAAAATAGGATCACAAATCAGCCAAAAATATATGCCATAATTCTATAAATAATAACAATTTTTTCCGCTTACTCCACATTGTGAAAATACAAAATAACACTTTCTGTGAATGAGAAAAGACGAAGAGAAGCAGGTATAAAGAGGGCGAACATCACATGCGTTATGATTCCTATGGGAGTGAGATTGTTTGGACTGAAAGGGATCGTCGACCAGAACAACTATAAGCCCGACACAAATGCAATTGCAATTTTTTTGCAAAATAAGCTCCATCTCCTTCGACAACTTGCGCATATTGTTTAGTGAACTTGGAACCTGAATTCTGAATTCTGTGAATTCTGCAAGAACGGAGACTGTGAGTTAAAGAAGTCAGCGAGTTGTTTCTCCAGGTGTGCAGTTTGGGGTCTAGTGGTCAGGGAAAAACGCGGTATTTTGTTCGCCATCTTCCGCTGCGTTGTCGCCAGTATTGAACCCGGATAGGATGGCGTAGCGGTGGTGATGGTTGTCAGGCAGGCACGAATTTTTCGGTCATTCACTGCTCGAACGCACATTAAAGGTAGGTTAACCTGTCTCAATGGTCTCTTCATCGCTCACACTAGTTCCCTGTGCTCTAACAACGAGATAGTGTTGAGCGTTGAAGAGACCGTTGACAAAGGTTTCGGTCCCTTTGAGAAGGAACTGGTGCTTGTACAGTTGGAAATAGGACAACTGATATGCGAAACACACACTGACTATGAGGTCACGCGCCTAATACACACTCAGCTGAAAGATACTTAATAGTAAGCATACGATTTGCTACCTCAGTCGGATAAGATGGCGATATGCTTACATATAAGCATGGGCAAATGCTTACCGGGTTGCTTACATGAAAGAAACAACTCGGCAAAAGATTGCGATAGAATGGGGGACCAAACCACCGACCTACCGATAGCTAGTGAAGGCGCTTACCACTGCGCCACCTAACCATGTAGCTGTGACTAGTATAACTCAAAGTCTATTCCGGGAGGCGAAAGCCCGCCTCTTTCAATTTAAGCATACGCTATGCTTAAATATAAGCATCTCTCTTCTAAGCATACGTTTTGCTTAACTATAAGCGATCGTGTCGCTAAGCATATGCGTAAGCAACGCATTTGCTAAGCATCTTTCAGCTCAGTGCATACGCCTTTAAAGGGAGCGTAACCTCACTCAATGGTCTCTTCGACGCGCAATGCTCTCTCGTTGTTAGAGAACAGAAAAAATAGTGTACGCAGTGAAGAGACCATTGAGTGAGGTAACGTTCCCTTTAAAGGTCTTTAACTCATTATAACTCACTGAGAGTATTGCACGGATTTGGAACCGTGACAAGGGAAAGAGATCCTTGTGAAAAGGTGTACATGGCTTGAACTACTGGAGGATGAATAAAAGGAAAGGGGGAAATGGACCTCGATAATAATAAGATGCGCCCATGCCATTGTTTTGTTACGTACACCGGATAATTTCAACCTTGACATACATTATTTTTTACGTATTTTTTCAGGGTTTAGGGCTATCACTTATGTTTTTAAATTGGACTGGTCTAAATGGTTGAGTGGCCTAAAGTAATGAGGGTGGTAAGATTAAATTAACAACAGATGATGAAATATTACAAAGTATTTAAAAAAAACACGAAATTTTGAGGAGAAAACCATGTTGGTGACGGGAGGCAAGATTGCGGTCCTTGAAGAAGCGCTTTTTAAGAAGGGTTCCTCGAGTTTTTTCATGACTAACAATAAACCGGCCATGCAGAGCTATAGATCACATCTACCTAAATGCAAAAAGAATATTCTCTATAACTATAGATAAAATAATTTTTTTGAAAATTTTAGAGGAGGAACAAGTAAGCGAGACTGTATGAACTTGATGAATTCTTGCTGCCTTTTTCTTTCTTATACTGCTTTCACATCGACTGTCAACCATATTAAAACGTGCTCTCTGTAATGGCGGAGGGGTGAGGGCACAAAGTTTCAAAATCATCCTAGACCATTCATAATTGGTGGTTAGAGTCCCTAGGGGTGGGATACACTTCTGCCAAAAAATTGGCTCGAATTATCGATTTTTGATCTACCAAAAGTGAAAATTTCAAATTGATTTTTTCGAATCGTGTCATATATCATTCGAAAGAGCGTTGAAAGATATGTAAATCTGATAAGTTTCAAAATATTTCGTTCATTGGTTTTTGAGAAAAATCCGATTTTTCGAAAAAAAGCCAGACTCTTGTCCTTTCGTTAAATAGCAGACAACATTCCCATCATTTGTAGGCTCTGGGCAGTTGATATATTATGTAAAAAGAGATGGGCTATCCGAATATCACAACTATTTTTACCATCTCCGTTACGGAATATGACATATTGGCAAAAAACAAGCGTTTTTTAGCGTTACAATCGTCGACGAGGGTTCGAATCCTGCCACGGGTGAAAACTTTTGCAAACTTTTTTAATTTACTTTTTGCTTTTAATCATCTTTTTTTCGGTGTTTAGGACTGCTTTAAGTGATTTTCAGATCGAGCAATGTCTAAAATGCAATATTCTGAAAATGGAAGTAGCCATTTTTAAACATTTTTATCAATGGATACATCAAGCAAGCACATCGTTGTCATTTGAATCATCTTCCACAACAGAATTAACATCGGTAAGTTCTCCATCCATCAATTCAATCGTTTCTTCCACGGTGAAAATTTCATTCATGTTGTTTCTAATGTAAGTGACCATAAAATCATCATCAGATATCAACGCCTCATCATCAAGTGCATCAACTTTGTTCAAATCCAATTCAATCAACAATTTCCTCCATTCTGTATCGAAATTTAGTTCATCTTTATCCTCATCGGTTGCAGAACGTTTTGCTCTGATTCCACTTTGCTTTCTTTTGTGTCAGCTGAAGATGGTGAGAAAAGAATGCGTGAATCGTTAAACCAGGATCGCTAGAGAATGTTTTCGCCGGAAGAAAGGTTGAGTGCTCGCCAAATCAGCTCATATTATGTCGAATCAAATCTGTAAGAAAAGAAAGCAAAGTGGAATCAGAGCAAAACGTTCTGCAACCGATGAGGATAAAGATGAACTAAATTTCGATACAGAATGGAGGAAATTGTTGATTGAATTGGATTTGAACGAAGTTGATGCAATTGATGATGAGGCGTTGATATCTGATGATGATTTTATGGTCACTTACATTAGAAACAACATGAATGAAATTTTCACCATGGAAGAAACGATTGAATTGATGGATGGAGAACTTACCGATGTCAATTCTGTTGTGGAAGATGATTCAAATAACAACGATGTGCTTGCTTGATGTATCCATTGATAAAAATGTTTAAAAATGGCTACTTCCATTTTCAGAATATTGCATTTTAGACATTGCTCGATCTGAAAATCACTTAAAGCAGTCCTAAACACCGAAAAAAGATGATTAAAAGCAAAAAAGTAATTGAAAAAAGTTTGCAAAAGTTTTCACCCGTGGCAGGATTCGAACCCTCGTCGACGATTGTAACGCTAAAAAACGCTTGTTTTTTGCCAATATGTCATATTCCGTAACGGAGATGGTAAAAATAGTTGTGATATTCGGATAGCCCATCTCTTTTTACATAATATATCTACTGCCCAGAGCCTACAAATGATGGGAATGTTGTCTGCTATTTAACGAAAGGACAAGAGTCTGGCTTTTTTTCGAAAAATCGGATTTTTCTCAAAAACCAATGAATGAAATATTTTGAAACTTGTCAGATTTACATATCTTTCAACGCTCTTTCGAATGATATATGACACGATTCGAAAAAATCAATTTGAAATTTTCACTTTTGGTAGATCAAAAATCGATAATTCGAGCCAATTTTTTGGCTGAAGTGTATCCCACCCCTAGGGACTCTAACCACCAAATATGAATGGTCTAGGATGATTTTGAAACTTTGTGCCCTCACCCTGTCACCACCCCTCCGCTGTTAGGGAGAGTGCGTTTTAAATTAAGGGAATCGTCATGCAAAATAAATCGATTGAAAGGAATGATGAAAGAAATGCAAATATGATCACTGGTGTACTTGCTCGTTTGTTCAATCATAAGAGGCGTGTATAATAACAGGGATATACCGATTAATAAATATTATATTGTGCGGTACACAACCTTCATGCGCATACTGTATGGAAATGCACAACGGTATTACGCGAAATGCTTATCTTTCTTAGAAATAGGCCTGCTGATTTGCGTACTATAACACCATATGCTTACTTACACTTGAATTCCACTCTGCTCCTTTTGAGTACCACGATCAGACCTATCTCGCCTCGCTCATTTTCTCACAGAGGCTTCTATTTTAAAATGAGAGAAGCCGAAACGGAAGATGCTAGTACAGCCTAATGGTAACACGACAAACTGTTCATCCATAACAGGCTAAGGTTCGAACCCCGACGGACTCATACGTTATCTCTTCTTCACCCTGATTGTAAACTCTGAACAAACGTGAATACGTCAGGTATAATATCAGGAGAATAAGAAATACATAGGCGGTGGTAGAGAATGCAACAGTTTAGATACTGTAGATATAAAGATGTTAATAAAATGAATATTCTAAATTGGCCTAAGTTGAATCTTAAATACTATTTTTTCGATGTATATTATAAGAAGGATATTATAAATACACAGTTACAATGATTTTAATAATGTTAGGTTCAGAAATAACGGGCCTTGTTCCACGAACGCGGCACGAGCGATGTGAAATATATGATTGAACACTATTCTCATGTATCTATTCTAACAAAAACCAACAATAAATACCATGTGATATTTTCGAGCCAACAAATTATGGATAAAGAATGAATGATATAGGAATAACACATTCTTCTCTTGGCGATTTCTCTTAGCAACCACCTTATAATATCACAAAAACTTGAGGAAACTAAGTTTTTGAGAGCGGCCAAAAAGAGATGCTCATTGTGTATAGTAAGGAATAACGAACGAATCGAGGAGATGGTAAGCATTTTTAAAGGGAAATCTAATTTGAAACTCACTACTTGGCGTACACTGTAAACAAAGAAAATGAGAGATGTGACTAGAGCGAAGGATTTCAAGTTGGAAGGAATACTTCTTTAAAAAGGGGCAGAAACCTTTGCACATATGTTTTTTTACAACAATGAGATCTCTCGTTGACAACGAATATATAAATAGTAGATGAGGAGACGTTTGATAGAATCTTTATGTAAATTTATTTTAAGTGGATTACGGTAAACTGTTAATCATAGTAGACGCAGTTGCCGAAACACCATAGGGCACATTATTAGCAAACCAATATAATTTTTTAAGCAATTTACATTTAAAGTGCATGCAAACCTATACATGTACATCTATTTATATTTTTAATTTGATAGTAATACACTTTTAAGTGATTAAAATCGCTAGGCAATGATTATGAAAAGACAATGGTTTTAGAAGAATGAGAGCAGTTAGCATCGCAAGGAGAGAAAAGCAATTTGCGGGTGCGGGTGACTTGGGCAGGTGATTTACATGTTCTGACTTTCGGATCTATTGATTCGGGCCCGAGTTGAAAGCATTAACTCTCTCGTCGTATATCTCCCTTTTTTCTCTCGCGCTGATACATTTTCGCCTCATGAGAAAGAACTTGGGATACGAAGTGACGTGATTCAATGATAACTCTAAGGAATGGATAATGTCAACAGGAGATTGCATGTCGACATAGATTCGTTGTATGAGAAAATTTAAAAAAATTCAAATGTACCGAATGCTTTCGGAAATTCTAATTTTCGGCATATTTTTGAGAAAAGCTAAATAAGGTGATATTATATATTATAGTGGTTTGTAGCATTGAATAGTGGTCTAGTACAATCATTTCTCATTGTCAGTCCTCATTGAACGGAATAGTTTTCGGTTTCCAATCCTCTCACTATTTCATAGTTTTAACCAAACCGATATTAGGTGATGCTGAAAGAGATGCGTTCTCTCTTAAGAAGCAGAACGAAAGAATTGAGTATTGGCAATGCCCAGTTCCAAGAATGGATAAATGAGTGGGAGAGAAGTGAGATATTACGTACACAGTTGATTATACCCTCCCTTGTCAAGCTCGAAAGGAAAATCAGAGAAAGTTGCCTTTTTGAACTCAAAATATCCTCTGACCATAGTATGAACTTGTTTTAGCTATCATAAAACACACATATGTATTTCTCGCTTTATTTGTCTGCGAGAGAGTGTCACCAGACAGCAGAGTAAAATAGCTTTTTTGTGCCTTTAAAGAAGGGGACCCACGAGTTTTTTCGTGACTAAACTGGCCAGGCAGAACTATAGATCAAATCTCCCTGAATACAAAAAACAATTTTCTCTAAAATTTTATATGCCCCGGAATGCCGTAATCCGAGCTTAAAGTTCACTGATCCCCCAGGGAAAGGCGCGAGTTTTTGAATTTGAAGGATGAATACATAGAAAATTGCAAACGGGAATCGAACCTGTGTGGTACGGTTACAAGCGCTGCCTACTACCCACTGAGCCTCACGCTCTACGCCCTCAATCGCTCAAATCTAATAGAGAACATGATGCCACTTCCTATGTCCTACGTTCTTCATGGCAATAGCGCTAACCAAATCTCGTGGGCCCCCTTCTTTAAAGTTTGTTTATCGATGACGAGGTGCAACGATTGTAAACAAAATTTAATATTATACTTATAAAGCTGATTATGTCACTTTAATTTTAATGCGAACCGATAAAAGGACGGCGAGAAGAGGGAAATGGAATCCAGAAATGCAATGAGAAGCATTGTGCTGTTTGGTTTACCGTGAGAGGCACGAAAAAGTGGGGAGAACATGATAAACAAGCGGCTTGAAAATAATGAGAAAGAGAGACAACAATCCTAAAAGTTGAACGAATGAAGGAATATATTACTGTATATTGAAAAGCTTTAGCGTCCACAAAAGAAAAATATATACTGCAAAATCCCATTCCGATTATATCTTATATGGTTCATCTATGTAAGTATTATAAACAAAGAAAGTAAGTAGCATTAAATATAACTCCGAGCAATTTTCAATTGTCCAGTCACATTCTCTCGTAAGTAGTGAAATACGGAAACAGATGGACCGTACATTTTCAAGTTTTGGTTTGCATTGCGTTTGTGGTACAAGGAACTATGACAGAGTAACGAGTAAGTCAATAACTCCCAATAAACGGATTTTATGCAGTTGCAGTCTTCTACGAAACTTCTCTATACGCTATGATTATGCGAACAACCAAGAGACAAGGTACACAATCCGACTCAAAATATCGTGATTTAAAAAAAAACAATGAATTCAGTTCTGAGCCTAAATGAAAGTGTGCTTTTTTAAAGTGTGCTTCTTTTATCATGCAAAAAAGTGAAAAAAAGTGACAGTCCACATTTCTGACATTGTTATTTTTTATCTTGTCGCCCTCATCATCTGAAGTAGGCAGTTATTTCTCGTAAGTTGCATGGAATGAGCAGTGGATGAGGCTACATCGTACCATGAAGATATTGTCGAAGATCGACTGTACATAGGGTCACAGGTCTCTAAACTCTTCTTTGGCTGACCTGTGACAGTGCGAAGAACCAGGGCTCTGCGTGGACTCAGACTGTGAAGTACTGATGCTGGTTCCTGGACCAAAGACAAATGATTGCTATTATATACATATACGATACTGCTGTTCGACGACACTGCTCCCTCGAATTCAATGAGTAGTATGGGTAGTAATGAATGAGTGAGCAATGAGTTCAATGAGTAATATGCCGCATTACGGCACGCACTGTACAAGAGAAGAAGGAATGTCCACCAGGACTGGGACAGAAGGGATGGATTTTTTCTGAAATCATAAATGAGAAATTTTTGTTTTCAAAAAATCAGGGGAAAAAAGCAGAAAATGTCATAATATTTTGAATCCTTATTTTCACAATGATTTTTTTGCCTAACCATTTCGCATACATTCCAGTAGAATTTTCTACCTTTCTATCTACAGTATCTAAACTGTTGCATTCTCAACCACCCCATGTCATTCTTCTTCTACTAATATCATATCTGACGTGTTACTTTAGTTCAGAGTTTACAATAAAGATCAAAGATCGTATAAAATAACTAAAGGCGAGAAAGCACTTAGATTAGGGATAGAGCGAGTAGGAAAGGGAGGGAAACGTAGGTAATCATCGAATATTTCTGTTTTTAGCAGACACTAGCAAAGCAAATACACAAGTACATTTTATACGGACAATATAATGATCAGGTGTAATTGATAATTAAGGACTTGCGCGTGAAAATCCCCCACAAGGTCGTGTGTTCAGCAGGTGGAACTACCTTTTGCACCCCGCCAGCACTACGTATAAGACGTAGCGGCCGAAACACCACAGGACACAGTATTATATTTTCCAGATTTTTCCTGATTTTTCAACATTACAAATTTCTGTGCTGATTTTCAATGAAAATTATATTGGGGAAGAAGAAAGAAATTTTGAAATTCATTGAAAAAGTTGAATTTATGGAAAAGTTGTTCTATTTTAATGTATTTTTGAAAGGACTATGATTGAATGAAAAATTTTGAATAATAAAAAATGCTGTAAGTCTGTCTTCACTACTTCTTCACCAAAATATTCCCGAAAATATTAAAGTTGATCAGCGTGCCCAACCTCCCTGAGAGCATTATTAATATTTATAATATAAATGTTTAGATCGATCCATTTGAATGACTATATCACGGGTCTCCTGTAACAGTGTAGCAAAAACGGTCGGTTCTGCTCGGTCGGTTGGTTCACAAAAAATCGATAATTTGCAATTTTGGCTAAATCAAGTGGCGTTTTTTCTCTTTTTGTTTGCGTTGTTTTACTCCAGATTTGACCGAATTTATCATGAAAAGATTGGAAATTTATATATTGCGTAGAACGAGAAATATAATTGAAAATATAAATTTTTGTCAAATGCCGTGCACAAAATTCTTTAAAAAATTCAATATTTCTATTATAAACTCGGTCAAAGCTGGGGTAAAGTGAAGCACACTATTTGAAGAGCTGATATTCATTATTCACAGCTAGAGGGCATAGGGGACACCCCGGGAATCCCATGTTAAAGCCACACCCCAAGCTAATTTGAAACTCTCCGATCTGGCAATACTCTCTCGCTTTCTTTGTTTGCGAGAGTGTATTGCCAATGCGGAGGGTAATATTAGCATGGGGCATTCCTTTAAAGGTGTTCACGAATGTTCATGCAAATCTCTTACATCTCGCTTATGAAGTGTCAATTGATATGACATAAGTGATCCCTTAGTGTAGTGGTAAGACTTCTGACTAGATAGCGCATGGTCGTGGGTTCGAATCCTAAAAAAAGCCGAAATTTCCTATTTTCAAAAAGCGCGCCTTTGCCTGCGATTGCAAGCATGATTCATACATCATTCTAGCAATCAATAAGCTGAATTAGCACAAAATAAATGATGTACGGTATCTAGAATAACTTTTGCCTACTTATCTTCACAGTTTGTTCTCGAAAATGTTCGCGGGAGTCCACCTTTTTAAAGGGCGGAACTCTGTTGTACTGTATGGTAAATATGAAATAATCACAACGAATATAACATAGTGTACACCAATAATATATTTTATACTAAACGTACATTGGTGGCCAGAAGGAAAACATATTTTGGTTTTTTGAGGATAACTTTTTTTATGTAGTTAACCGATCATCTTGAAATTTTTATATGGTGTGCTCAGACATGTTTCACAATGTACACCGAGGCATGGGCCGGTTTTTCAATTTCAACGGCTTCCATGCTACAGTATCCCAAAATGACCGAATGGCTCGTTTTGAGGAAGTTACTTCTCCCCTATTTTTTAAACGTATTCATGCAGTTTTTTCGTTTTTTCTTCACGAATATATTTTTAAAAATCAATTAACCAAATTGATTATCAATATTCAACACGTTAGCAATCAAAATAATTGATTTAATCAATGTCAAAGCGGATAACTCAAGGGGGTGATATTTGGGCAAAAATTCAGGTGCAAATCAATTATTAAACGGATTAAACGAACACACATAAATTTAGTACTTAGTTTCCGTGCTTCTGACTGATTCAAGAGCAGGAGCGCACGATAGCCGTTGCGATCATGACTCCATTGATTCGCTGCAGAGGACATAGACCGAGTTCCTGTGCACCATGACGCTTCTGCCATCGTGATTCACCGTGGGGACAAGCGTCTGGAAATCATCTCGAGTCCCGATTGGTCGATGAACGTAAACCCGGCCGACCGAGCCCAAAGAGATTGAACCTGGACTGTTCCGATCATACGACCTTTCGCTAGTCTGCGACTGTCTATTTGAAATGAGCCTTTAACCACTTCAGACGATTCTCTCTGTTCTTGGAAGATATTATGGGCTTCGTACTAAGAATTCTAGCGTTAAAACCAGCGAGTTGGGGTAGTCTACGGATGCTGTGAGTCGATGGAGGAGTGACACCGTACAGTGTCATTTCTTGTTGGTTGATTGTGGAGTTCGACCGCGGGATCTCGCGCGATATGCTGATATTATTCCTGTCATCAAGGTGCTAGGTGATGCGTGAAATACCAGGCAGCGATGGTTGACGGTTTTTCACGGATTTGGGGACCTTTTTAATGATACAGGAGATCGTTGACTGGTTTACACCAAGATAGATAGCAGGTTCGGATTGCTTCAGACCATTCAAACCGAAGCGGAAGATAACGCGCAGGATATCAGGTGAGAGATACCACATTCCTTTCGGTTTTGCCACAATCAAAAACAACAATACAAGAAAATACATTTAAAAAATCATAATAAACAAGCAAAGATGATGAAAAAAATGTTATCCTTGTGAAATTCTCAATATACCTACGATATTAATATTAATATCCAATAAATGTAAACATTATCGATAAATGACTATAGTAGCATGCGTAAATACTTTTTAAACGGTGAAAAAATTGTTTAAAAAACGAAAATACGTCGTAACTTCAACCACTCAAAATGAGCCATACTATTAATTAATAAAATAATTAATAATTAATAAAAACAATATATAAAATAGCCATAATATTGGGATACTGTAGCCTGGAAGCCGTTGAAATTGAAAAACCGGCTCCATACCTCGGTGTACATTGTGAAACATGCTTGAGCACACTATATAAAATTTCAAGGTGATCGGTTAACTACAAGAAAAGTTATTCTCAAAAAACCAAAATATGAAAATACTGTAAACATTCTTTCTTTCGTCAATTCATTCAAGCTGTCGTACTTTTCCAAAGAGAATTTATGGCACACAATCTGACTTATTACCAGTAATCGCATAAAATTCTGACTTCAAGTCTTCTCGTTAATCTTCGAGAAAATATTATTACGAAATTCGCGAATTTCGAAGCGTTCTATATCACCTCGGCTCTCATTGTCAAACATCAACGGCCTCTTTAATATTCGTTTTTTGGTAATTTTGGATTTTTGGTGGATAAGGTTGCCATTAATCTTCCATGCTCGATACTTGCCATGTTCCATTTCCGTTGCATCGGTTCGAAGTTCGTAAGATCAAATATCTCTACTATTTATTGAGCGTAGAAAACTCACTTGTTTTATTTGTATGGAGCGTCCGCAATGACTGTTATCAGTTTTGCATAATTCAGAACCCTGCCGATTTCTTTTAAATATCGAATCAACGCGGCGAAGGTCAGACGGGTTGGGTGAGAAGAGGAGGCGGGGTAATCGAGATGTAAGCGAGAGAGTGCGACAAGTCTTAAAGGGGCTGACACCTTTGTCAACGGTCTCTTCATCACTCTACGCAATCTCGTTGTTAGAGAACAGAGAAATAGTGTGCGCGATGAAGAGGCCATTGAGAGAGGTTTCAGCCCCTTTAAAGATGGAGACCATCGAGTTTTTTTCGTAATAAGACGTTCGTATAGAATGATAGAGATTCATCGCACTAATGGAAAGACATATCTGATATTGATTCCCGATATGTTTAAAGCTCAATATGCGCATTGAAACTTTCAAGGCATGTAGAGAGTGCCCATCCGATTTGCATACTTGACTCTCTCACTTTCCCATTGTCACTTACGCTAATTTCCATATAATATAAAAAATATCCAACATGCTTATCTTGGGGGGAGTCAGTCATGACAACTCTCCTTCTTTAAAGATTTCAATGTTCCATAGACGTTTGTGTCATAAATGTTTATTGATATTGCCTATTTTTCAAAAAAAAAATGAAAAATCGCTAAACGCAGTAAGCCAGCCTGATGCCCCCCCTCAACAAAAGCTATGATTCTGTTGATTGATTAAAGGGAGCGTAACCTCTCTCAATGGTCTCTTCATTGCGCACACTATTTCTCTGTTCTCTAACAACGAGAGAGCGTAGGCCGTTGAAGAGACCATTGAGAAAGGTTGCGCTCCCTTTAAGCTAAAAAATAGTTTGCCCAGTTTTTATGTTTACTTTTTTTGAAAATATTATAGTTACATGCTCAAGTTAATGGTTAACGACTAGAAATAACCAAGCTATAATTAAAAACGAAAGTAAAAATAAGCAGAACAACTACTACACTAAAAAGCAAAACAACGATTAAACTTGTTATTTTTGCGATAACATCTTTTTATTGAGAATTTTATTATTTCCATAATTTATCATTGTGAAAGTGAAAAAAGAAAACATCCACATACCTACTATATATTGCACTGGTCGAAAAAAATCGAAATTCATCGATCGCTTCCTTAAACAACGGAATTAGTTCATCCCTGATAGCATTCTGACTTCCAAATAGTGCTCATCTTATTGTTAAAAATGGAGACCCTCGAATGTTTATGCAAATGTGTAACATATCGTATATGCAAGGGATAAGAGATATGCGAGAAATCAGCATGCCCATTCATCTATCCCTTGGCGTATTGGTAAAAGTGCTACCTAGTTAGCATAACGTGGCGGGTTTGATATCTATTGCCGAACTTTCCTATTTTCAAAATTCCGCGCATTTGCACCATCAAGAATGATTCATTCATGATTCTAGCGATCAATAAGCTGCATTAGCATAAAAAATTATGTACGGTATACAGAATAACTTTTGTCCGCACTGGAAATCTTTATCAAACAATTAAAATTTCTTTCAGGATTTGGTTAAAGGCAAAATTGTCGAGTGAAAATTTTTATTTTAGTTCATTTTCACTTGAATTAATACGTATTGGAATCCCACAGAATCTTTCGGAATTTAGAAATATTTGTATTATCATTATGTTGCCTGATTTTTGCTGTGTAGAATCGTGATGATTTCATATCTGTCCATTGGTTACGTGTCGCAGTAAATTCTTTATTATCCAGGGAGAGTCCACTGGTACCCTAACATATTGTACCGACACACACCCCCCTACGCAAAGCTCAATCATCGAACAAATATTTTTGAAAAAACACATTTGTTTCTCTCGGTATAGATACGGGATAGATATCTCGTATCCATGTTGATAATATAATACAGAACGATTTTTGTAGTATGGTGTGTTGCAGCTGACAATTGGTGACATTTTTTGTGCGAGATTGGTTAGGCTATAATATGTATATTTGTGTAATTAGGAAATAATATACATATATATTATTATGCGATAACATTAGACCATGCGACGTAGAATAAATCGCTACAGATCACTACAGAGCAAAATGAAATATTGATGCCCTTTGCCTGCAGTCTCTCATAGCTAAACTTTTGTTTAATAAAGGTAAAATCACAAGCATAAAAATCACAAGCCTAGGCTCATTGTCAGTGTAAAAAATTCAGCCCTGTGACGACAAACTGTTTGTACACATTGATTTTTTGCTAATAGAATAGTTCATGAGTGGAATTCTTTAGATGCAAATTTAGTAACCGTTGCCAATTCTTCTACCTTTTGTAATACTCTAAAAACTGTGATTAAGTAATTTGCAGTTTGTCCCTTCTTTATTGTTTTCAATCAATAAAAAATATCATTATTATTAGTATTATTATTATTGATAGGGCCCAGATTCAATCGTTCGTAGATAATGAAAGTGCATTATGAAATATTTAAAGAGATCGCAAGCAATCGCTACGATCTATTGAAAGGCAGACTCCAAACGAATTTTACTCTCCTTTGGTAATACTCTCTCATTGACAAAGCAAGTGAGAAAGTATGACCAGATTTTCAAATTAACTTGGGTTGTGCCTTTTAAGAAATATCCCAGGATCATTTGAAACTCTCCGCTCTGGCCACACTCTCTCGCTTTCTTTGTCTACGAGAGAGTATGACCAGAGCGGTGAGTTTCAAATTAACTAGGGGTGTGCCTTAAATAACATTACTTTGTTTTAATTGTGCACTACCAGTGCATTTCTACGCCTTTCTCGGTATAATAACCCGTTGTGAAGTGTAGTCAGTCTTTGCCTTATCGAACAGATGTTTCAATTCGTTGGTTTGGTTGCCTCTCACCCTCTCCTCCGATAATGATAAGTGTTGTCATTCCATATGTGTCGACCATCAAAGTGACAATATTTTCTGCACTACTTCTAATGAGAACCGATGAATAATAACCTACTAAATGCAAACCATTTGCATATGAGAGACAAGTGCAATGCAAATGGATATCATCCAGTCGGTTATTATTCATCGGTTCTTATTCGACCTAGAGCCATATTTTCATTCATTTCATATCATTTTACTCCCTATTTCAGTCTCGTTTTAGTCTCTACAAAACAATGCTTACTTCAAATCTACTTTTATTGACACTTTTCTTACCCTGTTACTATTAAAATGATTATGACCATAATAGAAATTCACGAGCTTAAGCACAGTCAGAGATATGCGCACTGGGTGTGCATAAATAGTTAGAAGAAATGAGATGACGAGTTTAACGAGTCAAGATATATGACAGTCGTTTTGTTTTTCGTCAATTGTGGTCAATTTTTGTATTTCAGAGAGAATCTAAACTTGAATGAGCCTATCTGAGTTATTTCCCACGTATACATCCCATTGTGGAAATAAAACCTACTGGTTACCATTATTGGTCCACCTAGACCGCATCAAAGATTATCAATCTTTCTACCATGGTCTACTTGTATTCGAAGTAAAGATTATGAGTATCGCGAACTGAAATTTTTATGGACAAATTTTCAGATTGGAATGATTATAGTCAATATTATCTCAACAAATCTTATTGTTATTTTTTCGTGGAGGTTCAAGGCAAGTGATCATGTTTTATGTTTTGAAGGACAAAATATGTTCTGCAAAAATTACAAAACTTATAGAAACTTCTATTACCATTTGAATTCTCAGTTTTATCGATATTTTCCATAGCAAATGAAGTGATAGCGCATGTAAAGTTGCGATATTTTCTATAGCAAATGGAGTGATAGCGCATGTAAAGTTGCGATATTTTCCATAGCAAATGAAGTGATAGCGCATGTAAAGTTGCGATATTTTCTATAGCCAATGGAGTGATAGCGCATGTAAAGTTGCGATATTTTCTATAGCAAATGGAGTGATAGCGCATGTAAAGTTGCTAAAATACTTGAGTGTTGGTGTGAAGATGGAGACCCCGAATGTTTTTCAAAGATCTAACGATGAGCATATTGTAATTGTTAGTATAGCCTAGCAAACGCAAATGTACAAATTTGAACAAGACATTCTTTCTTTTTTTTTCTAACAAATCGATTTTCCGTGTTTTTTACAGATAGTCCATATTAATCTTCTCCTGCTTGCCAGTGTTCAGGGTATAACATTCGAAATGTCGATGTTCAGTCGTTTGATACAAATCATATTTGAGGCACAAATAGTCAAACTTGAAGGTAGTCAGAGTTTTTTTATGTGTCTTACATATTATAAGTCGTCTGTTGCATGTAAATATGTGTACTATACGCAGTTGCAAACCTTTGTGCACAATCTCACTTATCAAAATGATCTCATTAAATTATATTTTATTCACTCAGACATTGGCTGTTTTCCTGTACCTACGCTGATTTGTATTAGAATAATGGCGAATATTTCTTTATTATTATTTCCTTTCGGCTTAGTACTAGAAAGGTAAGTTATAAAAAATACCCCAAGTATTATACTTTATATGAAGCTCCTTGCTCTGTTTGTTTAGTATATTAGTCGCATCGATAAAATGTTTAAAATGACAACAAAACGAGTACAAGGTTTGCCCCAACCTAATTTTTTCTCTCGTTTTTTTTGTCTGCGAGTGACAATGTAGACGTAGCGGCCGAAACACCATAAGGCACATTATTAACTGACATACATTAGTTTAATAATTTATTTTTAACTTGAAAATAAGCATAAAATAGTACATCCATTTATATTATTAATGTGGAGGCTGGAAATTTCCCGGGGTGTCAATCTAAAAAATAAATTTTAAATATAAAACGTTGTGTTATATTTAATACACAGACGTCTCGCCTAATGCATAGTACACCTGTTGTACACTAGAAGTTATTTCTCCATGTGTATTACATTCCAAGAAGACATACACACTTTCCTCAGGTCCTTGGCCACTTATTTCGTCATTGATTATGAATTTCTCAAACGTTTATGGATATCAATTTCAATTAATTTTATCGTGGTCTTTGGCAGTCTAGCATTGTCCTATTACGTTATTATCGGTAATGACTTTTAAATTAAATTAAGCCATGAATTCTCATTGAACTTTCAATGAGAATTCATGGCTTAATTTTTTCAACATTCAATGAACATAGCTATGCATAGTTCTAGCATAATTCAAATACCGCCCAAGCTTCTCCTGGTTATGAAATTGATATTCTCCAGTCTACAGATAACCTGAGTGATAAAATAAATTGACCTCCCTTGAATATAAGACGTTGTAGAGATAATTATTTTATAATTTATTCATAGTGCCTTTCATAGGGTTTACGAATGTGATTATTCAACTATTTTTGCGTCTCCGCTTAACCATCATAGAGTGATCATAGAGTTTTCCATCCTTACCCTATATCTCTCTTATCGTACAACATTCATTCAACATGTATTCATTCAACATTATCTGCCTGTGCATCTCCCAAACTACCACTGTACCTACCTACAAAACCCAACCGATATTGCTATCTTATTGACATCGATCTCCTCATACCATCCCATTGTGATATGATGGCACAAAGACTATGAGTAATATGAATAATAATTCATTGCTCCCTGCTGAATGGTAAAGGAAATAAAACTAACAAAAATTAATAAATTAAATTATGTAAATTAAATAAAACTAAATTATACTAGAAAAAGTGAACGGTATTTACTTGGGAGGTCTTCTCGGAGTACTTCTCGCCTCATCGGCGCTAGTAAGTCTCGAACAGAAATCACTCCGTGACTACCGTAATCTACTAGATTTTCCGATTGATTCTACGGATGAATATTGATCGATTACACCGTTTAAACGATATACTTCGTACTAGCAAGGATAAATACACACTGAGTCTACGATTGCAATTAAGAGAGAACATTTGGACGACTGAAGTAAGCTTTTTTATTATTTTTATTATACATTTTTTTATTATTACACTGTTTTGAAGAAACTAAACAAGATAATATTGTTCACTTTTAACAAGCTTTCTTTCCATTCTAGCGATATATTTTTCTTTTCCCTTCACAATTTATCAAGGCATAATCAAATCAAATGACTGACAATGAGACATAATAATAATAACTTTATTATGCTGGTTCGTAATGAACAATACATAGGACACAAACAAGAAAAATGGTTGAATACATAATTTACAATTTACATAGCATAGCATACAGTGGTGGCCAGAAGGATATCATATTTTGGTTTATCGAGCATAAGCTTTCTTGTAGTTAACCGCTAACCTTGAAATTTTTATATAGTGTGCTCAAGCATGTTTCACAATGTTTACCGAGGCGTGGGGCCGGTTTTTCAATTTCAACGGCTTCTAGGCTACAGTATCCCAAAATGACCATATGACTCATTTTGAGGAAGCTACTTCTTCTCTTATTTTTAAACGTGCACCATGACGCTTCTGCCATCCTGATTCAACGTGGAGACAAGCTTCTGAACATCATCTCAAGCCCCGTCTGGTCTACGGACGTCAACCAGGTCGTCCGAGCCCAAGAGATTGAACGTGGGCTCGTCCGACCTGGCGACCTTTCGCTAGTCTGCGACTGTCCTTTTGAAATGAGCCTTTGCCTAGTTCAGACGATTCCCTCTGTTCTTAGGAGAGATTATTGACTTCGTACTAACAACTCTACAGTTAAAACCAACATGTAGGTGTTGTCTACGGATGGCGCGAGTCGAAGGAGGAGTGGTACCATACAGTGCCATTTCTTGCTAGTTGATTGTGGGAATATCGCGGGTATTCGCGCGATATTCTGATGATATTCCTGCCATCAAGGTCCTAGGTCATAGGTGAAACACCAGTCAGTGAGGGTTAACGGTTTTTGACAGATTTGGGAACCTTTTTGATGACACGGGAGATCGTTCTCTGTATTACACCAAACTGGTGAGCAGGTTCGGATTGCTTCATACCATTCAAACCTCACGCGCAATATATCAGAGAAGAGATATCGTAACACATTTGGGTATTACCGTAGTATAAAAACAAAAATACAAGAAATAAACATTTTAAAAAACACAAGAAACAAGCAAAAATGATGAAAAAATTGGTAGTTTTGAAATTCTCAATATGCCTACGATATGAATATCAATATCTAATAATTGTAAACAGTATCGATGAATGAATATAGTAGCATGCGTAAGTACTTTTTAAACGGTGAAAAAATTGTTTAAAACAACGAAAATACGTCGCAACTTCAAGTACTCAAAATGAGGCATGTGGTCATTTTGGGATACTGTAGCCTGGAAGCCGTCTAAATTGAAAAACCGGCCCGATACCTCGGTATACATTGTGAAACATGTTTGAGCACACTATATAAAAAATTCAAGGTGATCGGATAACTACAAGAAAAGTTATGCTCAAAAAATCAAAATATGATATCCTTCTGGCCACCACTGTAATTTACATAGCAACTAGTGCGCTCAGAACACGTTCAACCACAAGCGCTATTTCGAATAAATTGAAAAATATCTTCGCTTTGTAATATCACTGTTATATCTTCCGTTTGTAAGTTATATCTATCATCAACTTGAAATATTTATTTTTTAAACAATAACAAAAAGAAAAATACATAATAAAAAATAAAAATTGATCAAAATTTGTTATTTTCAGAAATTATACAAAATGACACTGGTCGCTGGTGCGGGATCATGTGTAGTCCTTCCCACTCTTCTTATTCCTCCATTTTTGTTCAAAGAAGAGAAGGATTGGTGGCTGGACGGATTATTCGTGGCAATAGGAAATGCCACGATAGTAGTGTAAGTTTTTATATACTGTCTGTTAGCTCCGTCGATCAAGTCACCCATAAAATGTCTAGTATCCTCAAAATGTGGCCTTCACACAGAGAAAAAAGTGCAAGCACACTGCACAGACCGGTGAAGTGTTTCTAACCTCAAAAGTAAAAAAATCTCGAAACCATCTTTCCAGATTTTAGTTTTCCATTTTTTGTCGTTACCAGCTGAACACACTTGTTTATGGCAGGTGAAGCGATCGGGCGATTTATCTTTTTGACGATTTCACACAAAACATTTTCAAAGAGAAATAAATAAATAAATAAATAAATAATTAAATAAAAATTTTCAGCATTCTCCCTTGTGTCGGGATTATGCTGATTGCAACCTTTGAGGAACTTCGTACCCATTTTCTCCCACCTACGATTATCAACAGATTCTTTCCTAAAAGGTACCAGAAACATTTAATTGCCATTTCCAAATATACTTACTTATTCTACCCGCTGTGGCACAGTAAATTATGTATCCATCCATTTTTCTTGTATGTGTCCTGTATTGATCTTTATGTACCAGCATAATAAAGTTATTATTAAATATTTCAATTCGCAGAACGAGACGGTCGCTGACGGATGATTACAATCGCGTAGATCACTTCAAGATGCTCGACTCGTATTTCGATCGGGCATTTATTAGCAGAAAGTAATGGATTATTGTACGCGTGCCGACACATGACATATTCATAAATATATCTATATTGTAATTATCAAACGATTGTAAATAAACCCAGTTTGAATTGTTCTTTTCATTGTAAATAAACATTCGCTGTTCGATTTAGTAGTTCTTCCAAATCAGTAGCATCATCAGTAGCACATAACATAACATAATTTATCAGGGGTCGCATAGTTGCGCTGATCAGGCGTCAGGGTGTCCATTCTTCATCAGTTAGTCTCCACCAACGTTGTCCAATTCTCTTCGTAATCTCGTTCCTCCTTCTTTCTATCGGTCTTCCTTGTCCTCTGTTGGATATTCGATCATACGGTGTCCAAACTGTTAATCTCGTTGTCCATCGATTATCATCCATAGTCCTTATCTTTTTGGCCCAGTTCAGTTTTCTTTTCGTAGCTTCTTCCACCCAGTCCATCACTCCTGTTTCTCTTCTAACATGGTCATTGGTCAATCGATCCTTCCAAGTTACTCAGTAGCACAGTAGCAGCCAAAAGTATTCGGCAAAAAGTTTTCATTGTCATATCTTTTGACTCAGATGAGCAATCAGGCTCATGTTTTGGAGTGTTACTACAGGCTAAGTGGGCATCCTATCCTACTCCCGTTGTTATTCTTCCTCGTCGTGTTATCACATGATAATGTAAACACTTTATACTTACTCAGCAAAGATTATTTCCTATGTTAGATTTTTCTGAGAGTTGTTGTTAACAGTGTATGAACAACATTTACTGTTGAGTAGAATTCGCAATGCAAGCCATTCGAGCTAATTCATTATTGTAAGAAAATCGAAATATCCGACATCCCTGAAAATGAGTTAAAATGTCATAACTCTGTGACCAGTAAAGCTGCAGGGTCCAAACTTGGCAGAGGTCATACCCCATGAGTGATACAAAACTTGGCCGAGTATGAGTCCGATCGGTTGAATTTTGAGAAATTTCAAAATTTTATTTTTCTCATTTTTCGAGATGCAGGAAGTACCTGCTCAGGTCAATTTTTATTCTACTTAACAGCTATATGTCTTCTATATATAGTAGACGTCGTTTTACTAGTGTTTGACGAAATTTCGAGTTCTTCGAGAGAAGTTGTAATTGGAGAAAGGAGGTAAAAAATAGTTAGGGCACGATTTTTTCAGGACATTTAAAAAATGAAAACGAGTTTTTGTGGGACTTAAGAGCATCGATAGCCATTATATTATAGGTATCATCTTCTATCATCATGATAATTGTCATGGCAAAGTCCGAGCATTATCGGACAAATTTTTTAAAAAATGTTGAAATAATCCAAGCAATTTTCTACCTTATTTCTCCAATTATAACTTCTCTCGAAAAACTCGAAATTTCATATAAACACTAGTAAAATGTAGTCTATATAGAAGACATCTAGCTGTTAAGAGACCGGCTCGGTAAGACTCGAGCATGGTCCGGACATTCGCGAGGACTTTCGATCTGGGCCTCAATACTTTCATCATAGACACATACCGGGGGGAGACCGATGAAAGTTATAGTGAAAATGCCCTTGGGCTCAAACCCGGCTCACATATGTCGCATAAAATAAAAAATTGAAAAATTCATAACTTTTCAAGCGTGATAGCTAGCACTTTTATTTCTTTTTATTGGTGAATAACATGTCATGCACTCTTATAAACACAGCTGAACAGCAATATCTTATCGTTTTGAATATGTTTTTTCGTGTCTGATTTTCAGATTTTTTTCCTTCTATCCTCGTTGAAGAGATACTGCAAGAAAATTCATAGTGCATATTGTAGCCCTGACGATTATGTACATGGTGGTCATATTCCCTTGGCCAGCCAGTTTGTCATAAGCCTCGAGAATTGCAACTGAATGTGAGATATGTGTAAATTGCAAAAATCGAAAATTAAATTTCTTGAAGTTCGCAAGAGCAAGAGTTAGCTTTATAATGTCATTTTACTCGTAGTGATGCGCGTACATAGGAAAAATATACAAATAGACTCAGACTACATTTTTTTTAAATTTAGAAAAATAATTATTTTATTTTTATTTTTTCAACTCCCACATTCAGTCGACCGTCAAGGCAAGTTGATTCATAGGGCGGATGGTGGCTCTTGCATGTGTGTTTGCAGAAACGACTGCAACGTGAAGAATCGTCGTTTCGCAGATCTCGAATTTATTTTTTTAATTATCAAACTTGAATATTTATATGTTTCTTTCATATAAATCGGTTGGAAGGTGGCGTATGGGAACCAAAGTTGTACCATTGCTATCAGTAGGAGTGTACTGTACTGCACTACTGTAACCGTCAGGAATCACGAACTAACTTTTTTTTCAGTCGACCCCCGATTCTCAACCATGACCCGGGGTTCATGGTTGAGAATGGCTGAGGTCGAAAAAATCATGATGATCCCAGACCAAATACTATTTGGCATTATATCAATAGTGGGCCAACTTTTATTTTTATGGATACCATTACTCGAATTACCGTAATCTAGCTACCGTATCCTACAATAATGTGGTGAGATTCTCGGAAAATTCAGGTGCGTGCATTACTATTACGGTAATTCGAGATATGGTATCCATAAAAATAAAAGATGGCCCATTATTGATATAATGCCAAATAGTATTTGGTCTGGGATCATCATGAATTTTTCGACCTCAGCCATTCTCAACCATGAACCCGGGGTCATGGTTGAAAATAATGGGTCGACTGAAAAAAAGATCAGTTCGCGATTCCTGATGATTATGGTATTCAAGTACAGTTCACTCCCACTGATCAAAATGGTACGGCTTTGGTTGCCATACGCCACCTTCCAACCGATTTATGTGAAAGAAACATATAAATATTCAAGTTTGATAATTAAAAAAATAAATTCGAGATCTGCGAAACGACGATTCTTCACGTTTCAGTCGTTTCTGCAAACACACATGCAAGAGCCACCATCCGCCCTATGAATCAACTTGCCTTGACGGTCGACTGAATGTGGGAGTTGAAAAAATAAAATTAAAATTATTATTTTTCTAATTTTTTAAAAAATGTAGTCCAAGTCTATTTCTATATTTTTCCTATGTACGCGCATCACTACGAGTAAAATGACATTATAAAGCTAACTCTTGCTCTTGCGAATTTCAAGAAATTTAATTTTCGATTTTTGCAATTTACACATATCTCACATTCAGTTGCAATTCTCGAGGCTTATGACAAACTGGCTGGCCAAGGGAATATGACCACCATGTACATAATCGTCAGGGCTACAATATGCACTATGAATTTTCTTGCAGTATCTCTTCAACGAGGATAGAAGGAAAAAAATCTGAAAATCAGACACGAAAAAACATATTCAAAACAATATGATATTGCTGTTCAGCTGTGTTTATAAGAGTGCATGACATGTTATTCACCAATAAAAAGAAATAAAAGTCCTAGCTATCACGCTTGAAAAGTTATGAATTTTTCAATTTTTTATTTTATGCGACATATGTGAGCCGGGTTTGAGCCCAAGGGCATTTTCACTATAACTTTCATCGGTCTCCCCCCGGTATGTGTCTATGATGAAAGTATTGAGGCCCAGATCGAAAGTCCTCGCGAATGTCCGGCAGGGGGTCAAAATGCTCGAGTCTTACCGAGCCGGTCTCTTAAGTTGAATAGAAATTGACCTGAGCAAGTACTTCCTGAATCTTGAAAAATGAGAAAAATAAAATTTTTAAATTTCTCAAAATTCAAGCGATCGGGCTCATACTCTGTCAAGTTTTGTATCACTCATGGGTTATGGCATCTGCCAAGTTTGGACCCTGCAGCTTCACTGGTCACAGAGTTATGACATTTTAACTCATTTTCAGGGGTGGTGTCGGAAATTTCGATTTTCTTACAAGAATGAATTAGCTCGAATGGCTTGCATAGCGAATTCTACTCAACAGTAAATGTTGTTCATACACTGTTAACAACAACTCTCAGAAAAATCTAACTGAGGAAATATTCTTTGCTGAGTAAGTATATGTAAAGTGGGTACATTATCACTATGTGATAACACGACGAGGAAGAATAACAACGGGAGTAGGATAGGATGCCCACTTAGCCTTTAGTAACACTCCAAAACATTGCTCATCTGAGTCAAAAGATATGACATTGCAAACTTTTTGCCGAATACTTTTGGCTGCTACTGTATTACTTCTATGCAAGATTTTCTAGAAATATATCACGGGGTTTTGGCTATCTCATAAATCATCCAGGACAATTGATAAGAGACAGATAAAGATCAAATGATAATATAGTGTACGGGGAGGGAACGAGAGAGACATAGAGATAAAGATGGATAGAGAATGAATAGGTGCATGGGGTGATAAGGTCACTCTTATCGCGTAGTTTCTCCGACTCTACTCTTTCTCCTTTGACTCCTTTTGGTTTCTTTCTTATTGATTCGATTCTTTCACTTTTCATCATTTTTTTCCTTCTATGTACATGTGTTCTTTCTTATTGATTCGATTCTTTCACTTTTCATCATTTTTTCCTTCTATGTACATGTGTTCTTTCTTATTGATTCGATTCTTTCACTTTTCATCATTTTTTCCTTCTATGTACATGTGAAACGTAATGTGGTTTGTTTCACATGTACAATATCAATAGCATCATTCCCTTATAGTTTACGTTGTTTTCGGTCGGTCCTTTAGTTAATCGTTTACATAGTGGAGTAAATACTGTTCATTAAGTGCATTCATAATGACATCGTCTACTCAGAAGAAAATTGTCGTCTTCGGTAGTATTGTTCACGACTTGATCAGGTTTGCACCTTTTCACCCCCCCCCCCCCCCCCCCCCCCTGAGCTTTTCAAACTCAAAGATCAGAAATATGAAGAATGCACGCAAATACTTACAAACGAGGAAAGATTTGGTAAAGGAGGTCTGCCAAGCAAGTCCAGTTAAGGTCATACGACTTATCTGATGTCTGCGACATTGTAAAGATAATTGAAAAAATTGTAAAAAGTTTCAGTCTCCCTTTAAACTAATTCCTTGTCTCTACTTTTGATTTCAGCTACACGACACGTTTCCCGCGACCAGGAGAGTCAATTAGAGGAGTTTCCTTCTTCCAGGTAAATTGTCTTCTTGTACTCAGCTACATGCAAACGCAGATAAAATTTATAATTTATCTAATTAAATACAGCAAACACATAATTCTAAAATAACTATGTTGTTTTGCTCATTTTTGTGTTTATGACCTCTAAAATAGTTTATGACCTCTAAAATAGGCGAAAATGACTTTAGGGACCAGGCGGAAAAGGTGCTAATCAAGCCGTGGCGGCAGCACTCCTGGGCGCCGATGTTACTATGATTGGAAAGGTTTGTATAAGGGAGACTGTAATTCCTTTGTCTGTCTATATCAGTAGTTTTTTTTCATCGCGCAAGCATCACCCGAAAGTTAACGGCTACGATCCTCCAGGGATAATTGAGTTTTTAAAGGGAGAGTGAACTCTCTCAATGGCCTCTACATTGCGCACACTATTTCTCTGTTCTCTAACAACGAGAGAGCGTAGAGCGTTGAAGAGGCCGTTGACAAAGGTTTCAACCCATTTAGGTTGGCGACGATATCTTTGGTGACTTCAACATAGCCTCTATGTCCAAGGCCGGAGTGCACTCTGATGGAGTGGAGAAGTGAGTTGTTAAGTAATTTAATATTGCGAAATGGGAAATATAAAAATTATTGATGTCTTAGTTGCGTTCTCTGAAATACATCGGACTTATTGCCGATGTTTTACTGACTTTTAGCATGCCGAAGCAATCAATTTAAAAATTTACGAGGAAATATCTTTACAGGTGTGCCGGGCATGCGACAGGAACCGCGACTATTACTGTAGCCCAGGAGTGTTAGTGATCAAGTTTGCCTAACACAAAACCATAATGAAATAATCGTTGGACTTAATTCACATTTTTTGAATGGATCAAGGAAAACTGACGCATGCTAGGCACAGATCTTTCAAAAGTGCACGTCCAATATTATGGTCATAATTGGTGTTCACTACTTCAATTTTTGGTACACTGTAGAGGTACTATTTGTTTATAAATGAACTCTTATTATCTATTGTACCGGAAAATTTGTGGTAGTGAGCACCAACCACGCTTAACATATTTGGCACCCCAAATGCGAGCAGAACTAGTTTGAAATATTTGTGCTTGAGAGCCCTAGTGTCTAACAGAAAAGCGTGTAACATTTATATATCAACGCCGATTTGAAGGGAGCGTAACCTCGGTCTCTTCGACGCGCAATGCTTTCTCGTTGTTAGAGAACAGAAAAATAGTGTGTACAACGAAGAGACTATTGAGAGAGGTAACGCTCCCTTTGAGATGCATCAGTGCAATAGTTTGAGCAATCATCACATGCAAATCAAATGATACTTGTCCTCTTTTCAGCCGATGGTGAGAACTGCATTGTCGTTACTCTGGGAGCCAATATGCTCGTTTCCCCTGAATTCGCCCTGTCGAATGAGTCACTCATAGCGTGAGTATCATCTTTGATCTCTTCACACTCTAGCATGACTGACCTGGGTCGGATGAGAACCGATGAATAACATACTTTGTATATTCATTACCGCTTGTCTATCCCATGCAAATGTTTATCATAAAGTCGGTTAGTATTCATCGGTTCTCATCCGACCGAGTGCCATATAACCGCACTTGCTTATTTATCCCTCTTCGTGTTTGTTTGTCTTCTTTTTATGTTGTCACCCATATTGCCATTCAGATCGGAACAGGTTAATTCTTTCAGTTCTGCGGGAATTCTACTTTGTCAGGCGGAAATCCCGGATGCAGCGACCAAAAAGGCACTGGAGATCGGAAGACGACATGGAGGTTTGATTATGCATCATAGTTTTCCCATATATCCTCAAATGATGACCACATTATTCTCATTAATTTTTCACTCATTCCACCAAACGCAATGAACACATTTTTTTGAAACAGTCATTGCTTATTCCCATTTTGTGTCATTGACATTCGATTCTTTAGTTACGACGTTCCTGAATCCCGCCCCTGGTGATCCTAATCTGGACAAATCCATGTTGCAGTTTGTTGATATCATTTGTGTCAATGAGAACGAGGTGAGAACATTCTTACATTATAAGTACTGCCTGAACTGCATACTTTACACACAGAAAAATTCCGTCGGGCACGTAGACGATTCTTTTATGGAAACACAACTATTCATTTCAGGCCGAGTTCATCACAGGAATCGCAGCGCCAACGCCCGCAGATGCGGAGAAAGCCGCCCGCGCCATGCTAGAGATGGGGCCGAGAGTGGCCATTGTCACGTTGGGTATGATATTCCGAAAAGTTTATTTTCTAGAATGAATCGTTGTGTAACCAAATGTTAGTGCAACATGAGTGAGTACTCGCTTACATTACATTTCAACAACTTTATCTACAGATTAGGATGTTATTTCGGCTGGGTCACCATTAGGGTTCATTAGGGATTCATTTTGGAGTGTATAATATTCAGGTCCACAAGGCTGCCTGATTGCGGATCGATCTAGTGGTGCACAGATTCGTGTAGAACATCTCCAAGCAGAAGTCATCAAACCCGTTGATACTACAGTAAGTTAATTCTGTGAATGATTTCAATTCTCGAAAAAAATTTGTCGTTTGCATAATTTTTTTAAAAAGTAGTTAATTCTCCAACAGCAGTTTGAAAAAAAAAAAGAATTTTGTAATTAATTCTAGTGAGTTTTCGAAAAAATGGCCAGATCCATACATACTACTCGTGGTACAATAAGCGCTTTACATGAACTATAGTTGATTATCACAATTCATTTGAGTTATTTTTTTTTAATTTGAGGGTGCCGGCGATTGTTTCTGTGGTTCATTGGTCGCACTCCTCGCATCGGGAAAGATTGAATTGATTGAAGCAGCGAGAAGGGCAACCAAGATTGCTTCCCTATCTGTGGAAAGGTTAGTGAAGACTACCTAAAAGATCGGTTAATTTGAAACTCCGTTCTAGCACAATTGTCTAATTATTATATTTATATTATTTTATCTACATGCACACGCATGCAACGACACATTAAGGTTTTTTTTCGAAAACAGCAATTTATAATTAATATATTTATATTTTATTTTATCTACAACAAAAGTTAAAATAGTGGTGTGCAGATGAAGTTCACTCCTTGAGACGCTACCTACACATGAGATTAAGAAACAGACAAAGATTCTTTAACATTGTATTTCTACCTATGCTTCATAGTTATAATTATATTATCATTATCTGTTAATTCAACCTTACTACTTCGTTGTGGTATTGTATTTATGTGTCCCTAATGAATGTCTCTATGTATCTCATTATCATTTTTACCTGAAACGCATATAAAGATATTATTATTAACAAATAAGTATAATTTATTCATTGCACATTTTTAGAAAAGGAACGCAAGCCAGTTACTCGAGCCGACAACAACTCATTGCAATGGGAAAGGCCGACCTTGTCGAAGGAATATAGGGACTTTTTCATGATAATAAAGTGTTCTCAGTATTGCATAAATTGTATTTAATAGTCATTGATTGATAAATGTTTTTTTTTTTCTATCCCATACACCTTCTTCTAAATGACCCGCGAAGAAACTGTGAAGACATAAAGATTGCCCGAGTTATGTTGTTTACTGTACTGTTGCTGCTTACTATGTATCTTATGTTAGCATGTTTGTATGTTAGTATGTATGTTAGTCCTTGTTTTTTGAATGATTCGCCCTATTAATCGCTATAATCATGAAAGAAGAATCTTGCGGTCACAGGATAATGGCGCGCTTTTGAAAGTTCAACAATACGCTTCGAACACGTGGCCACGCGACAATCCTCAAAAGAATTATAAGAATTCAACGTAGTCTTGCTCAAGCGCTTTCCTCTGCGTCTATGTCCCCTCTAGAAAAGGGTAGGAAGATGAGAGAGTGTGTATAGCGACAGAGAGCTAGAGGAAAGCAAGACATGAGTGGGAAAGGACAGAATGACCATTCAGAATGTACAAGCTTCCTTCACCCACATTGCCTACTATTTATTATTATCATTTGTCTTTGTCTATTCCATTTTCATCGTGACTAGGTATGTATTTTAATGATAATTGGGTTCTATTCGAAAGGATTTCGATGTCTCCCATAGGCCACGTGTACTTAAAGGGAGAGTGACCTCACTCGATGGCCTCTTCATTGCGTACAATATTTCCCTGTTCTCTAACAACGGGAGAGCATTGCGCGCCGAAGAGACCATTGAGAGAGGCTTTAATGAGCCCCAAGTCAATAAAGATCAGGGGGCGAGAGAGATAATTAGAGGGCGAGAGAGGACGGAAGAGTGGTGGCCCGAGTTGTGAGCTATCTTTAAAATGACCTTGTTATTAATACAAATTTTAGTTATTCTATATATTTTTTTCATATTTTCCACCGTGTCTATCGAAATCTAAAATGTGAATATTGTAATTCTTTTCCGTCAGATGTCGGGTGATCTCAAATCGAAGAAGATCGTCGTCTTCGGAGGAATCTTCCAAGATATGATCAGGTATTATTAAAGTCAAATAACAAGATAACTTAAAGGCACACACCTATGTAGCTAATTTTACTCTCCGCTCTGGTAACAGTCTCGTACACAAAGAAAGCATTGCCAGAGCGGAGGGTTTCAAATTAGCTCGTTCCATGCCTTTACAACTTATCGCTCTGGCAACACTCATTAGCAGGCAAATGAAGTGAGAGAATAAGAGAATGTTTCAGATAAATTATTCAAAATCTCATTTGGTTAACTTTTCTGAAACATTTATCGTAATTGCAGCTATGCATCCCGTTTTCCTCTCCCTGGAGAGACCATCAACGGATACTCATTCCATACGGTATCTTACAATTCGGTGATTACTGTACTCACACAGAAAATCTACTTAAATTCCTAATTTCTTACTTTTTATTTTCTTAATTATAAGAAATATCAGCGAAAATTGTTCTTGAAAAGTAAGAAATTCAATTTCTGGTATTCTGTTATAAGAAGTCAATTTCTTAAAATAGAACATCTCGTAAGAAAATTTTCTCTGTGAAGATACAGTAGTTTGCCTGTAGGGTCCGGGCGGATGTGGCGCCAATCAAGCGATCGCCGCGGCACTCCTCGGAGCAGATGTTGCCATGATTGGAAAGGTACGGGATAGTCTAATCGATTACTTCGTTCTACGTAATTGCAAAGACCGCAGTTAAAGGGACTGGCACCTTTGTCAACGGTCTCTTCAACGCTCTGCGCTCTCTCGTTGTTAGAGAACAGTGAAATAGTGTGCGCAATGAAGAGACCATTGAGTGAGGCTACTCTTCCTTTAATATAATTCAATGTATCTTCAGGTTGGCAACGACGCCTTTGGTGTCGATAACATCAATGCCATTGCCAAGTCTGGAGTTGATGTTACCGCCATAGAAACGTTAGTTTGTCTTTTCGATTTCGATTAACATTTAGTCCCTTTTGAATGTATTCCGCTCGAGCGAAACTCTCGTAGATAAAGAGCGCCAGATTTAGTTTTAAATTAGCTCTGCTCTGGTATATCCAAATTAGTAGTTTACTTACATACGTGACGTCACAGACTAGCAGTTTACTGTTAGTTTACTACTAGTCTACGGCTAGTGGGGAATATAAGTAAACTACTAGTTTGAAAATACCTGAGTGGGTGTTCCTTTCAAGTCTCTCATTTTCTTTGATTACTGGAGAGAGTTGTTATAAGGGAGAGGTCATAATTATCTAATATTTGCTTTTTCAGGTGCAAGGATATCGGAACGTCGACCTGTGCAATCGTTGTCGCTGTTGATGGTGAGTATTCCCGAAAATTGCTCTTGCCTTTATTATAAAGATGATTTGTCACGCTCTTGAACGTCGTTTACCAATCATCTTTCGCATAATTTTAATTCGTTCACTTTACTTGTTGAAACTTCTTTATGATGTATTATATGATAAATAACAAAATAAAATAAATTACCTTCATTATTATAGCGAATGGCGAGAACAGCGGAGTGTGCTCAGCGGGAGCGAACACTCGTATGACTGAGAAGACAGCAGAGGAGAACGAGCAACTCATTGCGTAAGTGCTTTAAAGTGAGCGTAACTTCACTCTCTTCAACGCGCAATGCTCTCTCGTTGTTAAAAAAACAGAAAAAAATGGTGTGCGCAATGAAGAGACCATTGATTGAGGTACGCTCCCTTTAACTATAGCATTATCATAAATATTTGAAGTCGATTTTTTTACAACTTTTTGAATGATATTTGATCTCAATTCAGTTCCGCTGGCTTCCTGATATGTCAGTCAGAAATTCCCGACGCAGCTACACGTCGTGCACTCGAGATCGCACGCACCCATGGAGGTTTGATCTTTGATCTTTAGTTTTTTTTGATCTTTGATCTTTGATCTTTAGGTTTTTGATCTTTGATCTATAGTTTTTGATCTTTGATCTTTAGTTTTTGAACTTGATCTTTAGTTTTTGATCTTTGATCTTTAGTTTTTGATCTTTGATCTTTAGTTTTTGAACTTTGATCTTTGATCCATTTTCTTCAGTGACTACCTATCTGAATCCGGTGCCGAGTGATCCGAAGATGGACAAGTCCATGCTTCAGCTGGTAGACATCATTTGTGTGAATGAGAATGAGGTTCGTCTCTGACATAAACTCAAAACACCCATTCAAAACAAATGATGAATGACCAAACAAATTGCCAAAAAAAATTATAGTCGATTCAGATGTGGTTAAGAAATTGTTGAAACCATCAGTCGATGAAAGATTAATAATAATAATAATAATATCTTTATGTGGGTTTCAGGTAAGCATAAGAATGAAATACATAGATCATTCATTAGGGACAATATCCCAACGCAGCAGCAAGGCTGACCTCATTCAATGGTCTCTTCGACGCGCAATTCTCTCTCGTTGTTAGAGAACAGAAAAAAAGTGTGCGCAATGAAGAGGCCATTGAGAGAGGTTACGCTCCCTTTAACGATTATATATATATATATATTCAGGCGGAATTCATCACGGGTATCTCAGCAAAGACTGAGGAAGAAGCAATGAATGCTGCACGTTCTCTAATCGCATTAGGAGTCAAGAATGCGATCGTTACTCTCGGTTCGTTTTTTCAATGATTAAAAAAAATATTTTCACTTCATTTTCATGGTCATCAACACAACAGAAATATTCAAATATTTATGTTGTGTTGAAGAGCATGAAAATTTCTCGTAATCATTTTACATTTTTTCACATCTTAAAACTAATATTTTACAGTGCATGCCACACATAATTGTACAACTTCATTTATTTATTTAATATGTCAGGTCCGCGTGGATGTATTCTGGCCGAGAGTCAGAATGACTCAACTGTGATCGATCCAGTTCATATTCCCGCTGAAACAGTCACAGCTGTGGATACTACGGTAGGTTTGAGCATTTTGGGCGAATTCAACCATTAATTATGTGGTACTCACAGAGAAAATTCTCTTACAAGATGTTCTGTTTTAAGAAATTCAATTTCTTACTTTTCAAAAGGATTTCTCGTTGATATTTCTTATATTTAAGAAAATTAAAATTAAGAAATTATATATTTAAGAATTTTTTGTGTGAGTAGTCCACTCTTTGCAGGGAGCTGGCGATTGCTTTTGTGGTTCGCTTGTTGCCTTGTTATCGACAGGCAAACTGAGTCTGAAAGAGGCAGTGCGTAGGGCGGGAAAGATCGCCTCGTTGTCCGTACAAATGTAAGACATTTATTTATTTATTTATTTATTTATTTATTTATTAACTATTATATTAACTATTATATTATTTAACTATTATATTATCATAATATAATAGTTAACATCAATCACTTATACGCACACTCCAAGCTAATTCAACTCTCCGCTCTGGCAACACTCTCTCGAAGACAAAGAAAGGAGCATGACCAGAGCGGAGAGTTTCATATTAGCTTTCGGTGTTCCTTTAAATGAGAAAATTAGCTCATGTATCAGTGGCATATGAAAAAAGACAAGCGCATACACAGTATTCTGGTTCACGCCATTTTTTTGATATCCAGACAAGCGAAAGACCGTTGTATGTGAAAGGAGTTTTTATGTTGAGCGGTAGTGTTGGCTTTCAAAGTCTAAAGAACACTGTGCTAACAATTTTGAATAGAGATGAGCTCATTTCAGTCAAGGAACTCAGTGCAGTTACTCCTCAAGAGGCGATATCATCCTGAACGGTCGATCTGATATATTTGAAGGAATATGATTATTAGTATAATTACACCCCATTCTAGTCTTTCTTTATCCTATGACAGTTTTTTAACCCTCATTCAATGTCAAGCAGGGTGATAGTATTTTGTGATATTTCTTCATGCTTCATGCATTTGCATTGTTTCTTGTTTATAAAATTTGTTTTGAGCAGCCGTTGGAAGGTTGTCGAAAATTGCATAATACTAGCGATAGTTTCAAATATGTTTCACAGGGTTCTTTAGTTGATGTTTCTTTTGTTGGAAATGTTTCCTCGCATGATCTCAACTCATCGACAAAATAATATTTAAAAAAAAGAATTGAAGATACTGTTGATGAAGATATTCAATGTTATCTCTGTGTCTATCTCTTCTCTCTCTCTCTCTTCTCTCTCTCTTCTCCCTCTCTCTTCCTCTCTCTCTCTTTCTCTCTCTCTCTCTATCGCTCCTCCCTCTCCATATCTCTCCTCATCCCTGCACCTCAGACAAATATAAGCAAAATGCACGTTTGCAGCACTCGCCGAATTTATCGTACTATTTGAGTGCAGCCTATCACTTTTCTGTCATTATCATGATCAGTTTATCATCATTCCCGAGCTTTAGTGCAAATTCAGAAGTTTTTTTTTAAATTATGTCATTGAAAAACAGGCTATTCTATATGAGTATCTACGCAAAAGGCAGCGCATTATAGAATCAATTGTGAATTTGTGGTCGTGATATATATAAATTTGGGTAGAATAATGCTTTATCTATGCCGATTTAGAATCGAATGCAAAATGGGCGAAGATTACATGAGAAAGTGTGGATGTATTGCATGCGGGGGGGGGGGGGGGGTGTTTAGCAGCATCCCTTTCCAGAGCACGACGCGTGACACGCCTTGGTTCTCTCACACTTGCAGCCCTCCGTCGTGCACTTGTCTGAAAGAGGATTAATGTAATAAACTCATCCTACCCTACCCCTTGAATGAGGGAAAGTATTTTCGAAAATGTCCGCGTTGATGAGGAACAGAGACTCCGGTTTTGCAGGGTAATATTACAGTAAGTTGCGCGCAAATAGTAACTAACTGTTTACTTACGTTTGCACTATAAAACACGAAATAGCAAAACACTAACAAAAAAGTAAGTTACTTTTTGCGCGCTATTTATAATCTTACCCTACAAAACCGGAGGAGGGAAACAAACTTACCAGTGCAGCACGGCTCCTTGGACTTTGCGCACTTGCCGCTCTTGCAGCATTCGCATCCCTATAAATTTACATGAATTTTCTTCATCAATGAGCAGAGAACAGCTCTTACGACTTTTCCCGTAAAAAGATAATTTTCTTCAACCAAGAAAACCGTAGAAAATGGTTGATTGAATAAAAGAAACCCGTAGAGGTATCGTCCATTAGACTTTATAATAATATACCTGGCAGGGAGCGCAGCACTTGCAGTCCTTTCCGTCGTTTCCACAGCCTGAAATTTCGGCTGATGTCAATCATTACTGTCGCAATTAGCTAACTAGCTTAGCGGGTTAGCTATAGAGAAAAAGTGACTTACAGGTCATTGTCGAGTAGAAATTTGATGAGAAGTTGATGAGATTGGTTGATTTGCTCGGTTTATATCTGCCATCTTTATATACCACTCATTGTATTCTATCGTCATCACTTAGAATGTGGCCGGCCAGGATACTCAGACGACGATAGACGATGAGAGAGTATGGAGATCAGAGAGGGTCGAGTCAGACGGTTATATTACTCTAATGAGAGAGCGCTGTGAATGAAGAGAGTGCAGTGAAGCTAGAGACGGACGAGATACTGTGTAGATCAGATAGGCTACAAGACGGTGAGAGTAAATGAAGTGAGGAGAGTGTACGATAAGGAGAGTGTAGAGAAGCTAGAGCGAGAAAGTGAGAGAATATGGAGATCAGAGAGGGCTCAGACAGAGGTAGAGCCAAGTGTCATTAGAGATAATGTGTGAATTGAGGGTGTAGAGAAGCTAGACGGTCATGGTGAGAGATAGCATAGATCAGAGAGACGACAGATGGCGAGAGATGGAACAGAGTGAGAGAGTGTGGTGAATGGAGAGTGTCCTGAGAAGCTAGAGTTACCGTGATCAGGCGAGAGAGTGTGCGGAGTGGAGAGACTTGTTGATGACACTCGCAAGGCCGTAATCTACAAGTGATAATAGAGAATTTTCTCGAGTCGACTGGGAAAATATTTATACAAAAAATCGAAAGAAGCGAGTACGAGAGTAAATATATATTTAAATATTATCAATTAGTAGTACCAATAATTTATATACTTTGCATACTACCAGTAGTCTGCCTTGACTGTGTATGTACTTTGTTTAGTTAGGAGTAGATATTGACAGAAGTATTGTTAATGATACAAAATCCATTAAATGTTTATTGTTTGTTTCATTTATCTTGTCATGTTTTCGATATGTAAACATTGTTTGTTGTGAGAATAAAGTTGATGGATGTATAAAACATTTTAATGTGCAGTACACATTAATGTAACTGGAATAAAAGAAAGCAAATAAAGGGCGAAACTTTTAGTGGTTGAGCCAAATTGTTGGCCCGACAATAATTTGACTAAACTTTAGTGAAAATATAGTAGGGCCAATATTTTGACTAAATTATTAGTCCCACTTGAACAATTGAGCTACTAATTGGAACTAAATTTTAGCGAAAAGTTTAGTGGGGCTTGTCTGGCAGCTCAATTCGAGACTCAACTTCGAGCAAATTATTGCCCCCCCCCCCCCCCAAAATGCGGATATTTCTCATGACAGGTGTGATATCTATGTTTCTCTTTCATGCTCGCTCATTTCATTACTACTGCTTCATATTGACGTATGCGGTTGTTCGCTCTTCTTCCTCTGCTCGTTTGGTCACTCCATGTAGGTATTTATCAGATATGACCTTATCGGGCTTATACGGTTACCTCGATATCGTATGAATTCAACTGCTCTTACCGCGGCGGTTTCTGCAAACCGCAACTCTGAATTCGAAAATCGTTGGTAATTAGCCGTCCCGAAATGCAGTCATATCACGAACCATAAGTTACCTTAACGCCACAATAACTTCACACCTATTCCTGCACACGTTAGTTTAAAATGCGAAAGAGATGGGAATAGCGGGGCAAAGGAGATGCTGAGGCGACTTTTACCATCACTGTGGTGCACTGTTTGGTGTGTTTTCACAGTCTCATAATAATTACACTGTAGTTCATTACTCAGTGCGGCGCACCTCAGACAGGTTTGGTGACGCGGCGGAGAGTGTGATAGAGAGAATCATTTGATGCCATCTCGCACGCACACCCTCTCTAATGCAGTCCACCAAACCCGCCTGACATCCGCCTCGCACTCTTTATAAGTTGGAAAACGTGACCCGCCCTTCCTTCATTGTTGCACCGCTATTACAGAGGCTGAACTAACGTGTGCAGCGTCTCGCAATTTCATATGAAATGAGTAAATGAAATGAATATCAGGCCACTCACGAGAGAATCGAGCTAAAATGGCAATTCATCGGTATGAAGCGAAAATTATGAAATGAGTTAGCATCAGTTTTTTCCTAGACATCCCCTACCATCCCCCCAAAATGTGCCATTGTGTTACAATCATTCTGGGCCTCCATGCTTCGGGTCGGTAATCCGGGAACCCAACTTGGACGCGAAAATGACTTAAAATCATCATGAAATTTCCGAGGGGATGAAATACACTTCTCCATGGACGTATTTTTTTCGTCAACCACTCATTTCGTATCCCTCGAAAAGTTACATAACATATTTCAGGGTCATTGAGTTATTTGGCCCAGAGCGTAGCTCTGTTCAGAGACATTTTCATGGCCTCTGGTTTGTTTAGATCGATTGAGCTCGGAAAAATAGCGGGGGTTACCCTAGTGGCAGTTTTTTCTCAGAAATGCACCTGAACCGATATATTTGAGTTCAAAGTTGGGTTCCCGGATTACCGATCCCTTGCAGGGAGCCCCAGAATGATAGTAACACAATGGGACTTTGGGGATGGTAGGGCATGGCTAAACAAGAATAAAACTCATTTTGTAATTTTCTGCATTCCGGTCGTTAGCTCGATTCTCTCGTGACAGCCCAGAACTAGTTCGAAGCATGCTCTTGTTAATTATCCCTGTATATGTTCTGATTTTGTTCAAAGCCTACCGCCCACAGTCATTACAACAAGTCGGAGTAAATTATCTTCTGACATATTTCAGCTCGATGGAGTGATGGCCGATACGGGCACAATAGATGATGAAGTAACCACTTCGCAGGGTACGTTGTTGCATGATTGTAATTATTGTTATTGCACCCAGGAACACAGAAAAATAAAGCACGTTGATTGCAGTGAATGCCAGAATTGTGTCAACACCAATAGTACCCACAACATCTCGACCTACAACTGATGATGTAAGTGTGAGCTCGACAGAATTCAATTTGTACATAACGTATAGTCCTTCCGGAAAGAGTCATCACACAAAAAATACTGAATTATGTTTAAAATTACACAGTCATTTCAACACGTGAGAATGAAACCGTCCTCAAACGTATTTCAGCAAGATCCTGCGATAAATATTGAAGTAACGGCTTCCACTTCACAGGGTACGTTGTTGCTCTGGTATTCCAAAACTTGAAGTGTACTTGCACTTTAACTTAAAAGTTCACTTTACTTCAATTTACTCTGTTCCTCACTCTCACTCTGTTCCTCACTCTCACTCTGTTCCTCACTCTCACTCTGTTCCTCACTCTCACTCTGTTCCTCACTCTCACTCTGTTCCTCGCGCTGAGAGGTGTGCTCTTCGCATCTCTCTCGATCAATCGATAGTCTATTGTTTTTGTCTATTTTCCTTTCTTTTACCCCTTTTCCTTTTCTTGTTTATTTCCTTTCCCATTTCTTGATCAATTTCCATATCATGTCTGTTATCCCCAACTTCTCCCATATCCTCTCCTCTCTCTACACCTCCCCTCCCTCTACCTCTATGCCCTCCTCTACCTCTACCTATTGCCCCCCATTTCCCATCACACCTTTTTCTTCTGGGAATAAACGCCCTCCCACCGAGTCTCCCGGTTCGTTGCGTTCAGAAACGGCTTCTGAGGTTCTCTCAGCTGAACAATTCGATCCTACCATCCTTTTGTCCGCGATTGCTGGATATCTCGACGAGGAGTCATGTAAGGCCGATAAACCAACTCGGTTCTTCTTGGCTACCTGTGGTTTGGTTATCCAGCAACTCGTTCATAGTCGTGCTGCTCCTGTTGATATCAATGAGGGCATCGAGGCGGACAGAAGGCTGCGTAGTGCTGTGGTGGAACATCTGCCCGAGAGCGCCAAGACTAAACCTAGTGAGAGAATAGCTGAGGACTATGAAACGGTCACTCAAATGCTCGATCTAGCAAATGTCGAGGTTCGTCCTCTCGCCATCTTCCGGATGGGCGGCAAGAAGGAGACAGTAGGTGGTGTCATTCCGGCGCCGCGCCCACTCAAAATACTCTTCCCCACAAGATCAGCCCAGCGAGCTTTCCTCCGTGGTTCCAGCCACATTCGTTCGGTCACTGCCTATGACAAGGTCTACTGCAGGCCTTCCCTCACTGCTCAAGAGAGGAAGGATGCGTATGACTTGAGGCAGAAGAGGAATGAGCTCAATAAGCAGGGTGGTCAGTGGGTCGTATTCGATGGATCCGTGATCCAGAAGAGCGAGTTGGGTAAGGCTAAGAGTGAGAAGAAGGCCCGTCTCTCTACTCGTCCCATCTAGAACCCTCTGCTAGTCCTTATTCTGCTCCATTATCCGCATATTACTATAATTGTCGATCCATTTCAAACAAGTTAGTTGCCTTCCGTTCTTTCCTCTCCGTATCCACCCCTGACATTGTCTTTTGTTCCGAAACATGGCTGAACTCCCGTACCCCTTCCTCATTATTGATTGGTAATTTACCGTACAATTCGTAATGACCGTAAATCTAGGGGCGGTGGCGTAGCTATCGTCCTTAGAGATTTCCTACCGTACTCACTCGTTACCGTATCCAACCATGATTGTGAAACCATCTGTATCGACCTCATGACCAATGCCTCTACATTTGTCCGTATCTGTCTAGTTTATCGTCCCCCATGCTATACTATTAGTAAAACTGAATTATTGATTGACCATCTGACCCATCTTAGTATGCAAGGCAAATGTAACGATGCAAATGATGTATTTTATTTGAGGCGGCCCTTATCCAGAAGCAGATGTCGCGCAAGATGGGTGCTTGTGCAGTACCAGCAACGTCCTATGCAGAAGTGGAAACGCCCGAGGTTGGTACAGCTTGGTCGATATTGGGAAGCTTAATATTTAGTCTTTGATCTTTGATCTTTTTAGATGACGCGAACCGCGTTTGAAAGATGCCTAAAGGAAGAAGTCGCCAGCGTAGGACCTTTACCTTTACGATCCTTATCGCTTAATCCGATGATTTTGTCTTTTAAATCCTAAGAGTGCTTGGCACCTAAGCACGTGCTTAGACTTATTTAACTCCAAAAAGTCCCCAAAATCGAGTTTTGAAACCATCCAATTATATCGTTTAGATCAAGCCATTCTACTATCGCATCGGTACGACCGCCCTCGGACAAGCCTACTGCATCTATGCGAAGAAGCGAATAACTGACGATTTCAAAGTGAGTGTATGAGCGTGTATAGCGTATGAGTGTATGAGATTCCCCCTGTTTTGGCCCCCTCTGCATTTAATGTGCTGATAGGATAAATATGTATGTATGAGCGTATTATAAATAGCAATTATTTACGGTCACACCCCGTTTCTACAGCTAAAATTTTCAAATTAGCTCGAGGTGGGTCTTTAAATCGATTCCGTTCTACATTTCATTCCACATTTCATTAGAATGTCATGGCTTTATTATTTTTTCTTAAAAATTAATTATGTTGTCTTGTAGTTGTACCTCCAGACTGCAGATGAACGCAACGGTATCTCCCGACCAGTGAAGGTACGTCGATATTGTAGTTTGATCTTTGATCTTTGTAGTTTGATCTTTGATCTCAGTAATTTGATCTTTGACCTTCAGATTGGTTGTCCATTCATAGAAGAAGATGCTGTCGAAGTCGCAAATGCGCTCTGCTCTCAACTGGAGAAAACTCCCATCTTCTCGCTGTCCCATCAACCACCCAAGGTTTGATCTTTGATCTTTCATCTTTGATACTTAGTCGTTGATCTTTGCTCTTTAAGGTGAATATTCCATCCAATCGTCAGTCGGTCACACTTCACAAGATCGACGATGCAGTCAACATTGATGATCCCGACAAGTTCCTCAAAGCTGGTGAGAGTTAATAGTAATTTTATTTACTACTTAAAATATTTAAATGAAGTGTTTAGAGGGAAAACAGGAAAACATTTTTAAAGTTTTGAAAAAAAGATGGCGATCATATCTTTTCTTCTCGGCCAATATAGTCACCGTGGAAGGAATGATTAATAAATGGCAATATATTGGCCTTATTTTGTTCACTGATATGCTTAAAATATTGAAGGCGACGAGGTCTACACAGAATGCAAGGTGGACGATCTCACCTTCTTCCATTCGGGCATCTATGCCGGTGATGGGCTCGTGTACCACTTCATGAATGTATCGGGTATGATATTTGATCTTTGATCTTTGATATTTGATCTTTGATCTTTGATCTCTATGAGAACTTGGTCGTTCACCGAGCAGACATGATAGTTGTCATGGAAATGTGAATTTCAAAATTTCGATTGGGACGGAAATTCGTCCATCTGATTTATCGAATGCTGCACTGATTCATTCTCATTAATAACATATCTATCAAGAGTTCTATCGTTCGACGGCTCTAGTGTTTCATAGCTTATAGACATTTTATTTTTTCGTCCATTCATCGTTGCTTCGTGCTTTCTGCATTATGATAGGAAAAGTTATGAACGAAAATAATAAATGGCAGAGATATCCTTCTTTTGTGCTGTAAGAAAGAAGAAGAAATCGATTTTGCAAAAAAATTAAAACATGATTATTAATCAAGATGATATTCAGATTGCGCATTAGCCTCTACTCTTCGCTCATTCGCGCCCATCAAGGGTCGCATCGTGCTCGAACCTTGGAGAGAATACGTCACCGCACTCGTCCCGCCCGATGGTTTGATCGTTGATCTTTGATCTATAGTCTCTTTTTATCTTTCACCATGGCAGTTCGAATGCTATTTTGGAATTCTCCACTTTGGACGTACTCACGCACTTTCCTTGTTTACGAGAGCGTAGAATATCGAATTAAATTCGGAGTTGTCTTTTCAGTAAACTTAGATCCCATGAAACAAGGAAGCTTGACTGAAAATTAGTCCGCGAAAAGGAAGTGATCTTTGATCTTTGATCTTTGATCTCTTTAGGTTCTCATCCTAACCTCTACCGTGTGTCTTACCTGCTACCTGTTCGCTCCGGACCAGCCATAGTGGAGTGGGCAGAGAATATCAAGAACTCACAGGTAAAAGGAATCAAAGATCAAATATCAAAAATCAAAGATCAATATTTCAAGGACTTCAATCTCTATCATATACGCAAGGGGAACAGTCAGCACTTCACTTCTCTGTGTTCTACCGGTGTATCGTTCTCTTTCGGAGGAATTAATTCGATGTGAGTAATATTGGAAGAAAATTACCAATTTATTGTTAGTTTATGATTTATTATGGAATGGTTATCTTATATATGCATTTACGATCGTTCTATAAAAATGGTTTTACAATTGACAACTGATAGATTGATAATTGGTTTTTCATTTGCAGATATCGTTCTACTTTTGTAATCAAGCCTACGTCCACGCTCATGGGTGGTGGCAATGTATCGCCTCCCCGGAGTCTCTAACAGTTTCAGGCTAACGAACCGGAAGTGAGTTTGATGTTTGATCTTTGAATTAGACCAAATTTAATTAGATATCCTCTTCTCTGGTGATCGTTTAGCGAATGTAGAAAGCTTCATAATCTCAAGTTGCAGATATGTTTTGAATATATTATTCTTTTATTCATTTAAAGTGTTCAGGAACATCTTCGTCCATCCAATGTTGTCTGAGAGTTTCCAATCCGTTAGGACGATTTATTATGACGTCACTCATAGTCTAGAGAAAACTACCACTTGTAATTATTATGCCCCTGTTAGACCATAGTTTTATTTCCCATTTACCATTTAAATTTTGTAATTTGTAATTTGTGACTGCTGTCAAATTTGTATGTCAATGTTTTTCCCAAGCTGATGATACTCCTTCAACCAACAACCGAAACTGGTGTAAATATGAGCGAGTTTATTTGAGATAATCATTTTTATGCTAAAACTAACTGTAATTGTGATTTGTTCTGTACTATGAATATGTGTAAACATATTAACTATCGATTTGTTCGATATCATAACTGAAGTCATTGACATTACGAAACAAGGCAAGCTAAAAAGCAAAAAGTATGATTATGAAAGTATAAGTACTAGGGTTGCAGGAACGGTAGCGAAGACTACGCAATCTAATCCCGCCCCTTCCCTTCTCTCTAGCAATCGCCCGTGAGAGACACTCTCTCTCTTCCTAACTTCGTGATTAGACACACCACTGCCAAAGATAGCGTAATTGCCGCAAACTAGCGGGAATTACGCTATCTCCCGCCCCTCCCCCCTCCCCTCTTCTTACTCTCTGTTCACAGTAGGGTGGCGAGAATGGCTCTTGACTCACCTATTCTCTCTCTCTCTAATTGGTGAGTCATCTCTCTAGCTACTCACCCATTCCCCCTGGCTGCCTTGCTTAGAGGTCACGGTCGAATCAAAAAAATGACTCAGTCGTGACTCTTTTGCATTTTACCGGATGTAAGTGGTTAAAATATGCAAATCTGAATATTTTTGTAATCTAGATGACAAGGGCTATTGAAAGAGCATAAATTCGCCTGTCAAAGAACATTTTGAAATTTCGTCGATTTCTCATGTTATGCATTACCATAATTCCTTTACATTTCTTTACTTTTAGCAATTGTGATGAGAATTATGTTAATATGATATAATATGTACATAAAATACTTTCAAACATTTAAAATTCTTCCTCGTCGTCATCGGAACAGAGCTCATTGAATTCACTCTCATCGGTAGCGTAGCCATGGGTAATATCGACATCGGTGTCATCGGGGACAACATTGATGGATTCGGTCTGAGGAACGAGGAGAGGAGGGGGCTTATAGGAAATCTCGCGGGCACGCTCTCCAATGTTATTATATCGTAGCGAGAGACACGACTCCACTGTATCAGGGGAAATGTTATTGCGTAGTCTCTGCTTGTCTATCAAACCTGCAAGAAAAATGTAATTAACACAAATTGATTTTATTCTGATTTCCATCGAATTGAAAGAAAATAGCATTTACTCACCCGCATAGCTGAAAACGCGTTCCGCAGAGACAGAAGTTGCCGGAATAGGGAGGTTTTTGAGAGCGAACTCCTTGATAGTGGGATAGAATGCACCTTGATTCTTCCAGAATGTGAGTGGATTCATCGACTGCGATACTCCACGTTTACATTCATATATGTATATATATGTACTATTTCATCTTTAATCGGTGTAATAATAATAATAAATTTATGCGTTTTACAAGAAAACACGGTAAATAATAATAGATAAATAAATTTAAAAGAATGATGAACACACAACAACAAAACAAACGTGGAGGTTGAATAAAGGACATAGGTCTATGGGGATAGGGCAAATATCTTGTCAATTTAACTCAGGGAAACTGAAAGTAATTCGGTTTTTCGGTTGTACGAGGAGCCTTGCCGCTCTAGGAAAGAAGCTATTATGCCTGTAATGAAATCGTGAGCCTGGATTGTTGAAATTTAGACCATTATGAGTGATATAGGGGCGAAAGTAGTGAGGTTTTAAATTTGAGATCCTATATTTACCTCTGATAAATTTCATGGCAGCTTTGATATCTATTTCTTCTCTACGCTTTTCTAGAGTATCTAAGTTTAGTTGTTTATTCCTAAGGGAAACTTTCGGCATTGAATCCCACGCTGCATTAAAACAGCGCTTGAATACTCGTCTAGTGAAATAATTCTGTACTCGTTCTAAGATCTTTTTGTCACCTTTTTGGTATGGATTAAAAACTGTAGATGCACTTTCAAGTATGGGTCTGATATAGATTGAATATGTTTTTAGTAGAATGGATACATTTTTGGTGCGAAGAGCTCTAAGGATTATGTGGCATGCAGTTTTCGCCTTTGAAGCTGTTTGTCTGCTATGGGCGGAGAATGTTAGGGTCTTCTGAATGAGGAAACCGAGATCTCTAACCATGTCCTTCTGCTCAAGAGTTGCAGTTCCGATGTTGTATTTTCGCTTAGGGTTAGATCTACCTAGGTGTAATGAATTACATTTGTGCGCAGCAAGTGGAAGTTGCCACTCATCGGACCATTTTACAATGGTATCGATTGATGTTTGTAGGTGTAACGGGGAATCACCAGCTTCAAAAGAGCGATAAATTTTTATATCATCTGCGTACATTCTAGCTACAACTCCGTTTTGTTGGGCTAGTGAAGGAATTTCTGAGGTATATATGAGGAAAAGAAGCGGACCCAAAACGGAGCCCTGTGGGACACCGCTTGTAACACTAAGTGAATGTGATAGCTTTTCACGGACTCTAACCTGGAAGGATCGATTACTTAAATAGGCGAATATCCAATTAACAGTCTTATCCGACAATCCAATGGTTCCAAGTTTCATTTGGAGTTTAGCATGAGAAACTCTATCGAAAGCTTTTGCAAAGTCAAAATATATTACATCAACCGGTTTTCCTTCGCTGATAGAAGAAGTCCAATGCTCCAATACTTCCAACATTTGCATTTCGCGCGATCTTTTCTGTCTGAAACCATATTGTTCATCTGGGAATATTGCTAACGATTCACAATGAGTAATTATTGATTTGCATAACAGACGCTCAAATATTCTACAGAAGAAAGAGGTAATAGAAATTGGTCTATAGTTTAGTGGGTCCGAAAAAGGTGGTGATTTCTTGACAGGGGTAATGATGGAATGACGCCAGGGGGAAGGAACCACCCCTGTTTCAAAGGAATAACGAAAGATTATTTCTAGTGGTTCAGCTATTGGTACGGCTATTTTCTTAATGAATGAGAGATCTATATTCTCTGGAGTACGACAGGAAGAGCGCTTCCATTTTTCAATTAGGGCGCATATTTCATGTCGAATAAACAGTGGTTCTTGATAATTGCCAAAAAAAGGTGTGCTGGTTTCGGACTTTCGGATTTTCGTGCACCACGAGTACAACTTCTCCTCATTAGTTGTGACTACTGAAGTGGAGGCGGATGCCAGCATGCGATAACCGATCTTTGCCCAATCATGGTTAAAAACCTAGAATTTTTTTTCTTATTTTCCTTTTTTAAATTGCTTATTTTAACCTCTACAGTGCGTGGATCAAACAGGAGTAGATTCTTCATTTCCTCGGACTGCGTGTAGTACACGGTTCTTTTCTCCACTTGATCGAACAGTTCCATCGCTAACTCTATGCATGGTCCGGTCTCCTCCTGGATGAAGCTGTTGAGGAGGTGTGTGATCTGGGGCATGATTTGACTCGAAATGACGCCACAGATTGGACGTGCTGCCTCTCCTTGAGCAGAGAACTACAGAACAATAATTGCAGGTTTCTTTTTCGCTGGTTGCGAGATTCTTTATATCAGATAAATTACACTTCGCATACCGTAAGTAATCATCGGATACAATATCCGATACTGTTCCTGTAGATGAATCAGCAGCAAACGAGTGCTCATCACCTAAATCGAGATGACCAAGTTATATTTTCAATGGAAATTGATTTCTCACAATGAGGTTTTGTTTTGACTATTTTAAATTTTTTAAACCAAGAAAAAATCAAAAACTATTTTTATTTAAACGGGAAAAAAATGAAACATTTGCGGCAAATTGTGAAAACATTTGTCAAAACTTAACAGCATTTCGAGTCATGTAATGATAGTGAAGAAATATTAATAATGTGAAGAAATGAAAACGCCAGTACATTTACAGAAAGATGCAACAGTATGCCACATTATATCAATTTTTCTCTGCATCGCCAGCTGTTACATTTTCCATTTTTTTCTTATGCATTAGGGCAAACAGATACCCAATAAAAATTTACATTAAGACCGTGAAAAATGGCAAAAAAAAAGGAAATTCTGTTAAGTTTTGACAAATGTTTTCACAATTTGCCACAAATGTTTCATTTTTTTTCGTTTAAATTCAATAAAAAATTGTTTTTTTATGTTTTTCTTGGTTCAAAAATTTAAAATAATCAAAACAAAACCTCATTGTGAGAAATCAGTTTCCATTGAAAACATATCTTGGTCATCTCGATTTAGGTGATGAGCACTCGGTTGCTGCTGATTCATCTACAGGAACAGTCTCGGAAATTGTATCCAATGATTACTTACCGTATGAGAAGTGTAGTTTATCTGATATAAAGAATCTCACAACTAGCGACGAGAGTGGAAGACATCATAATGAGAGGTGAACAATGTCCCTCTTGAGGTAATGAATCATTGAAATGGAAAATAGAGGGAATAACATGGATAATCAGTATTCAAATGCTAATCTGATTCCTCTGATCATTGAGAGAAATTCAACTGTCCATACCAAAACATATTTTGAACGCTTATCGTTTCGATTTCCCTCTGAAAAAGTAGAACGATTGTCATTTTGTTTGCTTAGATCGTATCGTCTCAGCCAAAAAATAATCAGAACCGGATTGATGTGAGCTACAACTTTGCTGTTGACTGCAAAGCTCTCAGATGTGAGGGGAATTAGATATCTCTTCAAACGTGCCTCAAATAGGGCGAGGCGGGTGGTGTGAACAGAGAGTAAGGAGAGGGGAAGGGGAGGGGCGAGAGATAGCGTAATTCCCGCTAATTTAGCGGGAATTACGCTATCTTGGCAGTCTCTCTTCTCTATTGCGGGAAATGACGAGAGAGTGGCAAGAGATGGGAAGAGGGCCCGGTAAATATGATAACGCTTACGCAACGGCAACCCTAGTAGACACTGACACTCATATCGACTCTTTGATAGAGGGTAGAATAATTATAAAGATTTAAATGGAGACGCATGAATAGGTGGTGGTGATGCATCACGGAGATCAATCTATTATTTAGCAAAACAGGCTAGAGTGTGAATCTGTCAAAGAATGAAGAATGTAGTTGCATGGTAGATATCCAGTTAATTGAGATAAAAAAATAGAACCCATGAGCAATCTGTTCTTGAAGATACCTATATTGTCGGCGGTATATCAGAACTGTTCATGTTTTGTTTCCATTCACTGTCAAATTCATTTATCATATTACGCCGGTTGTACGGGCTCAGTCGTAGCCGTTGGAGGAACTGGGGACGTCGGCTCCAACGCCGATTTGGACGCCGGTTCTTCGAGGGGCGTGCTCGCTTTGGCTTGGGTGCTGGTCCTGGTCTCTGGAATTTATGAATCAGAGTCTGTGCATTGGAACCAAGAGGGTTCATAAGCATTTACCGATTTCATATTCAAATTTCTATTATCCTACCTTTATAGAATAGTCTAATGATTTACCTTTAGATGCAGAGACATTGGGTTTGCTGTTTGCTGACCTCTTAGGCGCGCAAGTCCCAGCAGCCTTCTCCTTTCCGAGCTGGCGCCTCTTAAAGGCACAGCTCACTTTACTCTCTGCTCTGGCCACGCTCTCTCGTAGGCAAAGAAAGCGAGAGAGTGTTACCAGCGCGGACATACTTCGGAATACGGTACCAATACACCGGGCAAGTCCAAAAGGACATGAAAAATGAAATTAACACAAAGGAAAGGACGGACGTTTATATTAGGCAATTATACTATTATTTTGGACTGGTACCCTATTCTGAAGTAGTGCCCCAGCGCGGAGAGTTCAATTTAACTCGGATGTCTGTTTAATTTAAAGTTTGATTTTTATGGGTTGCTATTGATTTTTCTCAATTTCAGGCACTATCTAAAATATTCCACGGTACGTACCACCGTACCACATCAAAACGCAATCTGCATCTTACACAGTCACAATTATACAATCGAGCGTGGCACTCGACGTACCAACTACGTCGTCCTTCATTTCATGAACTGAATAAGCAATAAAAAATATGTTAATAGCTACGATCGTTACCGTATCCGATATCCATTCTCAGCTTACTTTTGCTTTTCGTCAAATATGTTTTTGCTTCTGTGGCGATCATAAGGCCATCTCAGAAGTCAACGATGGTGACAATTAACATAATTTTTCATTGCTTATCCAGTGCATAAAAGGAAGGGCGACATAGGTGGTGTCACGTGTTGCCTTTAGAAATAACGATCGAGCGAGACCGTACAGTATACCTACAGGGTACATACAGTGTAACTTAAAAATGCCTATAGTAAACCTACATCATACTTACAGTATACCTAGTGTAAACCTACATCATACTTACAGTATACAGTGTAGCCTAAAAGTCATCGGACACTTTTTCATTTTTTTATAACTTTTTTTCCAGGAAAGCAATCAAGCTGATCTTTTGAGTCAATGTAGAGAATTTATCAAGGGATACAACCATGATGTGTTGGTGTAATTAAATTAGTTCACTGTTGCATAGCAATGACGCTATCGAAATACACTTTTTTGAAAATTTACATTTCTTGAAAAGTCCTGTTCTTCTGAAACATTGCTAGAGTGGAGACACCCACTAGGGCTGCACAGTCAACCAATCAGGAATGTCTCCGATTCCGATTTCAAGCTGTAGCAAGGTTGCAACTTTGAACCCCAAAATTTATAACTCAGCTTCTAGATGTGCTAACGACCCGTTCTAAGTGCTGAAATGATGCTAGTGGCGAGTAATGTTTATCCCCAGATTATGGTAGTCCTAGCTCGCCATTTGCCCTCAGGGCAAAAAATATTTTTTTGGGGGGATACCTGAATTTGACTCCCCACCGTTCAGAGGGCGGGTCTTTTAAAATTATGGTTCCTGCGCAAGCAGCTTAGCAATGTATCATATATTTATTGGTTTAGTTCCGATTCCTTTCAGACCCGTAGCAAAAGTTATGCTGAGGTCTACTCGGTTTCGGCGATCAAAGATCAACATACAAAGATCAAAGATCAAAGTTCAGCAATAGCGTAAAAACGTTTGTGAACATCTCAAACATGCATATGTGCTTTGCAAATAAGAGATTTCATCAATAGAGGCCCAGGAACTAGAGCAGTAAGAGAGAAAGCGCAAGAGCGGGCACCGAGAAGACCTTAGCATAACTTTTGCTACGGGTCTGAAAGGAATCGGAACTAAACCAAAATAAGGGAAATAAATATATGATACATTGCAAAGCTGCTTGCGCAGGAACCATAATTTTAGAAGACCTGCCCTCTGAACGGTAGTGTCTCAAAATCGGTCCTCCCTAAAAAAATTATTTCATGCCCTGAGGGTAAATGACGAGCTATGACTACCATAATCGGGGGAAAAACATTATTCGCCACTAGCGTCATTTTGGAGCTTAGAACGGGTCGTTATCACATCTAGAAGCCGAGTTATAATTTTTTTAGGTCAAAGTTGCAACCCTGCCACAGCTTGAAATCGGAGTCGAAGCCATTCCGGATTGTCTGACTGTACAGCCCTAGTGGGGTTCTACACTCTCACAATGTATTACAAGAACAGGACTTTCGACTAAAGAAATATTTTTTTCAAAAAAAGTGTAATTCGATTGCGTCATCACTACGCAATAATGAACTAATGTAATATCACCAACACATGATGGTTGTATCCCTTGATAAATTCTGTACATTCACTCAAAAGATCAGCTTGATTGCTTTCCTGGATCAAAAGTTATAAAAAAATGAAAAAGTGTCCGATGACTTTTAGGCTACACTGTACCTAGAGTATACCCACAGTATACCTTCCTCAACATGTCTAGTATACCTTCATCACTATGAATACTGCAGCGGCGACCGATTGGAGCACGACAAATACGACGATCGGGATGACGACATAAGGAACGATACTGCTGCAAAAATATCTGCTACAGGGTGCGCCAAAATTACCCGAACTGATTTCACCATTATGATTCCCAGGCCCCCAATGCAAATGCGCAACCCCTATTGCAGCATCATGACGAGTGATCATTGGCCACTCCCTATTAAAGGTTTCAAGTCAGTTAGTCAAGTCTTCTAGTAATGGGGAAGTAAAGTCGACTGCGACCCCTCATTCTCAAGTGTACAAGGTAGATTGTCATAGTTCATCAGCTTGGCTTTCACGAGTCGGTATCGTGTACCAAGATCTTGGTACTGACAAGGAACGTCCGGGTAGAGGTAGACCGATTTCAGTTTCCACCGCTACGAACCGAGATCTCATCCGAAAGATGATGTTTCGAAACCACAAGTTTACGATCTGGAGACTCGATATCTCGAACACTTCCATTCTTCATCTCCTCAGGTCTCAGCTGACTCTTCTTCCTCACAAGTACAGTAAACTGTTAGAACCGAATGAGCGACAGATCAAGCTCCGCTGAGAACGGTTACCTCAACTTTTTATGCGGTGTGCTAGGTCCGCGCACTTCAGCACGATGTTCAGCGAAGAGAATATCTTACCTTCAAAGACAACCTGAATATCGAGAACAACAGAATTATTGCCTCTGATCTTAAAGAATCCTACAAGACGGCTGGGGTCATGGGTCATATCAGTCTTCCACAATACGCCAAGTTTTTAGCTGCTGTTTGCCCAACTGGAAAGTCCACTCTTGTTTTGCCACTCCATGCGTCTAGATCAATAAGGCATATTATACCAAGCACATCCTCGAAGACGCGCTTCTACTCCGATACCATACCCACTTCGGTCAGGACCACTAGACCTTTCGGCAAGATTCTGTCGTCAATGACATGACAAAGCTGAGCCAGTCGTGGTTTTTCACCCAGGCACTCGGCAAAATCCATCACATTGAATTACTTCCGAACTCCCCCAATCTCAACATCCTCGACTGCAGTGCTTGGAGGTGTTGTAGGCCAAGATGTCCTCTATCAAGCACCAGAACCTCGACTCCCTCAGTGCTCCTCTTCTCAAGGCATGGGACGAACTCGATGACAACTACTTGCGGGAATCGGCCGTCGCATATGAGAAGAGACTCATGGCTTGTGTCAGAGCTAAAAGAGACCACGGCGAGATTCGCTAGCACACTACTGCTGCCCATATTCTTGATAAGCTTTACCATGAACCATATCACTCAGGTCACATTTCCAAGGGGAGATTCATATGGCGACAACAGTTCGGGTAATTATGGCGCACCCTGTATTTCATCATCTTTGGAAAAAAAGATGTACAAAGAGTCTAGTGTATAAAGGCATTTCCGACTGACAAGGGAACTCTGTGGTCTCGTTTTGGCCATATGAGAAGGCACTGTCATGACTAGAATACGTTTTCGATGGTGATTACGAATCTCTTTTTTAGGGCTGCCTAGACGACCTGAGTTTCGAGAAAATCGATATTGAAATTCCGAGGGTCAATTCGAAAATTTTCGGGGAGTAGTGCACAAACATTTCGTATGAGTTAGTGAACACATCTATCAACCTTCGAAGACACGACCTGTGTGGTGTAGTGGATAAGGTGTCCGTGTTAACTTTTGACTGTCACTGGTTCGATCCCTCTTGCAGCACTTTTCTTTTGCTAATTTTCTTGATGTCAAGATGAAACATAAAAAATTTTTTTTAAAACATCAAACAAAACTTAAAAAACATCAAGATCAATGATCATTCATTGTGTGCCCAAGATGTAAGAATCACTTTGTGTGTGAGCGTGTGCGAACTTTAACAACAAAATAATCAAAAGAAAAAATGAATGATGTTTGATCTTGATGTTTTTTTAAGTTTTGTTTGATGTTTAAAAAAAATTTTTTTATGTTTCTTCTTGACATCAAGAAAATTAGCAAAAGAAAAGTACTGCAAGAGGGATCGAACCAGTGACAGTCAAAAGTTAACACGGACACCTTATCCACTACACCACACAGGTCGTGTCTTCGAAGGTTTATAGATGAGTTCACCAACTCATACGAAATGTGTGTGCACTACTCCTCGAAAATTTTCGAATTGACCCTCGGAATTTCAATATCGATTTTCTCGAAACTCAGGTCGTCTAGGCAGCCCTAAAAAAGAGATTCGTAATCACCATCGAAAACGTATTCTAGTCATGACAGTGCCTTCTCATATGGCCAAAACGAGACCACAGAGTTCCCTTGTCAGTCGGAAATGCCTTTATACACTAGACTCTTTGTACATCTTTTTTTCCAAAGATGATGAAATACAGGGCTCAGCTTTGTCATGTCATTGACGACAGAATCTTGCCGAAAGGTCTAGTGGTCCTGACCGAAGTGGGTATGGTATCGGAGTAGAAGCGCGTCTTCGAGGATGTGCTTGGTATAATATGCCTTATTGATCTAGACGCATGGAGTGGCAAAACAAGAGTGGACTTTCCAGTTGGGCAAACAGCAGCTAAAAACTTGGCGTATTGTGGAAGACTGATATGACCCATGACCCCAGCCGTCTTGTAGGATTCTTTAAGATCAGAGGCAATAATTCTGTTGTTCTCGATATTCAGGTTGTCTTTGAAGGTAAGATATTCTCTTCGCTGAACATCGTGCTGAAGTGCGCGGACCTAGCACACCGCATAAAAAGTTGAGGTAACCGTTCTCAGCGGAGCTTGATCTGTCGCTCATTCGGTTCTAACAGTTTACTGTACTTGTGAGGAAGAAGAGTCAGCTGAGACCTGAGGAGATGAAGAATGGAAGTGTTCGAGATATCGAGTCTCCAGATCGTAAACTTGTGGTTTCGAAACATCATCTTTCGGATGAGATCTCGGTTCGTAGCGGTGGAAACTGAAATCGGTCTACCTCTACCCGGACGTTCCTTGTCAGTACCAAGATCTTGGTACACGATACCGACTCGTGAAAGCCAAGCTGATGAACTATGACAATCTACCTTGTACACTTGAGAATGAGGGGTCGCAGTCGACTTTACTTCCCCATTACTAGAAGACTTGACTAACTGACTTGAAACCTTTAATAGGGAGTGGCCAATGATCACTCGTCATGATGCTGCAATAGGGGTTGCGCATTTGCATTGGGGGCCTGGGAATCATAATGGTGAAATCAGTTCGGGTAATTTTGGCGCACCCTGTAGCAGATATTTTTGCAGCAGTATCGTTCCTTATGTCGTCATCCCGATCGTCGTATTTGTCGTGCTCCAATCGGTCGCCGCTGCAGTATTCATAGTGATGAAGGTATACTAGACATGTTGAGGAAGGTATACTGTGGGTATACTCTAGGTACAGTGTAGCCTAAAAGTCATCGGACACTTTTTCATTTTTTTATAACTTTTGATCCAGGAAAGCAATCAAGCTGATCTTTTGAGTGAATGTACAGAATTTATCAAGGGATACAACCATCATGTGTTGGTGATATTACATTAGTTCATTATTGCGTAGTGATGACGCAATCGAATTACACTTTTTTTGAAAAAAATATTTCTTTAGTCGAAAGTCCTGTTCTTGTAATACATTGTGAGAGTGTAGAACCCCACTAGGGCTGTACAGTCAGACAATCCGGAATGGCTTCGACTCCGATTTCAAGCTGTGGCAGGGTTGCAACTTTGACCTAAAAAAATTATAACTCGGCTTCTAGATGTGATAACGACCCGTTCTAAGCTCCAAAATGATGCTAGTGGCGAATAATGTTTTTCCCCCGATTATGGTAGTCATAGCTCGTCATTTACCCTCAGGGCATGAAATAATTTTTTTTAGGGAGGACCGATTTTGAGACACTACCGTTCAGAGGGCAGGTCTTCTAAAATTATGGTTCCTGCGCAAGCAGCTTTGCAATGTATCATATATTTATTTCCCTTATTTTGGTTTAGTTCCGATTCCTTTCAGACCCGTAGCAAAAGTTATGCTAAGGTCTTCTCGGTGCCCGCTCTTGCGCTTTCTCTCTTACTGCTCTAGTTCCTGGGCCTCTATTGATGAAATCTCTTATTTGCAAAGCACATATGCATGTTTGAGATGTTCACAAACGTTTTTACGCTATTGCTGAACTTTGATCTTTGATCTTTGTATGTTGATCTTTGATCGCCGAAACCGAGTAGACCTCAGCATAACTTTTGCTACGGGTCTGAAAGGAATCGGAACTAAACCAATAAATATATGATACATTGCTAAGCTGCTTGCGCAGGAACCATAATTTTAAAAGACCCGCCCTCTGAACGGTGGGGAGTCAAATTCAGGTATCCCCCCAAAAAAATATTTTTTGCCCTGAGGGCAAATGGCGAGCTAGGACTACCATAATCTGGGGATAAACATTACTCGCCACTAGCATCATTTCAGCACTTAGAACGGGTCGTTAGCACATCTAGAAGCTGAGTTATAAATTTTGGGGTTCAAAGTTGCAACCTTGCTACAGCTTGAAATCGGAATCGGAGACATTCCTGATTGGTTGACTGTGCAGCCCTAGTGGGTGTCTCCACTCTAGCAATGTTTCAGAAGAACAGGACTTTTCAAGAAATGTAAATTTTCAAAAAAGTGTATTTCGATAGCGTCATTGCTATGCAACAGTGAACTAATTTAATTACACCAACACATCATGGTTGTATCCCTTGATAAATTCTCTACATTGACTCAAAAGATCAGCTTGATTGCTTTCCTGGAAAAAAAGTTATAAAAAAATGAAAAAGTGTCCGATGACTTTTAGGCTACACTGTATACTGTAAGTATGATGTAGGTTTACACTAGGTATACTGTAAGTATGATGTAGGTTTACTATAGGCATTTTTAAGTTACACTGTATGTACCCTGTAGGTATACTGTACGGTCTCGCTCGATCGTTATTTCTAAAGGCAACACGTGACACCACCTATGTCGCCCTTCCTTTTATGCACTGGATAAGCAATGAAAAATTATGTTAATTGTCACCATCGTTGACTTCTGAGATGGCCTTATGATCGCCACAGAAGCAAAAACATATTTGACGAAAAGCAAAAGTAAGCTGAGAATGGATATCGGATACGGTAACGATCGTAGCTATTAACATATTTTTTATTGCTTATTCAGTTCATGAAATGAAGGACGACGTAGTTGGTACGTCGAGTGCCACGCTCGATTGTATAATTGTGACTGTGTAAGATGCAGATTGCGTTTTGATGTGGTACGGTGGTACGTACCGTGGAATATTTTAGATAGTGCCTGAAATTGAGAAAAATCAATAGCAACCCATAAAAATCAAACTTTAAATTAAACAGACATCCGAGTTAAATTGAACTCTCCGCGCTGGGGCACTACTTCAGAATAGGGTACCAGTCCAAAATAATAGTATAATTGCCTAATATAAACGTCCGTCCTTTCCTTTGTGTTAATTTCATTTTTCATGTCCTTTTGGACTTGCCCGGTGTATTGGTACCGTATTCCGAAGTATGTCCGCGCTGGTAACACTCTCTCGCTTTCTTTGCCTACGAGAGAGCGTGGCCAGAGCAGAGAGTAAAGTGAGCTGTGCCTTTAAGAGGCGCCAGCTCGGAAAGGAGAAGGCTGCTGGGACTTGCGCGCCTAAGAGGTCAGCAAACAGCAAACCCAATGTCTCTGCATCTAAAGGTAAATCATTAGACTATTCTATAAAGGTAGGATAATAGAAATTTGAATATGAAATCGGTAAATGCTTATGAACCTCTTGGTTCCAATGCACAGACTCTGATTCATAAATTCCAGAGACCAGGACCAGCACCCAAGCCAAAGCGAGCACGCCCCTCGAAGAACCGGCGTCCAAATCGGCGTTGGAGCCGACGTCCCCAGTTCCTCCAACGGCTACGACTGAGCCCGTACAACCGGCGTAATATGATAAATGAATTTGACAGTGAATGGAAACAAAACATGAACAGTTCTGATATACCGCCGACAATATAGGTATCTTCAAGAACAGATTGCTCATGGGTTCTATTTTTTTATCTCAATTAACTGGATATCTACCATGCAACTACATTCTTCATTCTTTGACAGATTCACACTCTAGCCTGTTTTGCTAAATAATAGATTGATCTCCGTGATGCATCACCACCACCTATTCATGCGTCTCCATTTAAATCTTTATAATTATTCTACCCTCTATCAAAGAGTCGATATGAGTGTCAGTGTCTACTAGGGTTGCCGTTGCGTAAGCGTTATCATATTTACCGGGCCCTCTTCCCATCTCTTGCCACTCTCTCGTCATTTCCCGCAATAGAGAAGAGAGACTGCCAAGATAGCGTAATTCCCGCTAAATTAGCGGGAATTACGCTATCTCTCGCCCCTCCCCTTCCCCTCTCCTTACTCTCTGTTCACACCACCCGCCTCGCCCTATTTGAGGCACGTTTGAAGAGATATCTAATTCCCCTCACATCTGAGAGCTTTGCAGTCAACAGCAAAGTTGTAGCTCACATCAATCCGGTTCTGATTATTTTTTGGCTGAGACGATACGATCTAAGCAAACAAAATGACAATCGTTCTACTTTTTCAGAGGGAAATCGAAACGATAAGCGTTCAAAATATGTTTTGGTATGGACAGTTGAATTTCTCTCAATGATCAGAGGAATCAGATTAGCATTTGAATACTGATTATCCATGTTATTCCCTCTATTTTCCATTTCAATGATTCATTACCTCAAGAGGGACATTGTTCACCTCTCATTATGATGTCTTCCACTCTCGTCGCTAGTTGTGAGATTCTTTATATCAGATAAACTACACTTCTCATACGGTAAGTAATCATTGGATACAATTTCCGAGACTGTTCCTGTAGATGAATCAGCAGCAACCGAGTGCTCATCACCTAAATCGAGATGACCAAGATATGTTTTCAATGGAAACTGATTTCTCACAATGAGGTTTTGTTTTGATTATTTTAAATTTTTGAACCAAGAAAAACATAAAAAAACAATTTTTTATTGAATTTAAACGAAAAAAAATGAAACATTTGTGGCAAATTGTGAAAACATTTGTCAAAACTTAACAGAATTTCCTTTTTTTTTGCCATTTTTCACGGTCTTAATGTAAATTTTTATTGGGTATCTGTTTGCCCTAATGCATAAGAAAAAAATGGAAAATGTAACAGCTGGCGATGCAGAGAAAAATTGATATAATGTGGCATACTGTTGCATCTTTCTGTAAATGTACTGGCGTTTTCATTTCTTCACATTATTAATATTTCTTCACTATCATTACATGACTCGAAATGCTGTTAAGTTTTGACAAATGTTTTCACAATTTGCCGCAAATGTTTCATTTTTTTCCCGTTTAAATAAAAATAGTTTTTGATTTTTTCTTGGTTTAAAAAATTTAAAATAGTCAAAACAAAACCTCATTGTGAGAAATCAATTTCCATTGAAAATATAACTTGGTCATCTCGATTTAGGTGATGAGCACTCGTTTGCTGCTGATTCATCTACAGGAACAGTATCGGATATTGTATCCGATGATTACTTACGGTATGCGAAGTGTAATTTATCTGATATAAAGAATCTCGCAACCAGCGAAAAAGAAACCTGCAATTATTGTTCTGTAGTTCTCTGCTCAAGGAGAGGCAGCACGTCCAATCTGTGGCGTCATTTCGAGTCAAATCATGCCCCAGATCACACACCTCCTCAACAGCTTCATCCAGGAGGAGACCGGACCATGCATAGAGTTAGCGATGGAACTGTTCGATCAAGTGGAGAAAAGAACCGTGTACTACACGCAGTCCGAGGAAATGAAGAATCTACTCCTGTTTGATCCACGCACTGTAGAGGTTAAAATAAGCAATTTAAAAAAGGAAAATAAGAAAAAAAATTCTATGTTTTTAACCATGATTGGGCAAAGATCGGTTATCGCATGCTGGCATCCGCCTCCACTTCAGTAGTCACAACTAATGAGGAGAAGTTGTACTCGTGGTGCACGAAAATCCGAAAGTCCGAAACCAGCACACCGATTAAAGATGAAATAGTACATATATATACATATATGAATGTAAACGTGGAGTATCGCAGTCGATGAATCCACTCACATTCTGGAAGAATCAAGGTGCATTCTATCCCACTATCAAGGAGTTCGCTCTCAAAAACCTCCCTATTCCGGCAACTTCTGTCTCTGCGGAACGCGTTTTCAGCTATGCGGGTGAGTAAATGCTATTTTCTTTCAATTCGATGGAAATCAGAATAAAATCAATTTGTGTTAATTACATTTTTCTTGCAGGTTTGATAGACAAGCAGAGACTACGCAATAACATTTCCCCTGATACAGTGGAGTCGTGTCTCTCGCTACGATATAATAACATTGGAGAGCGTGCCCGCGAGATTTCCTATAAGCCCCCTCCTCTCCTCGTTCCTCAGACCGAATCCATCAATGTTGTCCCCGATGACCCCGATGTCGATATTACCCATGGCTACGCTACCGATGAGAGTGAATTCAATGAGCTCTGTTCCGATGACGACGAGGAAGAATTTTAAATGTTTGAAAGTATTTTATGTACATATTATATCATATTAACATAATTCTCATCACAATTGCTAAAAGTAAAGAAATGTAAAGGAATTATGGTAATGCATAACATGAGAAATCGACGAAATTTCAAAATGTTCTTTGACAGGCGAATTTATGCTCTTTCAATAGCCCTTGTCATCTAGATTACAAAAATATTCAGATTTGCATATTTTAACCACTTACATCCGGTAAAATGCAAAAGAGTCACGACTGAGTCATTTTTTTGATTCGACCGTGACCTCTAAGCAAGGCAGCCAGGGGGAATGGGTGAGTAGCTAGAGAGATGACTCACCAATTAGAGAGAGAGAGAATAGGTGAGTCAAGAGCCATTCTCGCCACCCTACTGTGAACAGAGAGTAAGAAGAGGGGAGGGGGGAGGGGCGGGAGATAGCGTAATTCCCGCTAGTTTGCGGCAATTACGCTATCTTTGGCAGTGGTGTGTCTAATCACGAAGTTAGGAAGAGAGAGAGTGTCTCTCACGGGCGATTGCTAGAGAGAAGGGAAGGGGCGGGATTAGATTGCGTAGTCTTCGCTACCGTTCCTGCAACCCTAGTACTTATACTTTCATAATCATACTTTTTGCTTTTTAGCTTGCCTTGTTTCGTAATGTCAATGACTTCAGTTATGATATCGAACAAATCGATAGTTAATATGTTTACACATATTCATAGTACAGAACAAATCACAATTACAGTTAGTTTTAGCATAAAAATGATTATCTCAAATAAACTCGCTCATATTTACACCAGTTTCGGTTGTTGGTTGAAGGAGTATCATCAGCTTGGGAAAAACATTGACATACAAATTTGACAGCAGTCACAAATTACAAATTACAAAATTTAAATGGTAAATGGGAAATAAAACTATGGTCTAACAGGGGCATAATAATTACAAGTGGTAGTTTTCTCTAGACTATGAGTGACGTCATAATAAATCGTCCTAACGGATTGGAAACTCTCAGACAACATTGGATGGACGAAGATGTTCCTGAACACTTTAAATGAATAAAAGAATAATATATTCAAAACATATCTGCAACTTGAGATTATGAAGCTTTCTACATTCGCTAAACGATCACCAGAGAAGAGGATATCTAATTAAATTTGGTCTAATTCAAAGATCAAACATCAAACTCACTTCCGGTTCGTTAGCCTGAAACTGTTAGAGACTCCGGGGAGGCGATACATTGCCACCACCCATGAGCGTGGACGTAGGCTTGATTACAAAAGTAGAACGATATCTGCAAATGAAAAACCAATTATCAATCTATCAGTTGTCAATTGTAAAACCATTTTTATAGAACGATCGTAAATGCATATATAAGATAACCATTCCATAATAAATCATAAACTAACAATAAATTGGTAATTTTCTTCCAATATTACTCACATCGAATTAATTCCTCCGAAAGAGAACGATACACCGGTAGAACACAGAGAAGTGAAGTGCTGACTGTTCCCCTTGCGTATATGATAGAGATTGAAGTCCTTGAAATATTGATCTTTGATTTTTGATATTTGATCTTTGATTCCTTTTACCTGTGAGTTCTTGATATTCTCTGCCCACTCCACTATGGCTGGTCCGGAGCGAACAGGTAGCAGGTAAGACACACGGTAGAGGTTAGGATGAGAACCTAAAGAGATCAAAGATCAAAGATCAAAGATCACTTCCTTTTCGCGGACTAATTTTCAGTCAAGCTTCCTTGTTTCATGGGATCTAAGTTTACTGAAAAGACAACTCCGAATTTAATTCGATATTCTACGCTCTCGTAAACAAGGAAAGTGCGTGAGTACGTCCAAAGTGGAGAATTCCAAAATAGCATTCGAACTGCCATGGTGAAAGATAAAAAGAGACTATAGATCAAAGATCAACGATCAAACCATCGGGCGGGACGAGTGCGGTGACGTATTCTCTCCAAGGTTCGAGCACGATGCGACCCTTGATGGGCGCGAATGAGCGAAGAGTAGAGGCTAATGCGCAATCTGAATATCATCTTGATTAATAATCATGTTTTAATTTTTTTGCAAAATCGATTTCTTCTTCTTTCTTACAGCACAAAAGAAGGATATCTCTGCCATTTATTATTTTCGTTCATAACTTTTCCTATCATAATGCAGAAAGCACGAAGCAACGATGAATGGACGAAAAAATAAAATGTCTATAAGCTATGAAACACTAGAGCCGTCGAACGATAGAACTCTTGATAGATATGTTATTAATGAGAATGAATCAGTGCAGCATTCGATAAATCAGATGGACGAATTTCCGTCCCAATCGAAATTTTGAAATTCACATTTCCATGACAACTATCATGTCTGCTCGGTGAACGACCAAGTTCTCATAGAGATCAAAGATCAAAGATCAAATATCAAAGATCAAAGATCAAATATCATACCCGATACATTCATGAAGTGGTACACGAGCCCATCACCGGCATAGATGCCCGAATGGAAGAAGGTGAGATCGTCCACCTTGCATTCTGTGTAGACCTCGTCGCCTTCAATATTTTAAGCATATCAGTGAACAAAATAAGGCCAATATATTGCCATTTATTAATCATTCCTTCCACGGTGACTATATTGGCCGAGAAGAAAAGATATGATCGCCATCTTTTTTTCAAAACTTTAAAAATGTTTTCCTGTTTTCCCTCTAAACACTTCATTTAAATATTTTAAGTAGTAAATAAAATTACTATTAACTCTCACCAGCTTTGAGGAACTTGTCGGGATCATCAATGTTGACTGCATCGTCGATCTTGTGAAGTGTGACCGACTGACGATTGGATGGAATATTCACCTTAAAGAGCAAAGATCAACGACTAAGTATCAAAGATGAAAGATCAAAGATCAAACCTTGGGTGGTTGATGGGACAGCGAGAAGATGGGAGTTTTCTCCAGTTGAGAGCAGAGCGCATTTGCGACTTCGACAGCATCTTCTTCTATGAATGGACAACCAATCTGAAGGTCAAAGATCAAATTACTGAGATCAAAGATCAAACTACAAAGATCAAAGATCAAACTACAATATCGACGTACCTTCACTGGTCGGGAGATACCGTTGCGTTCATCTGCAGTCTGGAGGTACAACTACAAGACAACATAATTAATTTTTAAGAAAAAATAATAAAGCCATGACATTCTAATGAAATGTGGAATGAAATGTAGAACGGAATCGATTTAAAGACCCACCTCGAGCTAATTTGAAAATTTTAGCTGTAGAAACGGGGTGTGACCGTAAATAATTGCTATTTATAATACGCTCATACATACATATTTATCCTATCAGCACATTAAATGCAGAGGGGGCCAAAACAGGGGGAATCTCATACACTCATACGCTATACACGCTCATACACTCACTTTGAAATCGTCAGTTATTCGCTTCTTCGCATAGATGCAGTAGGCTTGTCCGAGGGCGGTCGTACCGATGCGATAGTAGAATGGCTTGATCTAAACGATATAATTGGATGGTTTCAAAACTCGATTTTGGGGACTTTTTGGAGTTAAATAAGTCTAAGCACGTGCTTAGGTGCCAAGCACTCTTAGGATTTAAAAGACAAAATCATCGGATTAAGCGATAAGGATCGTAAAGGTAAAGGTCCTACGCTGGCGACTTCTTCCTTTAGGCATCTTTCAAACGCGGTTCGCGTCATCTAAAAAGATCAAAGATCAAAGACTAAATATTAAGCTTCCCAATATCGACCAAGCTGTACCAACCTCGGGCGTTTCCACTTCTGCATAGGACGTTGCTGGTACTGCACAAGCACCCATCTTGCGCGACATCTGCTTCTGGATAAGGGCCGCCTCAAATAAAATACATCATTTGCATCGTTACATTTGCCTTGCATACGCCTTAACCTCCTCCGCCGCGTCTCCGACGTTATGGCGGAGGTTACGGCGTAGGGACGTAAGGCAAATGTAACGATGCAATTGTCTACTCAATCATTGTCTACTAGCCGCTACTTCGCACATTATCCCGCCGTATAGTTCAACTCTACACCAAACCCGTCTGGTGTAGAGGTCGAAAGGATCGGCTAGTTTTAGGAAAACTCAAATGTGAATGACAGAGCCGTGATTAATCGATTATGATCGATCAGTTATGGTAATAAACACGACCAAGCACGCTGTACGGGTAGTTACTCTAAATATGCATATTCACCAGTTATTGGCGTCGCCTAGTCAGGGCCTTTCCAGAATATGTGGTTACAGCCACGTCTCGAGTCAGATCGAATCTTCTGTTTCACTTTACAGAAAATATTACCTTCTTCTTAGCGCGCGCGTCGCTGATCCTCTGCATCTCGAGTTTGTGATCGAGCAGTCCCGCTCTGATCTCATCGATGCGCTGCTGGGCCTAAGAAATTCAATAATCAATCAAATCGATAATCAAACAAATCGATACTCGAACTAATCGATAGTCAGATTGACCCGGATGTTGCCCACGTGTTTCATGCCTGAGCCAATAGTCAATATTTTTTTGTTTCTGTGGCGATCGGAAGAATATCGAAGTCAATGATCGTGACTAATAACTAAGTTCTTATTTGATTCTTCACAGCAGAAAATGAAATGCTTCATAGGCTGGCGGGACTGCATACTTCTATGGGCATGTATACAATAAAACCGTGCTGATAAAAACAAAATATATAAAATATTTTATTATATCTCTTTGAGTCAATATTAATTTTCCGAAAAAAATTTGGAATATCGGAAAATTCGGAAAATCGGAAATACCGGCACTGTTTTCAACAAACAGATTGACAGAATGGTACAATGACAAACTGAAGATGGCCAACCCCATTGGGTAGTGGTTCACTCTCTAGAACCTAATTTCCGAAGCAGTGAATTTCGCCTCTACTAACAACTACTTTAGATTCATTAATGTCTAATATTATCAGTACATTTGCATGTTTAACCATGACATATTTCGCTTATAAAGACATATCTCACCTCATCGAGTCGATCGCACCACGTCATCGGGCCTCTCACTCCTGATCGAACCTGCAACCATCACAGCCATAATATAATGACTGAATGGCGACATAAAGGCGTAACAAGACCATCCAATTAGCCCATTCCCATAGGTGCTCCATTCGAAATTGTCTCGCTATCGAAGAAAGTGGCGCACTTTTTTGAAAATTGAGAAAATTCGGCCATAAGTGCTACAAATGGGTGACGAGTCCGAACGTTTACGCGCTATAGGATAGATTAGATGGCCGTGCTATCATCTCTCGCATTGTCAGCTCACTAGGCATTCACACAAGAGAGGTGTAAGAAATATACATTAACCTCTCCATCTTATTAGTATTTACAGGCTTCGAGAGTGAAAAGTTGAGAAAATGTTCAGTAAAAAGGGCCATTTGACAATGAAAAACAGCTTTCAACAGTATAGTCCTAGTGACTAGCGCCATCACAGAGCCTATCTGGTAATTGTTTAACTGCATGTAATTATTTAGTCACGAAACGACGTTCATGATACTTACGTCCGGAGCCAGAGTGTTCTCCGTCGTCGTCCCGACTTGCCCCATCATCTTGGTCGTCGCTCGTCTTCCGCATACTTTCTCTTCTATCTCATCTTGCGCACACGCTCTTCTTCTGTTCAGCTCACTTTCGCTTACTCCTCTCAGCGCCATTCTGAATATCATAATAATTGATTGACCACAAGGAATACGTGCAGTCAATCAGATCAATACGAACAAAACGTGGCGAATACGGTAGGGGAGTACAGTAGGAAAAGAGATGATAGAAGAGATAAAGAAATAGAGGGTGCAAAAAGAAGTGAGAGAGTAAACGAAAGGAAGAGCATACGGTAGAAATAGAAACCACAGACTACATTTATTGATTGGTGCGTACAAACTACACTCGAAGTATGTGCTAAAAACTACAGCTGTGATTTGGATAGATACTATGAACCAATTTCCTGAAATCAGATCAACAGCGGAAAAGCGAAAGAGTAAGAGAAGAAAGGAGAGGAAGAGTTGTGAGACGGCCGATTACGTTATGCACCGTTACATTTGCCTACGTTCCTACGCCGTAACCCCCTCCGCCGCCTCTCTGTAGTTACCGCGGAGGTTACGGCGGAGGCACGTAAGGCAAATGTATTAGGGATGATGCATTAGGGATTACGGTATAATTATTATTTATTTATTTATCTCTAACGATAAACAGAGAGAGGTGAAAGTAAAAATCAATAAAATTATAGAATGCAAGTGATATCGAACAATGATTCAAGTGTAGAAAGTAGACTTTAATGATAAAAGAGTTAAAGAATCTGACACTTCTCTCAATGGTCTCTTCAACGGTCTGCGCTCTCTCGGTGTTAAAGGCACACCCCAAGCTAATTTTACTCTCCGCATTGGCAATACTCTCTCGTAGACAAAGAAAGCGAGAGAGTGTGGCCAGAGCGGAGAGTTTTAAATTAACTTGGGGTGTCACTTTAAAGAACAGAGATATAGTGTGCGCAATGAAGAGGTCATTGAGAGTGGTCTCCCTTTAAATATTATAAAACAGTACAATGATAAGATAGATCAGTCTGGGATCGATAAGTCGATCCTATTTTCTGCTAGAGACAGTAAACATGTAACGCTGGTTAATAAAACTTTAAGATCAAACTAGGGGGACTACAGTAAGACTGACAGATTAACTAACAAACATAAGACTAACGAGAAACAGACGAGCTTGCGATCAGCAAATTAAGAAATGATGTTGCAAAGAGTGAGATATGGAGAAAGTTGATTGAAATGAGACATGCAAGATTATGCGAGGAAGAGGGGAGAAAGAGTGTATTTGAAATGAAGAGACAGTCAGAGAAAGAGAGTGGAGAGATGATTAGGTCAGAGTATTGATTGGCTCGGTCATATAGACAGGATAGGAAGCGAATTAAAGATTGGTTCACTGTTGATATAATGTATAATAGTATTTTTTCTCGGACACGCATGAATTCCACCTTCCAATCGATTTATGATCCGTTATCGAAACGGGCGTAGCCGAAACGATCACCCCCTCCCAATTCCAGGGATGTCGGATATTTTCTCACAGGAATTTTAAAATCAGCTCGAATTGCTTGCATAGTTGATTCTACTTTTCGAATGTTGTTCATGCACTGTTATAAACAAATTTCAGAAAAATCCAGCTGAGGAAATAATTATTGAAAAATATTTACTGATTAGTGAATAAATGATAATTGATCTTCGATCTATGCCAAGATGATAGGGGTAGCGATCAAAGATCTTTTTTCAGAGAACAAAAGCCAAAAAAGGGGGGATCAAAGATCAAACCTTGAAAATGAGAATAAGTGACACTCACAAAAAAAAGGTAGATATTTAGTACTCTCCTTCTTTCGAGATAGTAACGGGGACCGTAGTAAGAGAACGAAGTTCACATATGAGAGAACGTTTCTCTAATTGTCTTGTTAGATATCCTATGGCTCAAATATGATTTGTATTGTCGATGCATTCTCTTCCCACTCTATTTCTATTCTATGTGAATTCCAACGAGAAGGTGTGAAACGAACTTCATTCATCACTCGATTCTATTTATACGATATTTATGTAATGAGTGATGCAGAATTTAATTTTGAGGTGCTATCGTATTGTATCCTTTTTCATTCACACCATGTTTCATGTTCATATACGTATCATTCAAATATTTCCAGCCATGTTGATTCACTGTTCTGCAATCTATAAATCAATCATACAAATCAATCGATAAACCAGCTTTATTTATGTACGGTACACGCATATTCAGAAGAGGTAGTGCGGAGAGATCTACTTGATTAAATCAAATATATTTGCGACTAAAGCAAATGTGTTTTTGGGATGGGCTTACGGTAGTCGTCTGCGGCTTGATCTACCGTAGTCTCAAAGGGCTACCAAAGTGTGAACTTGTATCCAGCAAAGTGGAGGCCGAATAGAGGGATTCGAACCCACGAGGGAACAAACCTGAAAGCATTGATATTATTCTATTATATTTAAAATAAATGAAACAATAAACAATATTATTATATTGAATTATATTCTTTATATTAATATTATATTAGCTATAAATGAAGCAAATTTAACACTGTAAATTTAACACAACGTTAATATTATATAATAGATTTAATCAACGCATTGTATATTATAATAGATCTTACAGTGGAAACGAAACGAACACAAATCAGAGACAAAGAAAACGTGATGTCGAAAGTGCGCATAAACAAAACAGCAGAGCGCGATAACATTATTTGACAAAAGATTTGCGCCAATTAAATTGTATTTAATTAAAAGCGACACCACAAGCTAATTTGAAACTTTCCGCTCTGGCAACACTCTCTTGCTTTCTTTGTCGACGAGAGAGTATTGCCTAAGCGAAGTGCAAAATTAGCTTGAGGTGCGCCTTTAAAGGGATCGAAACCTCACTCAATGCTCTCTTCAACGCTCTGCGCTCTCTCGTTGTTAGAGAACAGAAAAAAAGTGTGCGCAATGAAGAGACCGTTGACAGAGGTAACGCTCCCTTTAAGCACTAACCATGCGAGTCTCCGCCAGCCGAGGAACCTCAGAGCAAGGTTGAGAGAGCGAGAGTCCATCGGACGCTTTCCTTAAAAATGGGGGACAAAGTTCCTTGAATTTGGAAAATGTCGAATTCTTTTTAAATATCAGTGCTAAAAATTAAGGCTTTGTGGAATAAATGACATAAATTGCAAATGGTATCATTCAATAAAAATCGTTAAATGCAAACCATCAATATCCCTGAATTTGTATTCTCTGGCCAAATCTCCGGAGAGAAGAACCTTGCCCGATTTGTTCTTGATCTAAATTATAATTTTCAAAAATTCAAGTTTTTTTTTGAAATTTTCTCGATATCATTCATTTATTTGGATGCCAAGTGTTCGGACAGAACGGAATGTTTAACAAATACGAAAATGTTTAAGGTTAGTTGAAAGGGAGCGAAACCTCTCTCAATGGCCTCTTCGACGCTCAATGTTCTCTCTTTGGTAGAGAACATAGGAATAGTGTGCGCAATGAAGAGGTTATTGAGAGAGGTAACGCTCCATTTAAGGTGTAAGAATTCTCATTCTCATAACCTAAATATTTGACTACCTTGGGATCCGCAGCGAGGTGGACGACGCATTTGCCCGCGAATTCGGGAGATTCACCGGTGACCAAGGTCTCCTCGATTATGTCCTAATCGATAATTATGAATTATTTTAATTTATTGATTTTTTAAATCAATTTCAATCAATTTCCAAACAAAGATCAAAGATCAAAGATCATACGGCAGGTCCCTTGAATGCTTGCTGCATCGCTCCAGCCTTGATGAAGTACTCGGCCGCTTCAGTCTTCACTGCGGCTGGCCAAAGGCTCACGACGCTCACGTTCGTATCCTTCAGTTCTTCAGCCATATCTGTTGCCATGCGGTCGAGCTGAAATTTATTTATTTATTTATTTATGTATTTATTAATTTATTTGTATTAACTTATATATTTATTTATTTTCCCTTGCCCTATCGTAACTAATACCCTATTTAAATACCCTTGGTCAATCAATAAATCGATATATCTCAAGTTGATTGGAGAGGCGATCATTACATACAGTCTGGCAGACGTCTATAGTATACCATATGAACCATATGAAGTTTTTCGCCCCTCCTCATCAAACAACTACATATTGCTTGAAATGATACAATTGAATGATTGATTGATTGATTGAATACGTCTATCCAGTATAGGTATCCATGAAAGTTGGCAAACCGTTTGTAGGCAAACGTGACGTCACAACCGTAGGCGGAGGCGTTCGCCAGAGATCCTCACCCTTCGCGTGTGAAATCAAGTTTGTCGGCAAACGGTTTGCCAACGTTCATGGATACGGCCACAGTACAGCATTCTGTGTCTTTGAAACCACAACAAGCGAGAGTGTTTAGGAGAGTTTCTATGTTGAGCGGTCATAATGAAAAAAATGTAAAAAAGACGAGGTACAATCGTTCTTAACGGAGAAACCTCATCGCAGCCCAGCTACCTAACACCCATTAAGGCTGGTAACGTCGATTCAATGTCAATGTCAAATAATTGCGGAAAACCGTGCATACGGCAGCCTTTCCGCATCCATATGCGACGTTGATCGCATACCGTAGTCCACCGATGGATGAGATATTCACGACGAGACCAGAGTTCCTGAATCGATTAATAATCGATAATCGATAACTGATTTACTTTATACACCGTGTTTCGTTCGCATTCAAGGCAAGAATGAATACTATTGGTTGTGTCCAAGCTAATTTTGCAATCCGCTTTGGCAATGCTCTCTCGTAGACCAGGAAAGGGAGAGAGTGTGGCCAGATTGGAGAGTTCAAATTGGCTCGGATGTTACTTTAGCTACCTATTGACCATCATTTGGCACGCGTAGACCGAACAGTAATAATGGTTTCTCAATCCGACATTATTCACAGCGTCCCAGATTGAAGGTGGGAGCTCGTAGAATGGTCGACCACCGGATAAGTTCAGATCCTGATATTAATAATAATAATAATATATAATAATATTTTATTCCTTCAAATGAACGCATGGGATCGGGAATATCGGTTAGATAGTCCTGTGAAGGATGTTCGTCGCCAAGGCGAATATTGATTATTCTTTATAAAGATGTTGTTTTCGCACTCAGTTAGGCCAGTCCAACTATCCATAAAAACGGAGGTCACACAATTTTTCCTCTTGAAAATGGTTCTAATTTCCATGCACTTTTACAGGAGATCGGCGAACACAGTAATGGTGGGTAGGATAAAGTTACCAAGGCCAAGCACCAAAGATCAAAGATCAACTTGCAAAGTACTAACCGTAGCAGCTGAGAAGGCATTATTGACGAGGATATCGAGTTTGCCATTGGTCTCCCTCTGGATTCTGTAAATGAATGTTTGATCTTTGAACTTTGATCAGATTAATTGTAAGAGAAGGCTTAAAAGGGGAAAAATTGTTTCGATACTGTCCATTTTCCTGTCATGGCTTTAGTAGCGAGAGTACAGACACCCGTAATAGTAGCAAAAGCAAAATGGCTTTCTCAGAATGTCTCGATTGTAACAATGGTTCGATCGTTCAAAATAATAAAAAAAAATTGTGATCAAAATGAGTAGTTTCAAAGGTGGCCGAAACACCATAGGGCACATTATTAGCTAACTTTTTTTTAAAAATTACATTTGAAGTGCGTGCATACTTATTCTTGTATATCTATGTATTAATATTATTAATTTAATTAGCAAAGGAAAGAACGGAAGACTCACTTCATGAAAAGATCTTTGATGGCTTGGTCATCAGAGTGATCACAGTAGATCATATGCACACTGCCACCACGAGCCTCGATGTCTTAAAAGATCAAAGATCAAAGATCAAAGATGAACTCTCACCGGTTCACTCGACTTCTGTATTTTACAAAATGTGAAATATCAAATTTTGATCAGTACGAGGTTTTGGGTTTTCCGGAAAGACACAAGATCAATTTCTGACCTGCTTTGAAATCGTATGACTGATATTTTTGAAGAGTGCTAAGATCAAGCTCTATAATTCCAAATGAAAAGATCAATGATCACACCTTTCTTGGTCTTCTCAAGCGACGGAAAGTTGTACTCGGTCTTGCTGGTTAGTGATTGAGCGGGAGCACGGCCTGTGATGAATACAGTGGCACCTGAAAAGATTATTGATTAGTTGATAGATCAACTCATTAAAATACCTTTTTTTATCGCCGAAATTCAAAAATTAAGACTGTGTGAATAGGAAAGTATTCAAAGCAACGGAAATGGGTTAGCAAGGAAAGACAAAGAAAGAGCATTGCCAGAGCGGAGAGTTTCAAGTGAACTTTAATGAAGGCGAAACGAATTACTGGCTTTTTTGGACTTTCTTCATCTCTATGTTTTTCGTTTATTGTCTACGAGAGGTGGGGATCATGGTAAAAAATGAAAAACAAAGAAGAAAAGAAAGAATGCATGCAAAGGGCGGTCACTAGAGAGATCACTGCTGCACCACTGATAATTCAAGGGGTATTCTAAGTGATCAGGGAATGTTCTTTAATAAACATCTCACCGGCTTGTCCTAACTGCAGAGCGATGCCTCGTCCGATGCCTCTCGACGCACCAGTCACTAGGGCGACCTTTCCAGCGAGAGAAGGAACACCGGCCATTGACTCTCTGAATATATTTATTTATTTATTTATTTATTTATCATACAGTATCGGTCAAAAGTCATGGGATCCTGGGAAGCAATCAAGCTCATCTTTTGACTCAATGTACAGAATTTATCAAGGATTATTACCATGATGTGTTGGTGTAATTAACTTAGTTATTTTTTGTGTAGTGATGACGCGACCGAAGTACACTTTTTTGAAAATTCCCATTTCTTTAGTTAAAAGCCCTGTTCTTCGGGAACACTGTGAGAGTGGAGACCCCCACTAGAGCTGTACAGTCAAACAATCCGGAATGGATCCGACTCCAATTTCAAGCTGTGGCAGGGTTGCAACTTTGACATCCAAAATTTATAACTCGGCTTCTGGATGTGATAACGACCCGTTCTAAGCGCCAAATTGATGCTAGTGGCGAGTGATGTTTATCCCTGGAATATGGTAGTCATAGCTGGTCATTAGCCCTCAGGGCATAAAAATCAATTTTTTCGGAAGGACGAATTTTGAGACCCTACCGTTCAGAGGTCAGGTCTTCTAAAATTATGGTTTCAGCGCATGCAGCTTTGCAATGTAACATATATTTATTTCCCTTATTTTGGTTTGGTTCCGATTCCTTTCAGACCCGTAGCAAAAGTTATGCTGAGGTCTACTCGATTGTAGCGAGTAAAGATCAAAATACAAAGATCAAAGATCAAAGTTCAGCAATAGTGTAAAAACTTTTGAGAACATTTCTAGTATGCATTGATACTTTGAAACTAAGAGATTTCATCAATAGAAGCCCAGGGGCGAGAGCAGTAAGAGAGAAAGCGCAAGAGCGCGCACCGAGTAGACATCAGCATAACGTTTGCTGCGGTTCTGAAAGGAATCGGAACTTAACCAAAATAAGGGAAATACATATATGATGCATTGCAAAGCTGCCTGCGAAGGAACCATAATTTTCGAAGACAAGCCCTCTGAACGGTAGGGTCTCAAAATTCGTCCTTCCGAAAAAATTGAGTTTCATGCCCTGAGGGCGAACGAAGAGCTATGACCACCATAATCTGGGAGTAAACATAGCTTACAACTAGCATCATTTTGGCGCTTAGAACGGGTCGTTATCACATCCAGAAGCCGAGTTATAAATTTTGAAGGTCAAAGTTGCAACCCTGCCACAGCTTGAAATTGGAGTCGGAGCCATTCCGGATTGTTTGACTGTACAGCTCTAGTGGGGGTCTCCACTCTCAAAATGTTTCAGAAGAATAGGACTTTTCACTAAAAATTTTCAAAAAAAGTGTACCTCGATTGCGTCATCACTACGCAGCAGTGAACTGATTTAATTACACCACCACATCATGGTAGTATTCCTTGATAAATTGTGTACATTGCCTCAAAAGATCAGCTTGATTGCTTTCCTGGTTCAAAAGTTATAAAATAATGAAAAAGCGTCCCATGACTTTTGACCTATACTGTACATCCAAAGATGTGACAATACTTGAAACGACAATTAAATAATTGAATGGGGAAGGTGGAAAAAAGAAAACAAAACGAAAAAAGGAGAGGGGTATTTAAAAGGTCAAAGAGCAAATAGAACTGGCGAAAGATCAAAGATTAAAGATCAAAGATCAAATAGTGAGTAAACAACTAATGTGAGTGAGGCTACAGTGATCAACTTCTCTAATCGAGGAGATCATAGCGTTCAGCGCTCGCCCTTGCAAAAGTACAGCAGAACGAAGGAAGAGAGTTATGAGACCGAGACCGCTGTTTGTTTACAAGTCTTACTCTTCCGTCGAGAATAGAACAAAGTTACGAGTAAACACTTTCTGTTTCGCTCACAGAGAAGGCAAAGAATCATTGTAGATAGGCCGATCCGGGGATTATTTCCCTTCATTTTTTGTAGGCGCGTTTATTTAAAATAATGAGCTGTGGTGCGATCGACAATATAGCGACAAAGCACACAGACTGCAAAGTTTCTTATATTTGAGCTGTAGGTTGTCTAAGATTATAGGTCAATTAGCGAAACGTTCTTTCATAGGTGAGGTGCATTATTGCAGTTAGATTTCTGCAGTCCCCGTTGCTATCTTGAGTTACTATCATTATCATGCGTGTATTTGTGAGAGAGTTTGTAGTAAGTCTATCCTAACATAGCCTAAGTTTAGTCTACGCTTGTCCAGTTAGACAACCGATTTAAAAGCAAGTTTGTCATGAGCGAAGCGGGTCGGTCCCAACATAATATTTGCCTTCTAAATATTTAAATCTATAATAAACATGGGAAGTGCTCTCGTGATCTTTGTAATATTCTCGATCAAACATCTTACCGGAGCAAGGAGAGAGATCATATATCTAATCTGATTTATTGATCTGTGGAACGAGAAATTGATGGATAAACATAGGGGAGCGATAGGGAGAGGACTACGGAAGGGAAGACAACACCGCGGAGGTCAAGCGAGAGCAGGAGAAATGAGCGCAGGTTCGAAAATATTATAAAAATCTTGAATATTATAAAAATTCAAATTACAAAAAAAAATCCGTTCAATAGTCAGTGTTCTAGATTCTAAAAATGGAAACAAACAGTAGTATTATGCAAATGCAAACCCATCTCCACTATTCCCTGTACAAAACCATCACTTGTTGTGAGTGAATTGCGAAATAGTTCGTGCAGTGAATTAACGGGGACTGTGCAAGACTAAAAGTGCATCGAACTAGCACATTTAGACGATAGAACACGCGGTGTTCACGTGAACTTAAAGGGAGCGTAACCTCTGTCAATGGTCTCTTCATTGCGCACACTATTTCTCTGTTCTCTAACAACGAGAGAGCCTAGAGCGTTGAAGAGACCGTTTGAGTGAGGTTACGCCTCCTTTAAGCCTATTCGGTGAACTTGAAGCATATCTAAATCTTATGAAAATGTGACTGATAAAGACAGAAAACAAGGAAAATAATGCTAAATACGCAAGGGAAGGAAGAAATGGAAGGATTCTGCAATCGAACGTTGTTTACGAGTCGGTGCCACGCGTTTTCTTGCATTGGTCTCTTGTCTCTCGCTCACACTAACCCTATCTCTCCATCTCTACCTCGCCTCTCTCTCCTTCACCCTTATCTTCATCTCTCCCCGTCTATTTCTGCCTCTACTTATCTGTTGCAGAGGGGGATCCTTGATTTATTTCTTTATTTCTTTATTCCATCAAATATATATATTCATAAACATATTACTGGTCATAGTAAAGATGATAGATCGAATTATAAGCGATTTCAATCTTTCTATGTAGTACGTACCTTGCACCAGCAAACCCATGTCACTCACCCTCTCCCTATCTCTCCCTCTCCCTCTCTCTCTCCTTCTCCCTCTCCCTCTCCCTTCATCTCTCCCTCTCCCTTCCTCTCTCATCTCCAATCTATTCGTCCAACTCCACTGCACCTTGTACCCTTCCCATATTGTCCGCTGCTTCCCTGAATTTTCGCCGTTTTAAAATCCCAATCAACGATGATCAATACAACTTTATCGTTCTACTATTTTATTTTATAGCGTGTTTTCATGCATACATAAGTAATAATATCATTATGATTTATTTTTTTTATGTTCCAGAAGATTTTTTCTGTCTGCGCTCTCTTCAAATCGCATGCACTCTCACCGTTCTCTGACTGCTTTAGAGCGCTGGACCATATGTCGAATAGCTAGGTTATCGGTTTTGAAAATCCGGTCAGGTTTCTCGATTTTTGTCAAATTTGGCTCAAAATCCGGTCAGGCTTGGTACTTTGCAACATACTTTTCGACCTATGCGCTGGACACATTTGACGCTTTAACACCCTTTGAACCTGACAGTTCAGCGATCGGTCTCCTCGTGCTCGACTAGCTAGGCTCTTGCATTCGTCAAATTCGCTTAATTAATCTCGTCTCTAGTAAGATCTTTGGCTTTTGCAGCAACTCCGACTAGGATATAAAGCCGATATGATTAACTTTTCTCAATTAAAAATTCGTTCTTAGAGCAGTGATTGCCGGTAGTGTTAATATCCAGATATATATTTTTATTTTATTTTATTTTATTTTATCTTATTTATGTCATGATGTCCAGAATCGTTGTTGTTGTTTCAATTTCTTTGGCTTTCACCATGGTCGTTCTTTGCGGATGAGAGATATAGAGAATGGAGAATCGAACTAGAAGAGTGCATAGCTGTTAGGATAGTTGGGTGGAGATGGATATGGAGTACAAGTGAAATATAGTGAGATAGACTTCATCGATCACTAAAAGGGGACAATATATGTAGTTTGAACTCGCAAATATCTCAAATATTGTTTTCGAACGTTCTCAATTTCTTCATCATTCGACCTTCAGCAGTTAATGTACGTGCAGACTGATCGAAGATACAAATTTAGATACATTTAATTTGTGCTTGGTCTATTCTTGTTTAATTTTGTTAACATAATTTTTTGCAACTTTTCTGTCACTAATTTCATCACCTAATCAGACAGCAAAGAAAGGGCAGGTGATAAGATGAGACTGTAGACAAAGCATAAATTCACGAGAAAAATAAATGCAAAGAAAAATCTTTTTGTTTTACACACGCTCTCGCATACTTTTCTTTTTTTCATGGCCCTTTCGTCGTTTTCCCGCGCTATAATTGGGCCTCCCTTTCTCGCTTCATTATCTACTCTAAAACAATCTCATTCCGCAGTTTTAATTCTGCGTATTCATCTCTTACGCGTGAATTGCGACAATTGAATTAA